>JAOUZG010000367.1:1660312-1784453 GCA_026289955.1 Argiope argentata
AAACCATTAAGGAATTAGCTGACTTTGGCAACCAACTTTTTAGATAACAGCAATTCTTGATTCTAAGGGTATTTAAATTAGAATAATTTAATAAGCATAACTGTACTTCATTGATAAACTTTAAACTTCAATAGACCATATATTGAAAGAATAAATCTTTGTAAAACTCCATAAGTAATTAACTATGTTTGACGACCAGCCTTTTAGATAAGTGAAGTTGTTGGTACCAAGAATATTTAATTAGAATAATTTGATAAGCATACCTGTACTTCATTGATAAACTTCAAACTGCAGTACTGAAAGAACAAATCTTTTTGGAAAGCTTCATAAAACCATTAAGGAATTAGCTGACTTTGGCAACCAACTTTTTAGATAATAGTAATTCTTGATCTTAAGAGTGTTTCAATTAGAATAATTTAACAAGCATATTTATACACAATTGGTAAACCTTAAACTTTAGAAAACCTTGATTTGGAAGGGAAAATGTTTTTGAAACTTCATTTAAAGGCATAAAAGAAATGAGCTGTTTTTGGTGACCAACTTTTTAAATAATAGTAATTGTTAGTTATGAGAATATTTCAGTTAAAATAATTTAATAAGCATATCTGTACTTAATTCTTAAGTTTTAATGCATCTTTCTTTTATGTCTACCATTTTCAAAAGATTTTTATTATTATTATTAACAAACTGCCTGTACCATTGTATCATGCAGTGTGCGTGGGGAAAAAAGTCATTCAAAAACTTTACAACGTCATTTGTCGAATCCAGAGCTATTAGACTTAGTACGTATGTTCTTGGGGTTCATTGAAAAAACATTTTCAAAATTTTAATTAGATTAATAATTTAAAATTAATCAAAATGTTAATGACTTTCCTCAATATCTTAAAATAATATTACCGCACAAAAATCATTTTTACATCTGCATAAAACTATAAAAAAAAGAATCACTGGCAATTGCTTTAAAATACATTCTCAATAATTCTTTTCGTTATTTTGGCTGTTAGATTTATATGCAATGAAATGATATTTAATAATCTTTTTCTATGTGTGTCCGCGCTGAAGTTGCTATTTAATTAATAGCAAATTTTTTAAGTAATCTGTAAGCAAACGAATCAATAAGCATTTTCTTGCAATTAGGCTCTCGGCGGTAAGACTGTAAATATAAATATTTTTCTTTATTTTCTTTCATGACTTGGTGTGTACATAAAGTATGCTATGCTCTACTTTAAGTCCTGTTACAGTCTCATTATCACGAATTGCTTATAACTCTATTGAAATCCGCTACTTTTCCAGTAACATTTTTCTTCACAGTCCCCTTTCAAGGTTACCTTTGACTTACTCTACCCCTGAAATCCCCTCCTGCGAAAGAATGGGAAGGATTATGAGGTAATGGAAGCTTATAGGAAGATTATGATTTATGCGTCGTTAAACTTTAAGAATGCCAGATCGGAGAGGTCTTCAGAGGGAAGGGATGGTGGGTCAGACATACGCAGCTGGTTTAACAATACAAAGCGCGAGCGACAGCCATATTTTAGTGCCCTAAGCTCCATTTTTCAATTCCTATTATTAGCTCACACTCTCCCCATATATATAATTCTTCTGTGCGTGTGGATGGGGCTGAACTCCTCCAAAGCGACTGGATCGATTTTGATGAAAATTTGTGTGTGCGTTCAAGTGGATTCGAGAATAGTTTGGATTCACACAATTTTTAATTAAAAATTAAGGGAAATTTGAATGATTTTTTTGCGATAACTTCCGAAAATATAAAACAAAAATAATTTTTATACCAAACTAAAGTCTAAAAATTATCTTTTTAATGATAACAGTTCTTTTTACATACAAATTAAATTTTTATTTGTAATGAGTTTTTAAATAAATATTTTAACCATATTTTTCAACAATTTATTTCGCTCCAAACAACATTTTAATCCGCACGAGCAGGACAAAAAATTATCTTTTATCAGCGTGCTGCCATCACGTTAACAAAAATTCTGAGGAAAAAGTAAATTTATTATTAATTCAAATTAAATCCAAAACAAAAAAATGACCCAACGGCCAATTTGTAAATCTTTAGTAATAGGCATAAATACTGTTTATGGCTACATTTAAATTGGTCTAAATGAAAAATCTGTTATGAGACCAAGTTACATAAAATATAAATTGAACATTAATACATTAATACTGGAGAGCCCACTGGTCGACAAAGGCGGCTAGTGTGTATATATATATATATACTAGCTGACCCGGCAAACGTTGTTTTGCCATATAAATAATTTCCTAGCATTCCCGTACCCGGCATTGCTCGTGTAATGGAATTAGTGGGGGATAACAGTGCTCCGTGCACTTAGTTACGAAATTCCTCTATAATAATTACTTATTGTCTATAATTTTTTCCTAATTTTGGGAGGGTCCCGGCGCCCCTGGATTCCTTATATATATGCCCTTGTCCTTACCGATCCTTAAGGATGCTTTTAAAGTAGTTATTTTCTTTTCAAACGCAGGCCATCTACATTTTATTGTTATACCTGTGTTTAAGCAAGAACTTCTTTGTATACAACATTTTTTGGAGTTTTTTTTTTCTGTTGATAAATTCATTAAGCTGCTAGATGAACTGACTCGGGAGAAAGCTACATAAAATTGGCCGTTTGAAAAACATTCTCCTCTTAAATTGATCCCTGCTACTTTTAATTTCTGTCCTTGTGACTTATTAACGGTTATTGCAAAGCAAACTTTTACCGGAAACTGCACTCTTCTAAATTCAAAAGGATAGCCCGACGGAATTAGTGGACTGCGGGGTATTAAAACCAACACTCCTCGAGCACATCCAGTAATAATCGTAGCTTCGATTACATACTTATTAAGTCTAGACATTCGTAGTCTGGTGTCATAGCATAATTTAGGTGGAGGAAGGTTTCGTAGTTGCATTACTGGTGTCCCAACTTTCAGGTGAAGTATGCGAGGTGGAAAAACTGGAATGAATTCATAAGACGCGTAATTTTTGCAGGATTGTTTTCAAAATTGATCAGGGTGTGCCAAAGCAATGCCAAATTATACAAAAAAAATTTAGTCTCATTTTTATTTATCAATGGATTAGATTTGTAATGTTGAAGAGGGAAACCCAATAAACGACAAAATAGTTTTTAAATGCGCAATTTTCTATCAGATTTTTTCAATCTTTCACACGATTTTTGAAAAATTTATCGAATTTTATGTAAAAAAAATTTGATTGAGTTATCTTGAAAAGTTTCGGCGTAATTCAATATTAAAGCGGAATTTTGCCTCTCCGTTAAAAAATTCGTCAAAAATTCAGTTTTAAAAATTCGATTTTTTAAATTATATTGCAGAATACTATATCGTATTGCCTTTCAGGAAACATATTTTCTGTATTTTTCCAGCTAAGCGTCTATTTTACAGGGCCGTTCAAGAAATAGACCCGCCAAAATGGACCTTTTTTAAAAAAATCGATATTTAATTTTTGCGTCGACATTTCGTAAAATAAATTATATCTCCGTGGTCTACGATAAAAAGTCCATCCGATTCCACAGCGATATTGAGTATAAGTTGAATGGACGCGTAACGATGGCAATTTTAAAAACGCGGTTTTACTGGACGAAAAGGTACTCATGAGCGATCGCTTCTCCGGAAGGCCGGGTTTCACTCGGAAAGTAACTTTACAGGTTTTAATTTCACAGAAGTTAAGGGGTTTTAATTAATTTCTCCTGAACTAATTGATATTTCGGGATGAAAAATAGATGTTGGCCGATTCTCATAGATACCGGATAAGCACAAAAAATTTCATCAAAATCGGTCAAGCCGTTTCGGAGGAGTATGGCAACGAAAACTGTGACACGAGAATTTTATATATTAGATATATATATATATATATATATATATATATATATAACTCAAATTTTCAATCTTTAATAAATTACGTTTCATTCATCCAATCAAATTCAAGTAATTTTTTTAAACTTGTAGTGGATGACATTTGATGTTAATACAGTTTTTTTTCAGCTATTAATTCATTAATTTTTTTAATTAATTAAAAAATAAATTTCTCTACAAAAATCTTTTATTTCCCCGCCGACAAATAAGTAACGAAATCAGTTTGTTTTTTCCTCTCACTAATGAGGTTAGGCTTAACATGTTTTCGACCGATTATTTCAAACGATTCTGTTTATTTTAATCATATTTGATGCATTTAAAATTAAACATTGTTAATTAATTGATTTATTCCGATTCATTTTGAAGTACTTTCGAATTAAGATAACACAGAATAAAAAAAATTAGAAATTTTGTAGATTTAGAGACATAAATATTGTTGGAAACTTCCATAAATTTAACGATTCATCCAATAGGAACTGAGCAATACACTTGATTGATCCCAAACCTTTTAGGACCGCTTCCTGAGAACTATAAATGGCCTGTACTCTCAAATTGCAATGAACCATTGGAGTTGCAGTCGTGAAACGAGTATTCGAGAATATAACGAAGCAGCGGTGGAATAGCTCAACTTTGTGTGGAACTCAAGTGTGTGTTGAATTAAGCTGTGTGCCAGTTTTCTAGTTTATTGTAGAAGCAGCATCGAGTTGCGTATAGAGTAGCCAGTCGTGTGGCAGTGGGTCGGCAGTTGGAGCAGCTAAAGCGAGACGACATTTGGGAATTTCAGCCGTTCGGAGAAACCGTAGAGTGCAGCTTTGAGGATCCCCTCTGCTACTGAATTCTGTTTGGCTGCTTTGTGTGCTGTGGTCGGTTTCTACTTATGGGCCACTGTATATTGTAGTGTGCTGCTGTGTGTTCGTCTCGGATGTACATATGTGTCGTCTGTGTATTGGTCATCTTTGTGTTAATGTTTTCGTGTCAAACGACCATCATTATTGTTTTCTACAGAGGCCTGCTGATTGTCTTCACACCATACACTCTCTACAAAATAACCCGGTGACTTTACAGACTTAGTAGTAGTAGAAGTGGAATGAAGCTTCGTTACTAAAAATAAAATCCTAATAGAATTCGGATAATCTCAAGAAAATAATTTTCACGGAGGTGGAAATCACGTGTTCTTAGCGGTATAAAAACGTGCATGAAAAGAACTATATAGGAAAATACTTGACTTGACTTGAATATAAACATTGAGGGATATAACAACAAAGGCTGTTATCCCATAGGAGCGAAAATGTTACAGTTACAGGATATCAAAGTACTTGAGGGCTTGAATAAAGATGTTTAGAGGAAAATACTTTTTAAATAAATAAATACTTGGTATTTATTCATGTGAAAAATGTTTCTGGTTTCTTATGGATTTTGTAATTTACCTTTATGCTATTTTAGAAGCTGTAATCCTCCAATCTTTTTTATTATTTAATAAAATATTCAAAATCTAATAATTAAACCTTGTTGATATAGTAGTAATAGTTAAAACCAAAAATTATATGAATTTCAGCAACCGCAAAGTTAAAAAGAGATCAAAAAGTCTGTAATTCGTTAAAATTGGAATTAATTGAGTTTGTGAGTAAGTGTCCGAATAAGAGATATAATTAAGCAGCAAAATTATTTATATTTTAATACAAACAGTAGAAAATTGTTGTAAATTGTGTTTGCATTAATTTGAAAAATTGATTGAAATTAGGAAAATAGTTATATAGAAATAAAATTTATATTCCCCCCAAAAATTAATTTTTTAGATGTCAAGATGATGTAAAAATAATTTTTGTGCAGTTATACGTTTCGAAAGTATGGTGAAAAAATACAAAATCATTTTAACCGTAATTAAACTCTTATTAGAAGAAGACGTATCAATTTTTTAACAGCGCAGTTACTCTTCCTAAATACCAGGGAAAAAATGTGCTCCAAATATCTTTCTAATCTACTAAAAGGCTGTGGGGTAGTATAAGGTTCAAACAAACAAATAAACTGTCAAATTTTTTTTACAAATTGTAGATATTTATCGAATTTTGAGTCAATTCTGTCAAATGGTTGTCTGTCAATCTGACCATTCGTGGGTAGAAATGCTGATAACTCAAAAAAAATAAAAAAAATCGCAGCTGCGTTGATAAATAGGGGTACAAATGTGAATAACAGAATTCGGTATTTCGACGACTCTAAAATTATATATCTGCACATATAGATTTTTTTCCGTCGAATAATGAAGACAATCAAATGCAAATCTTGGATTTTTCCTCGTTAGCCTATCGAATGTAATGATGAAGACAATCCAATGCAAATCTTGGATTTTTCCTCGTTGGCCGATCGAATTTAATGATGAAGACAATCCAATATGGATTTTTGATTTCTTCTTAATGACCGATTGGGATAAATAACGAATACAATGGCTAATGCATTTTGAATCCAATCAGGTTTAATAATAATGATAGTCTAGGTTGCATTTTTGGATATTTTCTCGTTGGCCTTATCGAGCTAACAATAATGTCAATCTGGTATGCATTTTTCTATTTCTTCTTATAGACTGATTGGGCTGAATAAGGGGTTGAGTTGAGTTGAATTTTTTTTATGGCATAAAAGCTATCTTCTAAGCTGCACCACATTCAAGAGATTAAAATATTTATCAATTTATAATAAAACCAGCGCATGGAATGGTTAGAATCCAAATGTTTAAATGCATAAAACTATGAGTCATGCAACTTTGATGTATGTGTGATCTCTTGTGTTTTTGATTAAACATTTTTGTTCTCTGCATTTGGGAGCCGGGGATAACAGCCATGGATGCTACAAATCTCAATATTTTATTTCTTTCAAGTTCAAGTTTCAACTAAGATATAAGGGAGGGGACTGTACTAAAAACCGAAGCTCAACATTTATATACCGGGTGTCCAAAAAGTTCCCGTATTGATGATTTGTGAATTTATTTTACAAAAACAACAGGTTTAAAAAGAATTATTTTTATGCCAATGATAAAAAGCACTTTTAACATAAATAATGAAAAAATACTGAACTTACATTTATAATGAATGTTCAAAATGTCCACCCTTTTCTTGGATATAAAGCTGAACTCGTTTGCGCATGTTTTTCGAAACGCGTTTAAACATGCTAGGAGTGATTTATTGCATCCTTTGGCTAATTGCGATTTTCAGATCATCTTTTGTTTGAGGATCACCTGCATAAACTTCGTCCTTTAAATATCCCCATAGAAAAAAGTCCAGGATGGTCGGTGCAGGGGATCGAGATGGCCAAAGATTTTTTGAGATAAGTCGATCGCCGAAAAAAGCTTCAAGCATGTCCATGGTTTCATTACTTACATGGCAAAATTTAATATACTTGAAAAAAATCATGGAAAATGATTTTTTAAATTTGGAGTGCGAGAACTTTTTGGACACCCTATATGATTATAAAAACCAATATCGTTTAAAATTAAAAATATGAACATGCAGTGTTTTGGAAAGCAACTCTCTCAAATCAGAAGGAGATTTCTAAAAATATGCAAAAAGCTGTAAAAAAATATAAAAAAAATATAAAAAACGTGGACATTCCACAAGAATGGGCAAAACTGACATAGGACTATTACAAATTGAGCAAAATGGCGTTGGATGTCCGGCAACAGATGTCGGTGGGTGAATTGAATGTGCTCAATCCTCAATCTAGCTATAACTCTGTGTAATGTGGGCTAGTAATCTATTGTAGATTTAACTGTATGAAGTTTATTACGAATCTGGGCAACCCATTCAGTTTGTTATTCGAAGTACAATGTGTGACATTTATATTTCTTATTATCAGAAAGAGTAGCCAGTTTAGCTGCCTTATCAGCCTTTTCATTTCCCAGAATTCCCTCATGTGCGGGAACCCAGCATAAAATAATTTGAAAGCCCTTCAACTTTTTCAACAATTTTAAAATGTTGAAAAGCAAGTACGGATGAGAGTGAGGATGAGAAACCATTTATATTATATAGATATCTATGCAGAACAATCTAAAATAAATGATAAAGTTTTTAGAACAGCAGTTACTTCTTCTGTAAAAATGGATAAAAATGAATGAATTCTATAAGCTAAAGGGGAATTTGAAATAATACAAGAGAAAGAAGTATAATTGAAACATCTTGAGCCATATGTGATCTTGATACAACGTTTAATATCGATACAGACTCAGATTTTAATTCCTCAAGTTCTCATTAATATTTAAATTATAAACCATATGATTTTATAAGCCAAATATTTTTTTATTCGGAAATTCAGCATCATAGAAAATGAGATGAAAAAAACTAGTTGAATATTTGTTTATCTTTCTTTATAGAAAATCTGTAGAAATATTTTCTCTTAATCTTTCTCTTATGTTTACGTAATATAGTGCTTTACGTGTTTAGTTCGCCATATGTTTCAAAATCTAACACTAGCAACTTTGTTAGCAACATGACTTGCAAAATTTCAGCTATTACTTGGTTACATTTTTGAATTGTATTTGCTTACGCATGGGCTGTCAATCAAACAGATTGCATAGCTTTTCATCTAAATGAAGTACTGGTCTATGATCTTAAATACTAAAAAGATCATATACCAAAGAACTCATACCATTAATGATAAGACATTAAAATTCATTACATCCGTCATAGGTTGAGTATTGCAGAAATTAAATCATTTTTACTCCCTCTGTACGTATCATAGAGAAAGCATTGTAATCGTCCAAAAATTCAAACTCGATATTTTGACAAATCTCCATGTTTTAGACCACACTCAGTTCGAAAAACAAATTTCTAAAAAATGTCCTTCCGTCCTTTTGTTTGTAAATCTGTCTGTGACAAAAATAACTCAAAAATACTTTGAACTATGAAATTTAATTTACGGTATTTACACCAATTTTGTAGATTTCAGCCAAATTTTAAGTATATCCGTTTAAAAGGTCAATCAGTCCAACTTAAATTTATAAAAATTTTTACAGTATTCTGTGATTGCAAATTCGGTTTTGTGTCAATATCCGATTATCGGATGCTTTAATTGTGTACCAGAGATTAATCGCTACAAAACTCGCCAAAGCTGAGACGATAGATGGTAGAAAAATTGCTAAATTCACATCAAAGGTTAATATTTCGTAGCTATTATGTGCCAATTCCATGGAAGGTATTTTCTGGGATAACACCGTTATTAGAAAGTATGCAAGAAAGCATTGGGAAGGCCTTTTTCATTGATTGAATGAGGCTAATGAATTAAATCTTTCAAATAATATAAAACAACGAATGTTTTCTTGCAACCGCTTGTAACGAAATTATTAACAATGGGAGATTTACATCTATTGAACTGCTTAATGGTTAGGAATGAGTTGAGCAGTCAACCCGATGAAAAAGGGTCATTAGAATAAAAGCAAAGTAATCAACTCCTCCTCCCAACCCTTAGGCATTCGTGAAGTTGTTGGGGAGAACTGGGATTGCGTCTTAAAAGCTACCACCGTCCACAGTACAACCACTCCAGTAGAAGACACGTTCCATCATTTGTCGGAAGGTAGCAGATCCCACACCGCTTCACTATTTACCACAACGGTGAGAATCACCCACCAGTCTGGAAACTTTACATTCTCGTATCTAAGATGCCTTCATTGATCAGCACATTTGTTCTAATTGACAAAAGTCATGGAATCAACAGATTGAAAAAAAATTACATTCTATTAAAACGGATATTGTTTTGTGACCTATCATCTATTCATGAGATAAATGTTAAATTGACTCGTCTCCGTATTGTTATGACTTGATCCTGGACTATCAAATAAACTGGTTGCGTTTAAACACAAATGTTTTATTTACGGCTGTATACAATAACAAAAACAACAACACTTTCTCTAGGTTAATATGCTGGGAAATATTTACATCTGGGATAATAGTTCCACGACTACCACAAGGAAAACTAACAGGCTGTTCGCTTATCCAGCTACTGCAGTAGCTCGAAAGATCTACGGATTACTTCCGGTAGATCTTTAATCAATAAACTCGAGATCACGTGTAATCTTTTCAACTGTCCAGCTCTTCAGCTCAGTTCACAGCTCATCAGTTTAGCTCACACCTCGTCTCGGATCACCTCAACTCGTCGTCTTATCAGCTCGACTCGTCGTCTCTCCCTTCCAAAACCTTCCATTTTAATATCGGTCAAACTCCGTCTCTAAGGTTCGTATTGGCTCGCTGAAGATGCTGATCATCCAATAATTCTTCAGAAATATTCCCAATGGTCAAAAGTTAACCGTGGGAATATTTTCTACTCATCCATGCCCTTAACAGAACCTTCACAATAGGCGAAATATTCACATATGGAGAATAAGAAAGAATCACATAGGGAGAATACCCTTTGAAGAAAAAAGTACTGAAACCTACAGTTTCAGTACTTTTTTCTTCAAAGGGCCATAAACGCATGTGTTGTTCACTATCGGAACTTTATTCCAGTTTGGGTGGTCCACAGAAGAAATAGCTACATCTGGTGTTTTGACACGGTTTCCTTCTTCAAAGGGCTGCAAACGCATGTGGGCTCCAATATCTGACTCCATTTAAGTCCAAAGGGTAACATCAAAGCGGGAGAACACAATGCGCAATAAAGGAAAGAATCATCTCACCGCTGGCTATAAGTAACAATGTTCGAACATATGTGTCTTCAAAGGAAGATACATTTTACAACTTCTTTACAGTATAGAGCATATGCGCTTCACTTACAAACATCTCATATTTAGGGAAAATGCGCCAATGTGCAACAACACTGAAGCTCATTTTATTGTTTGTTCTTCATATCTTAAATAATTACTCTGTTTTTAAATTTAAAGTTGCTAATATCACTTTTTGTGTCATATGTATTTACCTTCACACCCGTGCTCTTTTATTTTAATTAAAGGTATTTCTTAACTCCCTTATAATTTTACCATTCTATTGGCGCAGTATAAACAAATATAGCTTTTGCCCCAGTAAACTATACAAAGCCAACCGAGATGCCGCAAGGGGGGGGGGGTAGTTTAGTTTTATTATCTTCCAGTTTTAAAGCAACAGTATTTTGGGACGAATTTCGTAATTTCGGACCGCTATCACATGTCGAGGACGATACCTGAGCTGGCACACCTTCTCCATACCATGTCATACCAGTGGGAGGACATTTATTTTAACGTGTACCAGACCCGCTTACATGACGGTTATCTGGTGCAATCAGTTCTCGCACCTGAAACCTTCCAGTTCTGGGGCCGAGACCTTACCACCAAACCACTACAGCCCCTACTTCCAGGGGGGGGGGGGGGGTGCTAGGCACCATATATATAAATTTGTAAAAATGAAAACTTTTACGAATAAAAAAATATTAAAATCCAACTGTATGTTTGTTTTGAATTGTAAAATCCATTATAGAAAATGAAAGAATAATTATTCATTTATTTATAACACAATTAAATATATATGGTAATCATTTAACTCGTTATGATACATATCACTTGGCAGATCCTGCAAAATAATAATTTTTAATACCGTTTTTTTTGGAGTTCATTATTTATTTATTATCTATCATAATAACTAAACATTTTTGTTGGTAAATAAAAAAATTAATAACTTAAAATAATAATTAATTTTGGAAAAAATTAATACTTCAGTAATCTTTGTCATGATATAGGTAGTAATAACAATAATGATGATTAATTGATAATGAGTAATTAGAAATGCATAGAATTTCTTCAAAGCTATTTAAATAAAAATTTAAACTTAAACAAATCATCAATATGAGGATTAAATAAAAATATATAGAAGTGCGAAGCTAAATTTATCGATTATTAAGAGAGGTCCAAATCTACTAATATCGATCGGAAGTCTTTTCTTTGTAGATGCTTTAAATATGCGACTTGAGAGAAAAATATTTCCATGATTATTAAAAATTTTGACTAAAAAAATAGAAACACACCAGAGTTATCTCTCCAGAACTTTCTCACAAATTCTTCAATAATGGGTTTATACTCCACCCCGCAAAATAATTGGGTATCTCGGACAAAGCAGAGAATCTTTTGTGTGGCATTGGGGTAAATAATTACGAGAATCCGGCAATTTTACTGAATCTATATTATGATTGATCGTTGGCGAATTTTTAGCATGCAGTTAATAGTACCAGAAATCACTTTTGTGTTTTAGAAGAGGTTTTTTTTTCAATCTGTTGAAACCAAAATTTAAAACAGAAGTTGCAACTGTAGTCACTAAATAATACCACACACAAAATTTGATAAATTTATGTCATTGCGGTTTGAAGTTATCGCATTTATTTGCTTCTAAAAATACAGATCGACAGATGGACCCCTCCTTATTGGTGTCACGAAAAGCACTTTCACTTCTACTGAGACAACTAAACTCCTGGAATTCTTAAAAACGATATCGGAATTTTTCTGCTTCGAAGAACTTTGGGACGACGTGTGGTGAAAAAACTCCATCGCATATGTATCAATAATAATCCTGTATATAATTATGTAAATATTTAAACTAATTAAACGTAAAAGTATTTTTTAGATCGTCTCTCCTCAATGTTATAGTCTGATAGTGTCAATTCGTTCGATGTGACTTCATTTTGGCAGGAAAAGAACGATCGTCGGCGAGGTGAGTGATGCATTTATATTTTCATTGCTCATCAATTTTACGACTACTACAATTAGATATGGTATAAAATATAGCAAGTCTCTTCATTATAAATATAGATCATAAATTTCTTTAATCTAAAATCTGTAATGTCTATTCTATAGATTTTTAACTTGTGGTGCCTAAATTCTGATCGCTGAAGTATTATTTTTTGTATCACGTGCATCAGCGGAAATGCAAAATTTATTATTGTGATGTTAAAAAAGATTATCCTCGTTGACTCGCTGTATTTCCGCACTTTTTATGATGTATCTAAATATTTTTACTTATATGTTTTTTCCGAGTTGGCAGCCAAAAATTGCTTTTAAAAAATTAATGTTTACTTTGTTTCTGTTAATAAAGTTGTTTCGTAGAGTCGATGTTATTCCAAATGATTTAACTGACTTAATTCTCTAATATGTGTGCATAACATCAAAAATATCTCTTCATTGGGATGTAGAGAGTGAAGGTCGTGGTACGATCCTGCGACGTTTGAGCCTGTAGCCGAGTGTCATACCGATAGAACGAAAAGGACCCTTCAGCTCGAAGGATATTATCTGGCCTATAAGGATGATGCTACAAACCTTCTAGCTCTATTGGGTTTGTGGTTGTCGTGATAATTTATATTCGAATATCCAAACAGACAGCTCTTCTCTGAATGGAATTTGTTAAAAATTTGATAAATATTTAATAATTTGTTGTTCAAATCATTTATCTAATTTCATTTGTCTGGTTCAAAGAGTTTACGTGTTATATTTGTCATAGACAGACAGATGAACGGACAGACAGACATAACGCCTTATTCCTGTTTTTGAAATTAAAGGAGGTGTAAATGTGGAAATTCGTCAAAATCTCGACTTCGAATTACTCTGCTTCCTATATGAGAAAGTAATGAGCATAGTTTCCTAGTTCTTAATCTCTGCAAAGCTGCATTTTATCTGCACCACGGCAAGCATAGCAACTACTAGAACACTTAAGAAACAAATAATCGCATTCCTGCTCGTAAACTCTGCCCTTTGTTCGGCTGTGACTGGACCCGTCCCGCACAATAAGTCACGAGACCGAATTGATCAAGTTCGAGGGCGATCGGAACAATGCTGCGTTCCCGTTCCATGACCGATAATCGTGCTCCTTGAATGGATCGCTCTCTCCTTTATCGCTCCATTAATTCTGCCACTCGAGACAGAACGTTGGACCGCTTGTGACATAATATCCGTTATCTGCTTCCGAAAACGTGCACCAGAGAAAAAGAAAATCATTATCTCTGTGTGGAAAGAGGAAGAGTGTAGCGTTTTGAGGTCGGGGAGCTCAAAATATTCTAAATTATACACAAGAGAGCTCCGTTTAGTTATTTATTGCTTACTTTGCTGTTTGTTATACTCAAAGTTACTCGGAATTAAAATTCTCTCATGTATAAATAGTATATTTCATTAAAATCTATTTAGGTATTAAATATCACAATATGCAAAATCTTTTTATCAATTGTATGTGGGATGTTTTTCGATAAACACTCTAAAATAGTTATATTTTTTCGAATTTTTACATAAACCGAATTATACCATGCTGAATGACAGCTGATTCTTTTAAAAAGTTCCCCACCCCCCTTAGAAAAAGAAAGAAAAGAAAAAAAAGAAAGAATTTTTCTTTTAAAAGAGGTATAAAGCAAAAGTCATTTGGCTTAGAGATTTAACGAATGGTTTGTTTGAAATTTTTCAGACTTGAGAAATATGTTACCTAGTTTCGGAACTAAAAATGTAAGCTGTATTTCTTTCTATCCTTTAATTATTGAGATTCGACTGATAAATAACATGAAATTTTCGTTTTTATTTTGCGAAGCATATAAAATAACTATAAAATATTACTAAATCAGTAAAATTCCTATTTTCCATTTCAAGAATTGCAGAAAATGATTAGAAATTATAATACCAAATTTAAATTTAAGAAAATATTCAATAAATATCAAATTATATGAAATTTTTTTGTAAGAACTTTTTTTATTATCAAAGATAGAATTTGAGAAATAGCATTTAAAAAGTAAATAGTATTACAATGTATATACTTGCAAATATAAAAATTAGTATTATTTCTCACAAAAAAGGAGCTAAGAAACAAATTTCAAGTAGTTCTATAAAAAAAATTGTGTAAACATAAAGAATATTAATTTTTAAACGAATATTTTAGTAAAAAAAAATTAAGGTTTTCAAATTATTTAAATTAAAATCTTTATTGCATAATTTTAATCAAAATTAGAAAATCAATAGAACAAAACGATTTTTAAAAACCGCCGACACCTAACTTTTACCTTCGGTTGTAGCGAGTGAAGGTCGCGGGACGAACCTGCGACGTTAGGGCTGGTAGCCGAGTAACATGACCACTACACCAAAAGTCGACTTCAGTATCGTAAATGTTATATGGCTTATAAGTACTCCCCCGTCAGTTAGTCGGAAGTGAGACGAACGATTTTGAAAGCGCCAAGCGTATGGCGAGCGTGTGAGTTCGTTGTTGCGTCGGGTGAGCGACTGCTTTATTTGCCCGTAGATAACGCCACGGCAGATCAGAAATGTTACGATTGTCAAGGTCACCTATGTCGCGTGTGAAGGTCGCGATACGAACCTGCGACGCTAGGGCCGGTAGACGAGTAACATGATCGCTACACCAAAAGTCGACTTCAGTATCGTAAATGTTATCTGGCTTATAAGGTTAGCGCCACACGGTTATTAACGTATGTTTAATTCAGGCGTAAAATTCAATCCCTCCATTGTTACACGCCAAATCCATTGAGAACAGATACGCCGGCACAAACGCAGAACCTAGTACTTGAGACCAAGCCCCCTTTAGTATCTTCGATATTCTACAGTGGCTCGAAAGGAGATGTATTCTAAAAATGCTTTATTGTTGAATAAAACAAGGCGTTGACATAATTAAACTGAATTTCAACATTAATTTTAAGTATAAAATTATTCAACAATTCATCCGATACCATGCCTGTCGTATTGAAGTAAATCTTTATTGCTAATAATAAAAAAGTGTGCGTGGGCGAGTTTATGTGCGGGCACGCTAACGCTCTAAAATGATACAAAAATTTCAGAAAAAGTATCTAACTTTACTTATTTTTTAATTAACAGGTATTTGAATTAATTTTTGGGCTTCGAATAGTTTTGGTGGCGAGTCTTGTTTTAAAGAATATGTGTACCAGTTTTAACGAAGACAGGGTAGAAATTGTAAATTTGTACGTAAGTAGATAATAACATTTATCCTTATTTACCGTTACAGAAAAAATCCATTCTATTGGTGTACATTGAAAAGTTCAACAGGCTCGATAACAGATAACGGTGCTTTATTCACCAAAAGAGAAACACATAAATAGCAAAGCATAGAGAAAGCAGCATTTGCAGATATACATTTCACGGAAGGAGAAAATAGTTAATAAGCAACTTCAACAACACAAAGTACCATTCGCTTGGCGCAGTATGTCCAAATATGGCTCTTGCGCCAAGAAAAAAAAACTCAAACCAACGAACCAACCAACCATCAACAACACAAAGGGCACAGAGAAAACTCTTTGGAGATGAATATTCCAAAGGGAGACTTCATTCGGCTGACACTTTGAGCTCTGTTTCTTATCTAGTTTTCAAGGAGTGAATCCTTTTATAAATTTCGTGACATAGAAAACAGCTTCTAGAAAGGATACTATACATTCGCTTTTAATTGAGAAACCATCAAAATTCCAGTCGTTTCAGGTATCTTCATATTTGGCACCAAAGTCGCCAAATCTTTCGCCAAGAGGAAATGCTGATGTGGCATCTATTTAGCAACCATTAAAATACCTGTAACATTCCATATCTGACAATAAAACTAACCTGCGAAGTGAAGCAATATTCTTTATTTGTAACAATATATAAATAAAAAAAGTTTTAAAACAAAACAATGAAGTTTTTATTGCATTTTTTATGTATTATTTTGATGTTTCTCAACGATAAGCGGTGTGCGACACGAGTTTGACACCCTTCGATAGGAAAGCTATCAACGGGAAGGCTAGCTATCCATTCATATAAACGTGAGCACGATAGTTGAAAAAAATGCATTGTTTAAAAATTCCATGACAGATTAATGTCGACTTATTATTTTATTACTGCAACTGCAAATATGTTTCAAATTCTGAGTCAAATCAGGCATCGAATTCATTGTCTATTTATATACTATTTGTGAGTTTGTGAATACAAATTGGAATGCAACTGGATAAATAGGTGTATTTTAACAGGATATCTATATGCCAAAAATGCATCTCTCTCGAATTTCGGATCCCAAACAAAGAAGAGAAATGTTCAAAAAAGCGCACTTTATTCTTTTCACTACATTATTAAGCAATACAATGCATCGTTTAGTTTAGTTTAATTTAGTTATGTTAGCGTCCCATTGTAAAGTAACACTAGGGGTATTTTGAGACGGACCTCGTAATTTTGAACCATGGTCAGATGTCGAGGACGATACCTGAGTTGGCACCCGCTTCTCCACACCACTGTAAGGACTTGATCCTGATCGATCAAATAAAATGGTAGCGTTTTAAACACAGATGTTTTATTTACAGCTTTATACAATAACACAAACAACAACACGTCCTCTAGGTTAAATTCTGGAAAATATTTACAACTGCATTGTCAGTCCGACATCTAATACCGAGACTCACAGACTGACCCCGTATCCGGCTACGGCGTGTAGCTCCAGTGATCTGATGATTACTTCCGATAGATCTTTTTAATAAACTCGAGATCACGTGGTATCTCTTCAACTCCAGCTCTTCAGCTCTGCTCACAGCTTGTTTCGTTGTCCGTATCAGTTCTCGTCCAGTCTCTAGCCAGATCAGCTGGTCTCGTCTACCGGATCAGCTTGTCTCGTCCACCGCCTCAACTTCTTTACCTTCCCACTTCTTTCAACACCTTCCATTTTAACATTGGTGAGGCTCCATCTCTCAGGCTCGCATTGGCGCGCTGGAGATGCCGATCGTCCAATCATTCTTCAGAAATACTCCCAATGGTGCGCCGTTATGTCGTGGGAAGATTCTTGAAATATCCAGCCCTTAATAGAACCTTCACAATACACAAATATTCGCATCTGGAGGTTTTAGCACTTCTTTCTTAAATGGGTCGTAAAACGCATGTGTTGTTCATTATCAGATCTTTATCCCAGTTTGGGTGGTCCATAGAAGAAATAGTCCCATCTGGTGTCTCGACACGGTTCCAGTCTTCAAAGGGTCACAATAATGTGTGTTCCATTATCTGACTCTATTCAAGTCCAATGGGCAATACTAAAAGGGAGAAACACAATGCGCAACAAAATATGAATAGTCTCATAGCTGGCTAGAAGTAACAATGTTCGAACATGTGTCTCTTCCAAAAAGGAGGCCAGGTTACGATTTCTTTACGCCACACTAGTGGGAAGACGATTGGCCATGACAAATTTCACGTGCAACAAACCCCCTTACACGACTGTCCTTTACCCTTAAAGTCCTTGTTCCTTAAAGTTTTAAATACAATACACCAAAGCACAGTAAAATTTTGTCATAATATAGTGAATGTTTTAAATACAGTATTTGGAAATCGACACCTGAATTGCATAATGTTTTCCATTTTCCCTACATAAAATTTTAATCTAGACATAGAAGTTTTTTTTTTTAATATTTGATCTGATCTTCATTTTGTTTTATTAATATTCCGTCTGGGAGTAACATTAGAGTTACTCTGGAACGTCTCCAGAAATTTTGCAGGATTGAATGACGAGAATGACACCTAAACTCCGAAATTCCCCGCCAACGGGAGCAGATTTCCTCCAGATGTCGAATCTAACAAGGAAGAGCTCTGCGCACATAGCTGATCTTTAGTCGTTATGAGTTGTGTATCTTCAGCTTGCCTCTCTGAAATCAAGCCCCTAGTACCGAATCATCTCTGACAAGAAATTTCAATTAATAAATCTGAAGATGAAAAAGTTTCATCCATTTATTCCTGATTTTATTATGTATATATTTGAGTTTAATTGCTGATGTTTATGAGCTATTTATTTTTGGAATTTTTTTTGTACACGAAATATAGAGAAAAAAATTTTATTTTAAAATTTTTGAGCTCGTAATTTTAATGACTTACAAGGTTTCAAGCTTTTCTGAATTCGAAAAACACATTTTTAAAAAAAATGTTTGTTTTTAACAAAGATCATTCAAAAACTCTTTGAGTTACACGGATAAAATTTAGTATACAGTTATAGCGTCAGCCTTATAAGCCAGATAATATCCTTCGGGCTGAAGTTTCCCTTTTGCTTGATCGGTATGATACTCGGCTACAGGCCCAAACGTCGCAGGTTCGTACCGTGATCTTCATTTGCTACATTGGTGACCTTGACAACGCAACCTTCCGCAACAGTCGTGACGCCATCTACCAGCCAACAAAGCCGTCGCTAACTCGACGCACCAAAGCCGTTGCTAACTCGACGCACCAACAAACTCGCATCCTCGCCATACACTTGGCGCTTTTAAAAATCGTTCGTCTCTCGTCGACTCACTGATGGGGGAGCCTTATAAGCCAGATAATATCCTTCGGCGCTAGCCTTATAAGTCAGATAATATCCTTTTGCTTGATCCCTTTTGCTTGATTGGTATGATACTCGGCTACAGGCACAAACGTCGCAGGTTCGTACCGTGACCGTTACTTGCTAAACAGTCTTTACACCAAATTTTTAGATTCTAAATTTCGAACGAAATCCATTCTTAAGGAATTATGTCCAGTTGTTCGATTATAAGTTAACACAGTTTCTAAAAATGAAGATAGCTGGATGGATGAAACTCGGTTCTCAAGTTTAATATTTTCTTATATATTGTACTCATCAAATCATTCAAAAAATTGAACATCTGTCGATCTGTAATTTCATAAAGATGTTAATGTGAAGACTGAAAACATCAATAAATATATCAAATTTGCTATGTGATTTTGTGTCAAATTTTGGTTTCAATTCCATTTGTAAAAATGCATCTAAAATACAAATTAATCTTGATCAGAGAAAAAGCAAAAATGTTTTGTGAAGACAACTCCAACGTGTATAATGTCGCAAAAATTCACAGATTTTTATTTATAAACTACCTAGTATTATAAAAATCGTTAATTGTTTGGTTTTAACTTTTTTTTATTTCAAAAATTTATCTTACTAAAGATATTTAAATTTAAAATAAAATCATCTAATGAAAAAATAAAAAATTAATTATTCAACTCTATTACTAAGTCTGTCTGTCTTACCTCTACTTTCACAAAAACGTGATGTGATCTTTTTTCAATGTTGTTCTAATAATGAGTATCATGAAACTGTTATAACAATAATGTACAGCTTCTTATATTTTTTGGCAAGATCTCGGCGTAGACATAAGGAGCAGAAAAAGATGTTTCTAATATTGTTCGATTTCTTAAAAAACGTACAGCATATTGAAAATATACTGAGCCCTTATTGAAGAGGGGCTTTTATAATTTGTAAAATCGAATGTATACATAAGAATAAACCAGTGGAAGCTCTCTTCTTGAAATATTCTCACATCATCTCACATAATAAATGTGTCTCTTTTGTATAAAATAACGAAGTTTCATTACGGCCTTGAATACCTGGCAAAGTATTGGCTAACAATGGTTATGAAATATTGATTTTAGGAGTAAATGCAGTGTTTTTTTAATTCAATGCGTAATTATGGGCGATTAATCTAAGTATGCGGCCAAAGCACAAGCACCTAAAAATCAACTATTTTCGGCATTTTGTTTGTTTGAAGATGGGAGGGAGATCGGCTTGAAATCAAAATTTTACATAGAAAAAAAACTATAGTAACGAAATCACATGTTAAATTTGATTTATTTAAACTATGACGATTTTATTTCATTCAAAAATTAATGCAAATCTACACATTGGATTCAAAAACCACAGACCAAATTTCATAAATCTAACGATTTTGAGTTCGTATTCCTAAAGACAGGCATAATACCAAATGAAGATTAAAATGAAATCTGCTATGCATACATATTTCAATGTTTCATGTCAGAACATAATAATTTCTTGAACGGCCAAGCACCACGTGCTCGTGCAAGTTAAATTATACTTTTATTCATTGAATGAGTCACTTTAGTATTGCAAACGATCCAGAAAACTTTGTCTCGCATTTATTGTTTAAAAAAAATCACATTTCCTATTTATTTCATTTCATATAATCACGTGCTCAAAATGACATTTTTCTAGGTTTCATTTGCTGTAGCCATTCACTTACTTTTTAATAAGAGCTTTTTTAAATGCTATGGCAACGCGTTATTAAAAGTTCTTTTTTTTTTTTTTTTTGAGATGCTCGAGCAGATAATAAATTTTTCATCTTTCGCCTATGGAATTTTGTTGACTCTAAAAGCCTCATCCCAAAAACAACGTCACGTTCTGAGAAACAAAACTGAGTAAAATGTTCTTTTCAGACCCAGTAAGGTCTGAAATACAGAGGATCATCAAAATCTTCACTTTGGAAATTTTAACAATCGTATTAATGATTATTTTTATGGTTTTGTTTCTAAAGTTGAAAAATTTCTACACGCTAGATGTAAAACCTGTTTGTTAAATATTATCCATTTAACTCTCTTGGTATTGTAATTATCAACTTAACTCATACTCAGACAGACGGACTTCCACTGAATGGATTTCTCTCAAAATTTGATGGATATCAACAAATTTGTTGTAAAGACAGTATATCAAATTTAATCAATCTCTCTCCAAACATTTTTGAGTTATCTTCGTCAAAGATAGATAGACATAAAATTGAAAATGAGTTGGAAAAACTAAAACTGGAATTCGAATTTTTTCACGATTATATTTTCTGAATACTTTGTATAAAAAAGGAAAAACGATTTCGATGTTGTTCAGTTTTCTGAGTGCTAGTATAAATATTGTACACCGCATTTCTAGAAACTAGAAGTCTTTGACGATATATATATATATATATATATATATATCCTTAGATTGCGAACCAGAAGAATATGTAACTGGGTGTTTACTCCGCATAATATGAACTGAAGAGAAAGTAATCAGTTTTAAGCGTGTGAAAAAAAAATCAGTTATGATAATCAAACACATATGAGTTAAAAGATGAAGGTCATGACCTCTGTGACATGCGATACGGATAGATCCGATTCATTTCAGAATATACATGACAAGTATAAGACAAAAAAAAAACTACTTAAGTTCAACCAAGCGTCCGATTTGGGATCATTTTATCAGATAAGTTTCGTATCGTTGTATAAAAAGAATCCCACGTACGATTTTATGTAATCTTTTTCTGCATCCGAGTTGAAAGTTTTTATCGTCTGCTTCCCTGTGAGACTTTGATAAGCTTTCATTTCTTGGATTTTCACCAGATGCAAAGGTGAAGTTTGTTCTTTTTCTTGTTATCTTCTGTAAATAATTTTATCAATGAGAAACTGTAGATAAAATTTTTCGTACAGAACAACGCAAGACAACGATATCGAGATTGTTAAGAAACTGCAGATAAAAGTATTCTTTCTTATGAAAAAACATTTAACGGATTTTAGCTCGGATTTGCTATTAAGAAATAAATAGAAACAAACATTCCTTTTTAATTACTTCGTAAAAGTGAATAATCTTTTTTATACTTAAATATTTATCCGCTAAATCATAAAATAATTTCTTTGAATCTTTTAAAAGTATTGTTGATATATATAGGGAATACTTAGCAGCTATTTGGGAGTTAATATAATATAATAAACAGAGATACAAAAAAAATTAAATCTATAATTTAACATCTATTTATAAATGAAAGAAAAATCATATATTTATGTAAAAATTTAACTGTTTGCTTGTATGTCTTTCATATATAGTCTATGTTCCTATTGTCATTAAATTTGGCGTACGCGTGCTCTCCAAGGCAAGAGGAAAGTTATCGTCAATTTTTCAATGTCCAAAAAATTACTTAGAAAGTTTTTGAGTGATTCTCAGTAACATATTATTTCATAAAATTATTTCAGCCATATAATTTTGCATTCTTAATTAATAGTCATATAATTGGAAACCATTAATATATGTATATATATCATTATGGAACTTCATTTCCTCTATTAAGTCCGTTAAGTCACTGGGTTCGCTTGTAGTAGGTGTATGATGTAAAGACAATTAGCAGGCCTCAGTTGAAAACAATGATGACGGTTATTAAACATGAAGATACTAAGATAAAGATGAAAAATATACAGCCGAGATAAAAACAAGCAACACCCACTTCAAAAAAGTCACAAAAAAAGTCTTCACAAGTTGTAATCGGTAACGATAAAAATCACAGCACACAAAGCGGCCCAACGGAACTCATCAGAAGGAGGGAATTCATGTAGCTTCACTCTTCGGGCTTTCCAAACGTCTGCAATTCTCAACTGTCTCCTCGCTTTAGCTGTATTTAGCTGCCAACTCTTTATTACACGGCTGGCTGCTCCACACCCGATTCGATGCCGTTTCCACTGTAAACATCAGGACTCGAGACACAGCTCAGTTTAGCAACAGTTTGGCCTCCACACAATGGATTTTTACGCTACTTCGTTATCCTTTCGACGACTCTATTTGATTACTATAGATATGATTACTCCATTGAGACTGCCAGCCTTTTATAGTTCCTGGGAAGCTAGCAGATTTTAATCAACCTTTAAAATATAATTTGAGATATAATTTGTAACAAGATTTTTATTAATATGATGAAATTGAAGCTAATTTTAATGTTCCATCAAACCCGAGCTTTCGCCAAAAATCAAAACTGAAGACAATTGCTTTCTTTGAACATTAATTCCAAACAGAGATGTTTATTTCCCCTTTTATTTCTTAAAATATAAGAATTTTAATTCGTTATCTCTGAAATAAGAATAAGGTAATAAGGTGAAATAAGTAATGTCGCTGAAATAAGAATAAGGTAAAGTAACACTGAAATTAGGTGATTCCATCAAATTCATATTTTTCTTTTTCAATAAAGGCCGCAGTGAAATTTTAAATAAAAATATTTCAAACTAATAATAAAAATTCAAATTGAGTTAACTGATATTTAATTATTAACCTTTATTAACCTATATTAATTAAGAAACCAATAGGGGCCATATAGAATAAATTGTTTAACGAGCAATATGGGCGCCAAAAATGGCTTGTCAATATTATTATTTTAATAATAACAAAGATTTTAATTACATGTTATAACTTAAACAATAAATTCGTTAAAGCTTATATAATCGTTTGGCGTTTTTCTGAGCAAAATTTTTTAATTTGAAAACACGATTAAAAAAAAGAAGAAAACGATAATATTTTAAAGTAATGACGACTTTTTAATATATTACTAAAACTAAAATAAAAAAAATTATAGTTTAAATAATTGTTAAATAATCATCTTTCATTTCCTTTTGTACATATATCAATAGTATTTTTTCCCGTACAATTTAAATTTTATTTGTGAGTGTATGACTACATGATTTTGCATATGCAATTTTGTATTTAAATATTTTATTTTTATTTGATCAGGCTTCTTCAACCATTTTATATCATTTACTGAGTATGTGAGAAATTTTGTTTTATTTTTGTTTGTATTTGAGTATTTCCTACCCCCCCCCCAGTTTTCTTTACATTTGTGCCTGCTTCCTAATATATCAACTGTGTAATGACTTACGTTTGTAAAACTTTTGATATACTTGTACATCGTGAATCAAAAATAATAATAATATTTGTTCGTTTTCAAAATTCATTCACTTATTCATTTTCACGAACATATATTTAAGCGAACAAAACATATTTAATGTAGTTAAACAATAATGACTTGTTCAATTTTTAATGAATGAAAATGTCATATATATTGAAATTCGTTTAGTTTAAGGCCGAGTTCAGTAATGTAAAATATGCAAATGGTCGAAAGTATTTAAAAACGACCTTGAAGAAGTTGAAAATGCGGTTCATAATCGTCGAAAGAGAGGAAGAGAGATGGGAGTGGAAATTCGATTAATTCATGACCTTGATCTGGATGGCCAGCAAAAATAACAGATCAGGAAATCGGAGTTAAATTTAAAAAAGTAGAAAAATGTATAATTTATCTTGCAGAATAAGATGCACTACCACCAGCACCTCCACCCCACTAAAAAAAGTGGACGCCACGAATTTTAGATGCAAATTAAAAGCTGCAAAGAATAAATTTTTCAAAGACATTTGAATCGCTATGAAAGAGAAAGAGATACATTTCTGAGTCGAATTTCAATCGGAGTTAATATGAAATCTTGAACTAAAACAATCCAGGTCGTAATGGCTTATAAAAAGTGAAAATGTAACATGAAAATTAGTCTCAGTTATCGGCTGCAAAATTGTTGCAATTAATTTTTTGACATTCAGAAGGTGTTTGTTTTTTCGATTTTTTTTTTTTTTTTTTTTTTTTTTTTTTTTTTTTGTACGAATAGTCCAAATTGGAATGGGAACTGAAAATAAATATGTTCCACTAAAATCAGAGACTCAATTATTTACAGTAAAAATTGTTTCTAAAATTCTCTGGGATTCCCTGGGTATTCTGTGTGACGAATTTCTTTAAGAACAATCCAAATTGGAATGGTTACCAAAGGTTAATGTGCGCTAAACCAAAAATGAATGCCTAATGTTACCAAATTCATCAAATATGAATGTAACTAAAAGTGAATGTCCAATGTTATCAGTTGTTTAAACTTATCAAATGTGAATGTAATCAAACGTAAATTTCCAATATTACAAAATATGAATGTCCAAATTTACCAAATGTGAATGTAATCCAAAGCAAATGTCCACTGTTAGAATATATGAATGTCCAAATTTACCATATGTGAATTAACCAAAAGTGAATGTCTGATTTCCTCTTAAAATCAAAGGCTCAAAGGCTCGGTTATTTGCTGCTAAAATTGTCATTACCACTTTCTTGGGATTCCTTGGGAATTTTTTTTATCGTTCTTTATAAATCTTCCAAATTTAAATGGTTACCAAAAATGAATGTCCACTAAACCAAAATTGAATGTCCAATATTACCAAATGTGAATGTAACCAAATGTAAATGTGTAATGTCCCACTAAAATCAAAATATCGGTTTGTTACTGCAAAAATTGTCATTACTATTATCATGTCAGAACACGATATTGTTTTGGAAATGAGGTTTTCTGGCGTCAACAAAAATCCGTAGGGGAAAAATAAAATTTTATTATCTGCACAAAAAATATTTATTATTATTATTATTATCTCAAAAAATCAACTTTTAATAACGCGTTGCCATCCTACTTACAAAAACTCTGATTAAAAAATTAATTTAATGACGACAGGAAATAAAACCTAGAAAAATGTTATTTTGAGCACGTGATTATAAGAAATGAAACAAATGGGAGATGTGATATTTTTTTAAACAATAAAGGCGAAGCAAAGTTTTTTTAGATCGTTTGTAATACTAAAGCGACTCATTCAATGAAACAATTAAAATGAACAAAAATGTAATTTAACTCGCACGAGCACGTGGTACTTGGCTGTTCAAGAAATGGTGTCCTGACATGACACATTAAAATATGCATAGCAGATTTCATTAAAAAAAAATTTCTATTGCCATTGCTACTATTAGCGAACCAGATCGTGCGCCCAGAGTATTGACTTTTTAGACTTTAAACGATTATTATGAAACATATGTTTTTACAGTTTCACTTTGTTACTTAATAAGATTGAAAATACGAATTAAGTTGAATCTGTCTACATCAAATTACCTCGTGTACAAATTAGAAAGTGCATATATGCAATAAAATAAAAGCGAAGTTAAAACCTCGGTGTTAACGATTAGCTTAAGAGTACGACTGAATATTTTGAGGATGATTATGAATTTTATCATAAGATTAAAATTATTGTAAAACAATATATGAAATTAAATTAAAAATTTTATTTTAAAAAAGTAATTTATGAAAATAAAACTAATATAACTGAATAATTTCTTCTTCTTTTTATTTTAATAATGCAAATTTTTTTGTGTGATAAAATTATTTTGGGAGGAGTGAACATTAATCGTAGTGATTACCTATCTGGCGATATTAAACCTATTTTAGCGCTTTTTTTTCTATCATTGATTCTTGTATATCTAAATTCCTCTAACTGAATGAAATTTTTCCGGTGGTTACATATTATCCAGTCGGTCATTTTCGCCAAATTAAAAAACGGTCACCACTAGATCGCCTAAGCGCCAAAATTGGTGTGCCACATATTTGAAAGCATTAAAGAATTTTGGCCACCAAAATGAAATTTGGCGCGATTGGCTCATTGTTGTCGGATCGACGGGATAATACTTATGCACCAATTTTCGATGTTACGACGAATCCGCTCCTAAGCATTTCTGATAATATTTTGCTGCTGCATTAAGCGAAATTTTGAGTGAAATGCAACTGTAAAAATATTTGACAGTCAGAAATTCCTGCTTTATCTTTCATATTTGTCCTTTACCATTCAACGATAAATAATATCAACGATTTTTGTGCCACGTAAATTACTTTTTATTTGTTTACATATATATAGATATTAAAAATATTCATTGGTGTATATATTTCACTATCGGTTCATTCAGGCAGTTAGATTCTTTTTTACTACACTGAGGGTATTTTCATCCATAAAAATTCTTATGTTAGTTTTCAAGTAAGAGACAAAATGGTGGACATAAAACGCAAATTCTATTGTTTCAAGGTAGCTGAACCATATCGACGCTATCAAAAAGTTGAGAAAGCTAGAAATAAATCAGAGCCACTGTTTTCCTGGTTTAAGATTTTAAAAAAAGATCCAAAGCTGGAAATGGAACAGAATGGAGGAAGTTCAAGACTACGCAATGCATGTAAAGTTACGTCTCATAAATTTAAATTTGAAATATATTACGAAACAACTAGTTTGCTTCCTGAATTGAATACATAATAGCCAGAATTTTTTTAGCTTGTTTTTTTCTTTTTCTATGATGTAATTCTAGTTCTTATCATTAAAGATTAATTTTTTGGGACTTTCTTTTTATTTTTCTCGTTTATGAAGATAAAGGTTATGGTCACAAAGTTGAATCACTAGACTTTTATTAATTTGCTTTTCAAGAATACATCCCTGAATTCGAAAATTATGTATTTTTCTTATAATATCTTTAATATTTGATTATAATAATTCAGAAACCCAATACTGTCCATCTTTGAACACAATAATTCGGAAATACTTTAAACTAAATGGGGGGAATTTTGTATTTGTTCTTTACACTAAATCCATCGATTTTTGTTGAATTTTATTCTAAATCCATTAATAGGAATTATCTCTGACTGTCCGAGTATAAGATGACATAACTACAACACGAAAAGCAATAAAAATTTGGTTCACAGATTTAATATATAAAGGGCAGCAATTTGTTAGATGTTGAAACAAATTTATCCAGAGATTGACCCTCTGTGGATTTGTAAATTTTTTTTACATATAAGTACTATATTAAAAAACAAGCATGTGTGAAAATTGTTATGGGGTTTTATAACTATAATTTTAAATCTGATTTAAAAAATACTATAATTTTAAATTTGAGTTTAAAAGAAAACGCGTTAACTGAAAATATAAGATGAGGAAATTTGGTACAGAAAAAATTCCATATATAATTGCAGCACCTTCAGCGTAAATCCGAATCAAATTTTTAACCGAATCCATTAAAACATTGGCCATATGTTAATCTTCACATTTTCATGCATGTAAATGTAATAACTCAAAATTAACGAGTTAATTAAATGAAATTTGATAGACTTTCAAGACCACGCTGGCCAAGTGATAATGCATAGATTGACAGTTATAATACAGGGTGTCCCAAAAGGTCGTTTACAAACTTAACATGCTGGTCTGTCATATCATGATGAACAAGATTTACATATGAACTTGTGTTTGAAAATTCAAACTGAGACCGCTAGAGGGCGATAAGTGCAGGTTTGGATGAGGAGAAAAAAATGATATCTACAGCAGTGTTAGTATGATTTTTATTACAAACTAGCCGCCTTTGGCGACCAGTTGGTTCGCCAATATTAATGCCGACTAAAGGTTTAAATCATTTTTTATATAACTTGGGCTCATACTAAATTTTTCAGCAAAATATTTTTAAGCTTCAAATTTTGATAGTCATATAATTCACTCATGCTATTATGTAGACCTTAAGCAGTTCTATTTTTGAACTCCGCATCTCTCTCTGATTTTCTATCAGTGCACGTAAAATTGACTTTTAAATTAAATTGAAAATGATGAAACTTCAATTAATATAAAGACCTCTTTACTCAATCTAAGCATGTCTCTAAATAAAACTAAGAACTGAAAGCAGAATAGTCCGACATTGAAGTTTTATGTTCAATACAGAAATTGAAACATTATAAATTTTTTGTTATAATTTATAAGATCTCAAGGAATTATTCAGCAAAAATTTCACAGGTTAATTGAAACCTTCAGTTTTTAATTTTATTTTTAGATGTATATAAATGCTCTCAATAATAACAATTTTTTACGTTTATAAACATATATAAAAAAAATTATGGTTTAAATTCATTTGGTCTTATAGATTCATATCTGTAAAATATTCTTAATATTTAAACTTCTAAATAAATAAATAAACATTTCTATCTTCTACGATCAAATCTGGCTGATTTATTCAGTTCTGAATATTGCAAGTTTAGAACAATCATCATTTTCATAATCTAGGACAATTATTATAGAGTAACTCTGATTGGCTTCTTTGATATCTCGATAAAGTGATCTAAAATCGCCAGTTTATACCGAATAGTTATATTGAAATTTTCATAGATCGATCAGCTTCGATGATTGATTTAGTTGATTGGAATGCCACTTTTTTATTTAAGGACTTATTGTCTCAAGAATATTTTGTTAAATATGATTCCCTGAGCAGACGATATATGTAAAAATTTTAGTCGCAATTCATCAGCATTTCTTCCCTCAATCTACTAATTATATTTATCACTTAGGCCATTTGTAAAGAGATTTATGTCTATCACAAAAAATTAAGAAATTAGATGTTTTGCTCCGATTACAGAAGATGTCTTGTTGATGTTAAGCCATATTTGCCTTAAATAAAACTGTTTAGTTGGATGAGTAATATATGTATAGTAATATACCATAGAAAACGATCCCAAGCATTTATTTTCCAAAAATATCATGTTTCATATTTGTTTCTTTTTATGCAGAAACGTGTTGAAAGTGACATTTTTATATGTTTAATTTGGAGTGAGAGTTGATTTATTTTTTTCTCTGATGTCTCCGAAATATACGGGTAAAAATATATTTAAATGCTTTTACAAATTTTGCATTGTTAATTAATACGTATGCTTGCTTGAAAAAAGATGCGTTTTCAAATATCTGTCCTGCTTTTACCAGTATAGCTGTAATATTACGCATGCTTCGTTGAAAGCAGATGCGTTTTTATTTCGCATGATTCGTTAAAATGCGGAGATAAATTACAATCACGAAGGCGAATTCTTTGATTTGCACAATATATCTTCTTCACATAAGTAAAAGTAACAATTCAAAACATGTCTTATTGTTTTAAAAATTAAAAAAAAGAATGCAAAAATATTTTACTACTACTGATTATCAATTGCTTTTTGTTCGTCGTTTCTTTGAAATGACGTCATTTTCAAAGTTCGTTTAAGATTTCTTGCTTTTAAATAATTAATCTCACTCTCAGAAGATTATCGTTTGGTGCTTTTCTAAAAATTCTTTTTCAGTTTTATCTGTCGCACTTTTGTAATATATTTTTACTTTGTATTTTTACTTACTTTATTTCTTTAATTGAATTAATAATTTTGATATTGCAAACGATAAAGAATAATTTTCTCTTGCATTTATTGTTTAAAAAATATCACATTTCCTATTTATTCATTTCATATAATCGCGTGATGAAAATAGTATTTTTCTGTTTTACTTTTGGTAGTAATTAACTTTTTTTAAAATCAGAACTTCTGAAAATGTGATGGCAACATTTTATTAAAAGCTGATTTTTTTTGAGATCCTCGAGAAGATAAAATTTTATTTTTATTTTTATTTTATGCGAAATAAATTGTTGAAAAAAATACGATTAAATTAAATGTTTAAAAATTCATTAAAAATAGAGTTTTAATTCATAGATCAAAACATCAGTATCATTGGAAAGCTAATTTTTTGAGCTTTAACTTGATGCAAAAATCAATTTTGTGCTGTAATATTTTCGGAAGTTATAGCAAAAAAACGTTAAAATTTGGCTTATTTTTTAATTAATTAAAATTTTAATTAAAAATTCAAAAAAGGGCTCCGAGGTGCACATTCTCGGCACCCAAGGTATACATATACCAAATTTGGTAGCTGTAGGTCGAACGGCCTGGCCTGTACATCGCCAACACACACACACACACATTGTGCTTTATTATAAGTAAAGATAATGATTACATCTCAGTAAATGTTCAAAATTCTTTCCATTTGCCATTTGCAATCACAGCGTTGGTGCATGATTTCCCGCACCCATTCAAATTGGTCAGGTCCGTCACGGACACTTGCTGCCGCTTCCGCGATCCTAACGATAAGATTCATGTCCGATGTTACGGGTGTTTCGTACACCATGGACTTCATGCGTCCCCACAGGTACAAATGCGGGGGAGTCAGGTCGGGGGATCATGTTGGTCATTGGACTGGTCCGCCTCTACCAATCCAGCAATTAGGTTAAGTCCTATCGAGGTATTCTCGAACAGCGAAGCTTCAAAACATGACTGGGCTGACGTCTGTTAGGAAGCGCTCAAGGTACATCCATGCCGCGGTTCGTCCATTTTCATCAGTTGTCGCCATATGCGTAATGCATGTCGGCCATTTCTGTGTTAATAAACTCATTCATCCTTCTCCTCCAACGTCCACGCCTGAAATGATTGTTTTCCCTACTCTCCCGTTTTTGCGAAATTATCGCCCTCTAGCGGTCGCAGTTTGAATTTTCGGACGCAAGTTCCTGTGTAAATCTTGTTCATCAGGATATGACAGACCAGCATGTTAAGTTTGTAAACGGCCTTTTAGGATACCCTGTATATAGGGAAATTATATATAGGTATATAGGGATAATTTATATCACGTGATTATATAAAATGAAATAAATAGGAAATGCGATATTTTTAAAACAATAAATGCAAGAGAAAATTTTTCTTGATCGTTTGTAATATCAAAATAAAATAAAAACACAAAATAAAAATATATTACAGAAGTGCGACAGTTAAAACTGAAAAAGAATTTTTAGAAAAGTACTAAACGAAATCTTTTGAGAGCGATATTAATTATTATTAAGAAATCTTAATCGAGCTTGAAGATGACGTCATTTCAAAGAAACGACGAACAAAAAGCAATTGATATTAAGTAAAAGTAAAATATTTTTGCATTCGCGTTTTTTTTTTAATTTTTAAAACACTAAGACATGTTTTAAATAGTTACTTTTACTCATGTGTAGAAATATATTGCGCAAATCAAAGAATTCGCCTTCGATATTGTTATTTATCTCCGCATTTTAATGAATCCTCTATATTAATAAAAATGCAACTCGAAATGCGTTGCTAAGCGCAAAACTAGAGAACGGCTCGACCGATTCGGCTAATTTTTATTTTAATATTTTCGTTAAGACACGAGGATGGTTCTTATGCAGAGAAAAATGAGAAAACTGCGAGGAAAATAGTTAAAACGACACTTTTCTTATTTTCCCGCCAAAAATCTTCATTTCCTTCCCCCACACCGAGTAAGATAGCAGGAAGTAATAAATTATCATTTGTTTAGAAAGAAATGCGCGAAGTCAGTTGGTTTTCATTCATAGATAACGGGATGTTTAAAAAAGAAAGAAAATAGCTGCTTTTATTATTAGTCTGTATGAATATTTAATCTATGCCTGCTCAAAATAAAATTTGGTCAGGGAAGAAAAAAAGAACAACAAAGTGAAAATAGGGTTTGTAGAAACAAAATTAGTGAAGAAAAAAAGGATAGAAAAAAAAAAGAAAAGAAGGATGTGTGTATTTCAATATTATTTCCTTTGTGCGCGGCATTATCCAAGCTGTTTTTAAGCTTTCGCATCTCTTGAAAACCAATTGTGTCTTTATTGATTAGTGTGTTAACATTTATGAAAATTTGAATCTCATTATTCTATAAAAAGTAGAATTTTAGACTTTTCTCTCCACCATTTAAGTAAAATATCAATTCCAGGACAATCATTGCTCGGATAGAAAGAGAAAGATGAGTTGTACAATGAACAGAACATCTGAAGAAAATAATATTAAATAATACTCTAAATGAATTATATGATTATCAAAATTTGTTTGGTTGAAAAATATTTTGATGAAAAACCTGTTATGAGACACAACTATATAAATATTAAATGAAAATTTTTGCGAGCATTAATACTGGCGAACCGACTGGTCGCCACAGGCGGCTAGTAACGAATAAAATCAATCGCTGCACACACAGCACGAATGATGTTAATAAACACGCAACGTGACACGAAGCATGTACGAGTTTGTCTCGTTGCCATTCATTTTGGCTTTAATACGTTTTTCAAGTACAGTTCATTTTTCTGACCCATTGGAAAAATGGCGTTAATCAATTGAGACCATATGGTGTTTAACATCGTTTACAACCCATAGATATTTTCAGCAACCAAACTAAATCCTAACTATGATGTGTTTTAACGTTGATTAAAAATTTAGTATTATTGCAAGTCTGGAATTTTGCTTCCCAACATGGTTAGTTCAATCACTGGAAAGATCGTTTTACGATCAGTTCTGTTGGATACTGATCGGATGCTAAATCAGTGATCCCAGTACTTTTCAATCATTAGGCGACCTGGCGACGAATTTCTCGACAAATTGATAGTACCAGAATCTTTAAGAATTTTGGCTATAAATCCAATAGGAACCAAGATATAGCTGATTCAGAATCTTCTCTACTCTGTTCTGGAAACTGTTAAAGGTCAGTAGTCCAACCCGAAGCTAGTCGTAATAGAGTCGTAGAGAGATTTAGAATTGCACAAAGAGTCAACAGCGGAATAATTGGATTAATCCAGTGAAGAGCAAGCGGAGTTCAAGCTATGGCTGAGTTGAATTATGTGCAGAATCCTGGAGTTTATTATAGAAGCAGCATTGGGCCGTGTGTGGGTAACTATTCGTGTAGTAGGGAACCGGCTGCTGGATGCAGCTAAAGCGAGGAGACAGTGCAAAATTGCAGACGTTTAGAGAGACCATAGAGAGTAGCTACGTATATTCCTCCCTCCTGCTGAATACTGCTTGACCGCTTTATGCCCTGTGATTGTTGTTAGTTATCGATTACTACTTGAAGTCTGCTGTTTGTACTAAATGTTTGTTGCGTGTGTATGTCCCGGCTGTTTATTTGGTATCTATATATTCTCATTCTTCGCGTTAATAAAAGTCGTCATTTGTTATCAAAGTCTATTGATTAAGTTACATCATGCACCTATTACAAGTTAACCTGTTGACTTTACTGATTTAATGGTGGAAGTTCTGTAGAATTATATTGAAAGTAAAATATATTATATTAAAAACAAATTTTTCATTACTACTCAATTCTTCCTTTTTGTATTCTGAATCCAAACTCTTCTTTCTTTTTCCTAAGATACCTCAAAGTAAACCTGCCAGATTATTGAGAACCTTATAATGATATTTTTGATTGCTCGTTCCGAAGGATTAAAAGGAATATTAGAGAGGAATGTTGCTTTAAAATATAAAGAACTTTTATTTAAGCCTACATGAGGATTTAACTGAATATTTATATTTTTGTTGCCCGCAAAAGCCAATGCTATCTCACTTTCTTTTACCTTTTTCTTTCCTTATTTATTTATTTATTCCAATTTGGGCTAGTATTTATTTGACTTCGAAAGAAAAATCTGTTTTAAATGAACAATGAATTTCCACATTTGATATCAAAATGAAAAAAATACATGTGAATGAAAAGGCTAAACATATTTTGAGAACTGAGTAATGCATATGCCTTTTATTAAACCAACTCTCTTGATAATGCATCAAGTTATTTATTTATTTTCCTTCCTAATAGATGGCGGCAGAGCTCAGTTTCTTGCAACTGGTGAAAATCCTGACAAGTAACTAATTGATAAAAAAAAGAGCATTGCATAGATGTTAACCACCTGCTTAATATATCCCCACAGCTGCTTCTGTATTATATGCATACTGACAAGTAAAGTACTTCCAATAATAAAATTGTTTGATTTCAAAATTCGTTTGAGTTCTTAGTGAATTTTTTCCCACTTGAGTGAAAATGGGGCCTTTTAGCTACGCAGCACTGTAAATTTATTAAACCACTGAGTAGAAGGTTTAAATGCAAATTGAGAAAGGTTTTATCAGTTTCGAGTTTGCATTGAATTAAAACTTTAGGAATTTAGTTCAAACCTCCTTAAGTTAATATGGTTTGAGGGAAAGGTACCATTTAACAGAGACGCCTGAATTTGCGTAGATCCTTCATTTATAGACGTTAAATGTTTGAATGATGATTGTATTAACTCTTTTTACTCCAATGGTGACTGTCACCCACCATTCAAGACGGTGCATCATTTTGAAGTTTTATTTTTTTATATTTCAATCTTGATTGTTAAGAATGCCTACATCAGGGGTTCTCAAACTGTTAGACATTGCGACCCCCTTTTTATACTAAGTATTGTGTCTACCCCCCAAAGTTTTAACTCTGTATAAAGTTTAGACAGAGATTTAAAAAATTTTACCCGCACTCAAGAATTCGTAGAGTATGTGTCGGGTATTGGCGCCACATCCCTTGACACTTCAACTTTCTCCTTACTAGTATCATCTCATCTCGAAATTTTGATTGAACAGTTTACAGATTACATTCCAGTTAAGGATATGAGCGGGGTTGTGTGGATAGTTTATGGGTTCAGTGAACAAGCCGTAACAAAAGCTGAGCTAAGTGCCTTTCATCATGATCAACTGATAGAGATTTCAAGTGATCTTTTAACAAAACTTATATCGACAAATTTTGGGTACGTATTAAAAAGGAATACCTAGTCTTATCCACAACAGCATTAAAAACTTTGATGTCATTTTCTACATATTACAACTGTGGACAAGGATTTTCCATAATGACAAATTTAAAAACAAAATCAAGAAATTGTTGAACACTGGAGAATGATATTGTTTTGTGTGTTACAAAGGTCATTCCAGACATTAAAAAATTGGTTAATTCCAAACAAGCTCATGTATCCCATTAACTAACAGAACACAAAAAACAACTTGTATGTGTATTAAAAGCTATATGTGTAAAGCTAATGTTCTTTTCTAATGTGTAAAGCTATATGTTCTTTTTTTAATTAATTTATTACTGAAAACTACTGTAATAAATTAATTTTCTTTAAACTTTTCTTCCACATCTCTCGACACCCCTGGGGGTCGTAACCCACCTTTTGAGAACCCCTGGCCTACATAAAAAATGTAGATTAATTTTTTCAAAGAAATCCGACATAAACAATTATGCATATTTATTTTTCAGAGGTGTAAACAAACCTTTGGGTTAGTTGAATAATCAAGAATGGAATCACTTTTCCGAGTTCAAAGGGTTAAAAGATTATCAATCAGGAATCTCCCCTCCCTTCCCCTCCAATAGAGAAGTATTAGAAGGAAAATTTTTACTTTCCATGGGCTCTGTTTAAATGGAATTACTGCTGCCCACATGGCCAGATTATTAAATAGACAAAGTAGGTCTCATTATTTACACAATATTAGGACTCTCTTCGAATTCTTGAGATACGTGTGCGTGTCTACTTACTACATAACCTTTAAAAAAAATCTTTACATAAAAATTGTCTTTCGACGTTCATAACGCTGTTTTGGCGCCTATTTTTTATTCTGCGAATGATAAATGCAAGCATGAATAATAATTTTTTTTCACGCATGCCTGCTTTTTCAACCCGAACAAAATCGGAAAATGTTATAAATATGCATATGGATAACGTTGAGTTATTTCCTTCTTTTTTATTTAGTTTTTCCCCATTTCTTTTTGTGTGTATTTAGCACTGAGCTGATATATAAATACAATTTTTTTCCCTTAAGCTGATCACCTTTTGTTTCAATCCAATTTTACAGACTAATTTAAAATGCTCGTGAACTTTATGTAATTATGAGATTGCAAATTTTACATTTTACTTTCTCTTTTTCTATGATGGATTGTTACAAAGATTAATAAATTATGGCCTACTCATTCATAATATTGCTATGAATTTTGATTAAATTAGATATTGCAAATATTTATGAACTTTTGTGTAAATATTGTTAATAGTTTAATTGTATAAAATCACTTGTAACGGAATCGCACGTCAGCGAGAAAAGGCCGTTCTAAGGGGATTTACAACAGAAGATCGCCACATTTGACTAATGGATGATGTAGATGTGATGGCGATATAATGAGGTTGCTAACGGTTTTTATTCCACGTTAAAATGTGCAATAGAAACTGAGAAATAAAGACTTGTTCCTGGAAAATGTTGGAGAAAGTTCCACATTTGTCTGGAACGAGCGAGCGGTTTCTGCGTTTTCCCCACCCACTTTAGTGGGACGTTATTTAAGGCTTAAGACGGAGAATCAGATCAGATCGGAGGACGAGCTACGATTAAATAGAGTTAATTCGCTGTGTATTTGTAGCTCGTGTTGCGTATATTTAATACAGGTTTTCCTAGACAATAAAGTCTGCATCTTCGCATCGTTCTTGTGAGAATTTTTCGTAACAATACTCTCATTTAAGCCACTGAAAGTATTTTAGTTCTTTATTATTTTAATTTTGTTCTAATCGCCATAAGTATTCAGCTGATTCAATACGAATATTGTTTGCATTTAAATTACTTCGACATAATTTTATGACCGTGTTTCCGTCAAATTGTCAGGCATTAACCTATGTTTTTTTTTTTTTTTTATTATCTTGCATATGATCTGTTTACATAGCACATGTTTTCTAATTGAGACCAGTTCCATGATATCATAACGTTATAAAAAGCTTGAAAGTTCGATTCATTTGTCTTTTAAATTCTGCTGTAATAAAACTTCAGCTTTTTGTTATCATGTCAGAACATGAAGTTTTTGGCTTCAACAAAAATCTGCAGGCGAAAAAAAAACAATTTTATTATCTGCACGGGCATCTCAAAAAAATCAGCTTTTTTATAACGTGTTGCCATTGTATTTACAAAAGTTCTGATTTTAAAAAAATAAGTTAATGACTACAGCAAATAAAACGTTGAAAAATGTCATTTTGAGCGCGTGATTACATGAAATGAAATAAATAGGAAATGTGATATTTTTTAAACCTTAAATACGAAACAAAGTTTTTTATGATCGTTTGCAATACCAAAGTGACTCATTCAATGAAACGATTAAGATGAATAAAAATATAATTTAACTTGCACGAGCACGTGGTGCTTGGCCGTTCAAGAAATGATGTTCTGACATGATACATTGAAATATGCAGAGCAGATTTCATTTTAAATTTTTTTAAAAAGCAGGAGAAAGTATAGCGAACATATGCCTCACTCCCATAGACGCTAATGGCAATTTTGTTTAACATTGTGCTTCCCATAGACAATAACGCCACCAACTTCTCGCGAATGAACTAACCCGTATACGTCATCGTGACGTCATAACACGATAGAGGATGTCTGTCGCCTTCTCTACAATGCTAAACATTTTTCCTATTGCTACCATTGCTTTGTCTTGAATTTTTATCGTGTTTTCCCAGTAGTGAAATTTAGAAGCAACATAGATTTTTTTTATGCATTATTAATTTAGAATTACTATTCAGGCATCAATGTAAGGCGTCTTTCTGCTTCTTCCAACAGATTGGAATTGTTTTTGTCCTTTATTTTTCAATATAGACGGACTGAGAACTTAAGCTAGTTTTGCTCTTTATTCTTCTGTGCGATTTAAGTCACATTTTTATTTCACTGAACATGAATTATGGAACGAGAGTCAAAAAGAATTGAAGTTTTCAGACTCAAAATCCACTTCAGTCTCTTGAATTAAGTGGGGGGAGAAGATATGTTTAAGAAAAAAGTTTTGAAATATCTATATATATATATATATATATATATATAAAGTCATGGCAAGAGATTATTTGAAAGTAATATTTGAAGTTATTTGGGCAATTAAAAGACGAAAATAATTTAAATGTTAGCTAATGCTTTGTATGTTATGTGTTAAATTGTCAGATTAAATAGTAGATTTTAAAAAGGAAATATTGTTATTCAAGATTGGAAGTATAATTCAATGACCATTATCGAAAAATTCCAATTCAGTATCCTTTTTTCGTTATTTTGAGCTTCACTTTTTGTAAAGAACTAATAATTTAAAACATGAGGAAATTTCATTTTAAAAGTATTGTTATTTTATATAAATCATTTCTTTCTTCAATTCCTACTTTTAATTCACACTTATATATGTATATTTAGTACAAATTTTTAATCATTAATTAAATCATTTGTATTCATCCAATCAAGTTCAAAAACATTTTTAAAATTTTGTAGTAGATAACACTTGATGTTAATACAGTTTTTTTTCTTCAAATATTAACTCATTAAAAATAAAATTAAGAAATTTTATAAGAGAATAGTTCGGTTTCGAACCAAAAGATGGCGCCACGAAAATTGTACTTAATTTTTTTTCAATTTCTTCTATTAGTTTATACTCTCCCTTGTTACTTTTTACCTATGCAAATGTTTTCTCAGAAGAAAAAAACAGAAACACACAAAAAAAATCCCAAGTTTATGTATATATATATAATTACTATTATTATCATTAATTATTTATACCTCTTTCTATCTGCAGTTGTTCTGAAAATATCATATAGCAGGTATCTTGGGCCAAATTTCAACCTGGCAAAACTAAGTTCAAAAGTATAAGTAATGATAGATAAACTGTAAAGTGAATACTGTAATATAGCAAATTGTTTCGAATAACATGTTACACCAAGTGCATTTAGATTTTTATTTATTTAAATGACCAGTAAGTAAGATTGAAAAATATACAAATGTAATTAGTGCGTGATTCAGTATCTATCATCAGACAGTGATTTGTATTTAAACATCCCCTGCCCCCCCCCAAAAAAAAACAAAAGGGGGAGGGGTAGAGATGGAGGGAAAATGCAGGACAAAGGAAAATTTCAATAGAACCACAATGAAACACAGAGGGCATCTTAGAAGAAAATAAAATCTTTATTTTCAATACTTCTGTACAAATACATTGCTTTTATTTATAGTAGACATCATGAGGGTTACCACAGGAAATACAAACATAAAATGCACTTCGTATGAGCAGTACTGTTGCCCCCCTCTTTGCCTTCCCATGACAGGTCCTGTAAATAAATAGTACTCATCATTTATAAAACAAACTGATCCATGGCCTGAAGAGAGAAAAATCTTACAATCTGTATCAAGAAAAGCAAATTAAAATACTGTTACCTTGAAACAAGTGGAAATTCCATTCTCTCAAATAAATAAGTAAACTTTGGTTTAAAAAAAATTAAATATTACTTTCAATCACAAAAGTTATAAATCTCAATTAAAAACAGTATTTAAAAATATTTATATTTGAAATATTATTAAACAAGAATACTATCTTCTAGTAAAATATTAATATTCATTTACAATGTTATTTCAATTCATGATCATGCCAGTAAATAAAAATGGGCAGTTGAAAATAATCATCAAAAATTCATTCAGATATACAAATGCTATAAATTATATATTTATAATTTAACTAAGAACTATCAATGATTAATTAATTTCAAAGAGCTTTGGTTTTTTTCACTGCAAAATATATTTTATTTGAGGGCTAAAGCTTTAATGACATCAGGAAAACTGTCTGAGGAAGATCTTTGTTCAACAGTGAAAGTTAAAAACAAGTGAATATTAATAAAACCACATGAAAAAATAGTATAATCTTTCTTGTAAATGGAATGATGAAGAAAGATCTCTGATTTATTCATTGTAAATCCACACCAGTCACTGACCTCAAGAACTGTTTTAACAACTGAGTGTAAATCACACTTAGTCACAAAGTTTTTACAGAAATTACATAAAGTACATTACTGGAGCTCAAACTTAGTAAAGCACTTGTTGAAATTTTGATTTAAATTAAAAAAATAAAATTCAATTAATTAAAATGAGCCAAAATTTATACAATAGAGATAATAATCAATAATTCCGTAAAATATAACACTTATAACAAAAAAAATCTTTAAAAAATATATAAACTTATCAAACTATACTTTAAAAATTTTATATTTGCTACAAAAATTCAAAATTCATTTTTTAACTCCAATAATTCGATTAAACATATAAAAGATGGCCTCTATTAATGTACAGAAGGCAAAAATATGAAGATTTAAATTTATTATAAAAAATTAAGATACCATGCATTAATTAATTTGACACAAATAAAAGGAATTTTTGAACACCAGCCATTAAAAAGCTTCAACTAAAAGAAAGTTAAAATTTATATACAATTAAGGTTTATTTAAAATCTTTCATTTTTTAACAATGCTCATTTTTAGAATAAACTACATTCTACAATATAAACAGTAATTGAAGTGAAAGGGCTTTAAAAGCAATGTAAAAATAGTAGAATTTAAAATTTGCAAACTTTAGCTTAGAAGAACATTATTTAAAAAATACAACATGTAACCAAATGAGCAACATATTGTAAGAGCTTGCAGTACATCAGCCCATGAAAAACCTTTAAAGTGTTAATTCCTTAATGTGGAATCCCATGAAAACATCACTTCTCTTACAAAATATGAAAAAATAAATTCTTTCATCTGAACAAACATATGTCTGGAAATGCAGTCATCATAAGTACCATATTAGTGAAGGGAAGGGCCATCATGATGTTTAATAATCAGGCTTGAATATGTACAAGTGTGGGAAATTAGGAACAAAATTACAAAATATTTATCATCACATTTTCCCCCAAAACAAAACTTTTATGCACACTGGTACACTGGACAGTTAACTCGATTATTATAAAATCAAGTATGGACTTTCAAATGCATTTTCTCTGCCGCCTCCCCCGATATGCAAAGAGAACTCTAGGAATGAGGTTTCGGACCCAGAGCTGCATTCAAGATTTCATTGAATGAAGATTCGAAGCATTCCTTTAACTCAGCATAACTCACAACCAGAACATTTTGCTCATCCCTCGCCATCAAACAGACCTTCTCCGAGGAGCCAGCATCCAGCTAAATAGAAACAAATCAAGTCAATTTCAGAAGCAGGACACAATATGAAAATATGTCTTTTCTCCTAAAAATTTATAATTAAGTTATTTCTAACATTCATCAAATAAAATTAATAGCATCACATTCCTTCATTTCATAGTTCTTAGCTAAATGTTTTCCTTTAAGCAAAATGAGCACTAAAGAGCAGGGGGTTTGTAAGAAGAACAGTTTGTAGGGAAAGCTAATAAAAAAATTTATTTAAAAAAAGTTTTATGTGCTTTTTGATAGAAATAAATCAGTCCACAATAATATAATTTATTTAAAATTAAATAAGCAATATCACAACCTTGTATCTGATACATGCAAATTAAAAGTTCCAAATCCAATTTTTTTTAAAGTAGTGAATGCAAAACAAAAAAATTATTACCTTACCTATTTTTAAAAAATTATTTACCTAGAAAGTATTAAATAACAAAAATTTAATCCTGTGTATACTATATTAATTCAGTATATTAAACTGATACAACTTCTTGATTAAAAATTTAATTTCAGAATAATTTTCTATTATTACAATCAGTAATTAAATGGTAAGCCAATTTGGTTTTACTATTTCATCCTTAAAAAAATTACAACAAAATTTTATTTCATTTAAAAACTTTAACTGTAAAAAGAAAACCAACAAGATCCCAACATATACCATTTGATTATTGTGTGAATGTAAATGTGAATAATTAGAAGAGTAATTTAGCTGAACAACTGTTAAAAAAACAAAGAAAGAAATTAACAAAGATTGATTATATATGTTTATTAGCTATTAACTTCTTTCATGCAAAATTCCTATTTATATCTTTAAAAAATGTATATAAGTATGTCAAGTTGTTTTACATATTATGAATTACGTTAGAAGTTTTAGGCAAAATAGACACAAAAGCATTATGAGCTTCCTTTCTCAATATTATATTAGAAAATATGATAAAGGCTTCAATAAAAAAGAAAATTAATATTAAGAGCCACATTACTTATTAAAATGCAAACAAATATTTTTTAGGCTAGATAGATTTTAAATCAACTTATGATAAATCATTATAATTAAATACCTTGTTTAAGCATGCTACAACATGAGCTGTATCTACCCATGGACGCCCATCTTCTGTAATCTGATGGAACAAATAATCCCGAAACAACTTTAACAAATACCGATCACCAGTTTCAGCCCATGATTGATCCATGTTGAATCTGCAATAAAAAATTTCTGTAATTGAAAACACATTCAGAAATAGGCATATTATTTTTAATACAGATATCCACATTATCTCTCATATAAAACAACATAAAAGTAGAAATATCAACTTATATATATCATAAAATAAAACTGCATTTAATATTGTGGCAGTAGTGGATAGCGATGAGCCCGAACCCCCAATCTTATAGTTAGTACTCAAGTAACATGCTGATCGAGCAAAAGAGACCCTTCCTCTCGATGGTTGTTATCTGGCTTATAAAGTATTCACCACATACTCAGGATATCTTTCACCACAATCTGACAAAGAATTAAATATTAAAAATTATTTTTATATTTGAATGTACTTATTAAACATTAAAAAACAACTAAAGGGGAGGAAAAGCTTTAAAATTATAAATAAAAATATATTTTCTCCCCAATTATTATATTGAAAGTTAGAAAACTTAAAACTTCCAGCTGTGTTCACTGAAAAACTTCTAGATTTTAAAATACTCACAACACAAATTTAAATGTGTTGTTCATTACAGTACAGAACCACATATTGCTAACAGAAAACTTTCATTTGCCTAAAAAAGAAAAATGTGAAATGGTTTTTTTTTATAGTTTTTAATACATTCAGTGCCAATTAACATAAAATTTTAAAAATGTGTAATTTCAATTTATCTGAGAATTAAGGAGAAAGCATGTATTATACAATCTTAATGTTCCAAAAATTAAAAAAAGAAAAAAAAGGAAGGAAAAAAAAAAGAGTCTGAATAATTAAACACCGCAAAAGCACAATTACTTTTTAAGATTAAACAACAAATTTATGTAATGCAAGATAATAAGTATAACATAATTAGACATAGTGGGAAAAAAACATAACATGGGGAGGGATGTCTAAATATGAATAGCTAAAAAAAAAAAAGTTGCTGACCAAATATCCATGTTTCCTGATACTTTACTTTCTGTAAGCACAAAATCAATAATATTTTTAAAATCTTTTCAAAATGAGGAATAAAATGAATTACTATACATTTTTATTTAACTATAGTTAGGAAATATTAAAATAAAAATAAGTATAGCAAAAAAAAATGAAACAGGAATTTTTATCACCAAAAACACAAAATCAAATGGAAGGCAAATTTAGCAAGATTAAAAAACTTACTCTGCTCTTTCAGTTATGGTACCAAGCTTGACTAACAACCTAAATAACCTTCCGTTCTGGACTTCCTAAAGGTTTTTAGTCACATTTTAGAATTTATAAATAAAAAACATATGACAAGAAAACTTATTAATTTGTAACAGTTTTTTTTCTTTTCATTTTTAAAAAACACATAAAATGCACTTGTTTTACCTTAGCTAGTTCATTCTCAATCACATCACTTCTCATCTGAGCAGCATCTAACTGGGTATAAAAACGAGCACCTATCATGGGCATAATATCATTGATGCTGCGAGGACGAGTTTGATTATGTAAAAGATACCTAAAATAGAAAAAAAAATTCATTTATTACATTTTTTTTATATTACATGCAATCATGAATTTTAATTATTAATACTATTTTGAAAAAAATTATCTCAAAGTTATCCATGCACAAAAATAAAAATACATAATCAGAAGAACAATGTACTGATTAAACATTCAAATGATACTAAATGTGAAAATAATTTACTTACATTTAAAAAAAAAAGAAAATTTAGAGAAATTTTTAAAAAAATGTTCACACATGTGAATTTTAAAACCAGAAAGAAGCATACTTGTAAATCTAATTTTGTTAGTTCCGATTGACACTATTATATGTCTGGAGTAGAAACATAAAAAACAGAATCTCACTAATCAAATAGAGCCTAAAGTTGGGAGAAAAAATTAATAAAAAATTATAAATGTCTTATTATTAATTCTCTTGGTTGCAGAATCAAATATTACATTTTTTTAATGTTGAATTCAAAAGGAAATAATCTCTATTAACATTTCTTAAATATAAATAATAAAGCATTTAGAGATATGATTAATATAAATGAATTGATTCAATCATTTTAAAAATTCACTTTTCTAAAAGCTACACAAACAAAATAATTGGATACTAAAAAGGTTAAATGTCCAAATACAAGAAATAATTTACAAAACATAATACAAGATTTTTTTAAAAAAAACTCATTCAATTAAAACATCTAAAAGGAGATAGGTGGCAAAGGCATGCAAAACAATGTAAAGGAAGATGACAAAAAAATAGGATTAGAAGAATATTTTTAAAATTTGAAATGATTCACAAAAAATTAAAATGCATATATGTTTTAAAAAAGAAAAGGAAAAAATAACACATTTAAGATTAACCCCAATGAAGATCCTACGATTTTCTTGAAAAACTGTTAAATTACAGAATTTTAAGCTAAGGTATTTACATTTGGATTAAAACAACAAAAGAATATCTTTTATTATCTCTCTCAGTCGAGAGCTATAAATTTATATTGCCTTTCCCAGTCATTTATTCAACAAAGTTAAAAAAGATAAATATTTGATAATATCAAAAATTCCAAAAAATTAAGAGAAATAACTTAAATAAGATCCAAACTTGAAAAGCATTCTATCCTTATATTATTTCTACTCAATCAGAAAATTAATTCATCATAATAATTAGCTAAGGTAGATAGCTTTACTGAGTAAGAAACTTATAAAGCTACCCTTGAAATACAAACAAGACTGGAAAATAAAAAAAAAGTCTTACTTAAATATCTATGAAATAGATTTTAAGTACATAGTGATAGGTATGGATTTTATTTTGAATAGGTAGGGTAACAAGGCCTCAATGCAACTATTTTTGAATGAATGCTTTTACTTTTAAATGTATTTGCAATTTCATGGCCACAACGATCTTATTATAGCTGAATCATTCATTCATAAGATGCATAAAAAAGGGACATTAAATGCTTTTGTTAATTTTAATAAACAAATAAAATTATTTTAATAATAATAGAATTATTTCTTAAGTAAATATAATTTAGCAATAAATAAATAAAACTAACAGGCTATTGCAACTTGGTCCAGGTGTGGGGTAAGTTATAACACTAAAAACAAAGACGCTTTAAAATATTTTTCCTTTAATATTGTTTTTGGTAATTACTATTACTTAGCATTATAATAAATGACATATGGTTTACAATAAAATAAAGATAGAACTTTTTAATCAATCAACACAGAAGTTAAGTTGTATAAGAATTGCAATGAACACGAATAGAAAACCGCTTCCAAATGTTAACATTTTGTACCCAAACTTTATAAATTAGCACTGAATCAATATTGCTGAGCAGAATTGGGGAATTGCTAATCGTCTGTTTATATTTCCTTGGGTTTAGGCTGGAATGAAACTGGTTTGACACACAATTTAACAGAACTCTTGGATAAAGCAGATTTGGTGCATGCTCAATCCATTGGGTCTGCTTGTTTCGTCCTTGAACTGATACAAAAGAGAGTGAAAGAGCATATCAACTACTAAGGTGATATTCTTGTTGTCTGACCACTGTTCAAAATTCTGTAGTCTATCTCAAAATAGAATACTTAGAATAGAATACTTATACTGAATACTTAGAGATCTGATCTTTGAGGCTACATGATATTTAAATCTAATAAGGCAGAAAACCTATGAATGTGAATCCAACATCAATGAATTGAAATCTTACACCTTTTTATCCATAAAACTTGCCCAGTGCTTATGTTATAATTTGTCTTATTGCATATTTTTTAACATTTTCATTAATTTATTTTAAAAAATTAATGCAGTTTTTCAAAACTTAAAATATAAACAAAAAAAATTAAGTGAAAATATTTTCTAAAACAAACTAATTTATGAATCAAAATTTTCAAAACATTTTTTTCCTCCATTTACTTGTTTAAATGGAGCAATAATAAGTTCACAACTTTTCACAGGCTTTCAATGGGGCTCTGATTATTTTGACATAACATAATCAGTGCTCTAAACAAATCTTCAACAAAATAATGAACATTTTTTATAAATTGAAATGTTACTAAAAAGAAAAAACCCTGAGCATTATTTAATGTACATGAAAAATTAATTTAAAAAACTTACAATATTAAATTTCTGAGATCAGCAGAATAATTCCTAGAAACTAATTCAAGAGAACTAGTCATATTGCTTCTTTTAACAGCAGTGAGAGTATTACAAGCCAACGCTAGAACAATTTTTCCAAAAGCCATTAAATCTTCTTGCTGCAAAACAAAGAAATAGCATAAAAGCTATCCAAAAATATGGACTTGAGTAGACAATACTTATAACACAAAAATTACCGGAGTAGTACCAATAAAACATACCTGAAAATGAGACACTACTTGTTTGGAATTATGCTGATTTGGATCATATGTGAGAACATCAAATATGCCACAGCAATTCAGTCTCAACCTAAAATTATGTATCACTCTAGAGTAAAATTATTTTTAGAAAAAGGAATAAGACTTGGAAAGAGATACATGATGAGAGCAAATTAAAGTAAATAAACAGGTAAATTGTAAACAATTTTAATCTAATAGAGGTACAATGGGTTTAACATGTGGGCTTCCAAAGTAAATTCAACATTTATAGTCCCAGAAATCAATTTTAATCAATGAAATGTCATAATTTTAAGAATTGTTCAAATAAGCAAAAAAAAAAAAAAAAAGTGAGTAAATTTATAGTTTGAGTCTGAACTAGAAAATACTGGTAAAGAGTTCCTTTTAAAAGCTCTTTATAGAAATTGGAACAAATCTACTTTTGATACTACAATATGTTGGATTGTTATTATAGAATCAGTATGATGACAATAATAATAATACAGGGGTAGAATGCATTGCATTTGGATAACCGAATTTGTGCCAAAATTATAGAACAACCATAAAAGCGTTACCTCAACTTAATTTGCAAAGAAAAGTTCTTACTATTAAAAACTGCTATATAAAAAAATACAGCTGAATTTTCCATAACTATGTTTATAAATATACATTTTTCAGGTTTATTAGTTTAATTTTTTATTTATTGTACACCAGCTTTGATTTTTATTTCTGTTCTTTGGAGCCATTTAGGTTAAAAATTGCAAATACAAATCATGTTCTCAAAGTTTAAAAATAGTTTCACAAATTAAAGAAAGGTTTCTTTGTATTCAAACTAATAAAGTCTCTTGCAGATAACTCATAGTCAAAGATCTACATGAGATTTCCAATTATGAATAATCTCATGGTTACCAGTAAATATGCTAATTAGGCCAAAAAGAAAACAAATTACTTATTCATTTTTTTAAAAAAAATTTAAGCTGTAAAAACAGCTACAGCTAAGATTTTTCTTTTTGTTACATTCTTTAAATATAGATGCAGTACAGGTTAAAAATTATTAGACAGCAGAAAATATGATATACTATAAAAAATGAACATATAAAATCTTACCGAGATTTTCCAGTCACAAGAATTTTTGAAGGATCAAAAGCTCGGCATGCTAGTCCTGCGGCATGTATTGTCCTGAGAACGGAGCTTAATTGAACAATATAGCCCCAAATCAAACTTTCTGGAAGCAGGCCAGCATGCTGTCGCAAACTGTTTAAGCCTAAACATTAAATATAGAGAAAAAGAAAAAAAATCCTCATAAATAAATACTTTCAGATACAAATACAGAAGAGAATATATGTTTATGTGAATAGTTATACAAAAAGATTCTAATTCTTTTAATTTTTATTAATATTTAACGACACTAAATCTTAAAAATTGATATCGATAAAAAATTTTGTATACGAGCTGTTTATAATTCATATAAAATTTTTCTCATTCTTTTTTAAAGTAGTAAAATAAATTCCGATGAAACCTTAAAAAAAACAGTTTGGAAAACTACTAGAAAGTTGGAATAAGTCAAAAATTATTATAAACAAACAAAAAAAACCTAATAGTACACTAAATATAATAATATATATATATATATCTTTGAGGAAACTGATAATAAACCATTTATAATTTAAAAAATACTTCTTAACCTAAAATTATTCATGCTTTATTACTGCTGCATTTTTAAAATAAAAACAATCCACTTTGTAACATATTAAGCATGTCTAGATTATTAAGAGGTAATTAAAGTAAAAATAATGAAATATCTCAAGGTTTTTTTTAGCAAATACATGTCAGAAATTAAGATGCAGTTATTAAATCCATAATTTTTGCATCTGAACCTATTGTAGAGTGGGGGAAAGTTCAAACTGAAATTTCTGCCCTTTGGAAAAAGACTGTCTTATCATGTACTTCATATTTCCATGATATTCAAAGTATTTTAATAATAACTAATAAAAATATATTCATCATGAAAGAAAATGGCATGTATAATAATTCTCTTCTCTCTTATCAGCAAGGAAGTTTATAATGTTTAATTAAAATTGAAAAACAGTATCTGGTCTAATGAAATGGAAGAATAAGCTAGACTGTGCAGAGACTTTCACCCTACTCTATTCTTACCATTAAAAATACTCATTTTCTAATAAAATCTCATATCTCATTATAGTTAGGACTATAAATATGGCAGAAGAAAGCTTACACAGAGGTTCGCCAAATTATAAAACTGTTTATAGTTTTAGTTCCCAAGCTCCCCAAAACTATGACTAATACCCATTTTCAGTATATCTTAGTTATTAGAGGAAAGAAAGATAAAGCATAAAGCACTGCACCAGTTTTCGGTGGCATGCCAGCTGTTGTTAAGCCATCAATATCGGGACAATATCCAGGCAAGTAGCCATTCATTGCTGGCGAAGATGGCTGATTAAAATAGAGATTCATCAAAGTATCAGCTCCTGGGTGATAGTCATGGACAAATACCATAGCTGTAAAACAAAACTTTTATCAACTAAACACAGTATTGTAATACTTTTATGAATATTTGTAACAAAAATATCAATTGTTCTATGTTCATGAACAAAATATGGCTTAATTCAAATACTTAGAAATTTCAAGATAAAGTAAAAGTCTTATATTTTTTTCAAAAATGGATAGCAATATTTTAAATCTAAAAATAAGATTCAGGTTTTAAATAGACATAATGTTCAAATCAATGCAGTCCTTCATGCTTAAAAATAATTTAAAACCCAAAATTTTGTTTTCCCATATACCATAAAATTATTATAAAATAAAAAATTAATTTTAATATGAATACATATAAAAATATATGTCATGGATTGCATATTTTAAAAATAAACAGAAAAAGTATCAAAGAAATAAGGAATAATGCTCTACTTACAATTATCCCCAAATACCTTAGTGGTGAAAACTTCTCTTAAATTAACCAAATTAGAATGTTGCAATTTCTTCCAGGTATCAATTACAGATATAAATTTCGTATTGGATATCCTGAAACCTAATACAAAGACATTTTTTCATTAAAATGACTTCAATGTAATAAAAAAATGTCTGAATTGATCATACAAGTCAATTCAGTTCATAGCCATAATGTATATTTATCTACAAATATAATGGCAAGAAAATCTTAGAGAATTGAACACTCTGAATACCAGTCTGAGGAGGTGTCACAAAGAAAAAACATTAGAATAATTTCTTTAAATTCTCTTAAATTGAGGAAGGAGAATAAATCATAAACAGCATTTGCCCTTGCTGAAACTTTACACTCTTATTTTATATAATTCATTTTAATGTGTCCCTCGGAAGGTCTTGATTCAAAATAATGAACAAGCTCGTTGTGTTACTAAAGTAAGTACCCAATAATTAGTAGTTGTTGCTTCTTTCAATACAGGAATTTAAAAATATTTCTAACTCATCCAAACCATTATGTAGAACAATAATCATAGAATATGGAAATTAATCATTTAATAACAGTTGCAAAATTTGAAAATGATTTACTTTCATGTTGCTGTAATTAATTTCACTCTTTTTTTCTTTTTTTCTTCTTTTTCCCCCCATGAGGAACAATTAATTTCTACCATGCTTTAAAGTTTTTATAATTGCCCAAAAATTTAACTGAATATCTGATATTTTATTTTTATTATGTGACCTACTTTCATTCATTATCTCTAAGTAACCAGAAATTAATCACACTTTTCCTTTCATGGCCTTTTAAATCTCTAAAAGCCATAGACTTTTATCAGTCCATACAAATTTTATTTAAAACATTTTTTACCAACTTGTGTTTCATATTTATATAGAGAGTATTTTTAGTGCAAGCAATAATTTTAAAAGAGTTGTTCTTCTAACAAGGTTATTTCAATCCATATGTTTGGCTAGTATAATCATATTTGGCTTTCTCTCCCTATTAAATCCAAAGAAACCATCCAATCTTGCATAATGTAATCTTCTTTTGGATTAAAAATGTATAAATGAAAATGTGGCACAGCTGCTGCAAGCAACGTTAGTAACACATTTACCTTTAATTTTTGTTTGTTTGTTACTATCATTAATATTTATTTTCTGATATCAGGATATTCACATTCAATAACTTCTACAATTGAAATAAATTTTACGTACTTTGGATAATGCAACTTAATTTTTCTAGATAGATTTTGACTTCATTTGATATATTTAAATATTGTGCTTGATTATTTTTAAACATTAATTTTAAACAAACAATCCTATTTTAAACAAGTCTTCACTCACACACATACTTTTTTTTTCCTTTGTAAATTACAATTTTGAGTACAAAATACCCTTTTCACTGAAATGTTCCACAAAATTTAGAAGGAAAAATCTCAAAGCTTGTATTTTCAAGAATTTTTTTAATTTATATAAAAAAAATCATATACATAAAAAAAATCACCATATAATTATAGCTTTATTATGTAATTTATATTTAAATTATAACTAAAATTTAATATGTATTCATCTGAACCATATATTATATATATATATATATATAGTGGAAACTAAAAGAAAAAAATCTGAATAAATTAAAATAAATAAAAATCAATCCCCCCTTTCTAGCTAATCTATATGTGAAATATATTTTGAATGCCAGAACTTCAGAGTAACTACTGAAAATTTTATCTGCTAAATGTAAGGAAAAAGCTTACCATGAATTCTTCTCAAGCAGTAGTAAACACCAGTTTTTATATTGGCTGCTTTGTAAACAGAAGTGACATATCCAAAAGTTGAGGATTTTAGAGGGTTATCTCCAGGAGCAGGTTCAAGTGGACATAGCTTATGATAATTATCAACTTCATTTGGAAGATCTAAATAAACATGTATTATAAAAATTAAATTCAATATAATAATAATAACTACAGAAAAAGAATCAGGTTTTAAAATTTTTTTAAAAAAATCAGTTAATAAAATGTATTTACAGAAATAATTTTACTTAATACATTATAAAAATTTCAAGCATTATCAAAAACTAAAATTTTCTAGAAGGATTAAATTTTAAAAAAGTTTCTTTATTATTTTCTTAAAATTTAGATGTTTTATACTTGTTTAGTCAGGAATATTTTACTTACACATAATTATGCAACCACACTAAAACAAAAATATTATATATATATATATATATATATATATATATATATAACTACGGAAAAAATCCCAAATTCATTTATTTCCTCTCATTCTTTAATTGTCAAACTTTAATTTACAAAATTTTAAATGCATTAATACTATTTTAAAAAAATTCTGTAATTTCAGGTATATTTATTTATCCCATTTGATAGTAAATTTATTCATATTATTTACAGTATTAACAAGATTATAAAAATATTTTACCAAATTATTTAAATAATAAAAGAGAAAGTTGTTGATAAAACAGAAAAAAAAATATTTTTTTTAAAGTTACAAAATTTTATACTACAGACATTTAAAAAAAATTAAATTAAATTAATAGTTTATTTACAGTGGCAACTCTAACCGGTGATATTTAATGTAGTAATTAAAAATATTGGAGTTTAAAAAATACATTTAGAATGGCAATTATTGTTGTTGTTTCTATATTATTATCTTAAACATAAATTTTATCGCATTTCCTTAAAAACTAAATGTTTAAATTCATCTATATTTTTTTATACTCATATAATAAGCTCGATAGTGAAATTCAAATAAGTTCATCAAGTGAATATTTATATTTTTTAAGAGTTAACACTACAAAAATTTAATTTTGGAGTGACACAAATTAAGCATAATACTCTTAAATAGGACTTAAAAAGCAAAAAAATATATCAATTCAAAAATTTATATACAAAATCATTTCAAGAAAGAAAAAAATATTGTTAATCATAAATGTCTAAATCAATTACACTCACAGATCCATTAAGACTTTTCAATGCCACAAAAATGAAGGATAATTTTTTTTGGATACAGAGAGGCTAATCAAAGCATTTATTTAAAATAGTTAGAAACAAAGGTCAAAGTAGAACAAAGCCTCACAGATGTTTTGCAAAAGAAAATATAACGTGAAATGGCACAAAAAAGATTTTTTAAAAAAGTAGTAAAGGATCTGTCTTCAGATGAAACAAAAGTATGTTGCGAAAACAAAACAAGACATGCCAAATAAAAGACCTGATTAAATTATAACTATGGAACCAAAAAAAACCTGGATGTTGATCAGGATTGGCTTCAGCTAAAGTTAGGCTGTGTCTGTGCAAAATATCCTGAAAATCAAAGAAAATGAAATTAAAAGAACTCCTTTGCATTGAGATGAGAGTTTTGGTAAAGCTTTGAGATTTTATGAGCATTACCATTCTAAGTTCATCAGGTAGGAAAAAAGAAGGGGCATTAGCTTTCAACGTCATATGCTCGATAAAGGAAGGATTTCCAGGATACACACTCATATCAGGCAGAATTAGGGGAGATATTTCTGAAGGATTAGTATCTTCCTGAGAGTAAAAGTAAGTTGTTCCACCAACAGATTCCTGTAAATAAATGTTCTATAAATTATTTATGTACCTAAACTTTTCATATAAGAACGCATTGAATATTTCAGAAAGAAAAGAGTTACAAAATGAAAAATAACCAATTTATATCAAATTTTTATTACAAACCTTTAAACTGTAAAATCTGTTATTTATGCATAAATTAAACGAAAGAATAAAAGCTTATTTCTTATAAACATATAGCATTTTCAACCCCCCAAAAAAAATCCGATTAAAAAAAGAACTTAGATATGAAACTATAGAGTTTATTGCAATTATTTAAGCAACCATTTCACTAGAACAGTAATTTATAAAGGAAATTTGTCAATCAGGATCTCATTTGGTTCACCAATTAGCTAAGAAAGCCATTTGTATTATAATTGATAGGATTTACTTTGATTTGGCACGATTTTATTTATATTTTCTTACACACAAAATACAAAGAGAAAATGTAGTAACTGCCATAAAATTTGAACACAATTCTGATAAATCTTCAGGTATCACACTTCCCAGAAATTAACATATGTTTGCCACTATGTATCCCTGTCTGTTGATGGGTGAAATCTAGCTTAGTTTTATCATCGATTTAGTAATTTCTATCAAATTCTAAACAACATTCATTCAAAAGAAGTCTGTGTTTGACTGTTTGAATATAAATTAAAATGACAGCTGCAAAACAAAAAAACTAGATGCATAAAATTTGGTCCCAGATCCATCAAGGGAAAGACTTTTTGTTGATTTGCACTTTCATAAACATATAAATACAATGACTTAAATATTTGAAATTAGGTATATGATCTTATGATAATGGTTGTAGTTCTATGCCAGATTTTGGGTTTTAATTGGCTGAAAAAAATATTCCATTTCCATGTTCTATCAACCATATGCCAGAGGGACATATTGAGATTGTAGGGAAATTCATTATCATAAACCTTATAATTTTAATTGTTAAACACTTAAAAGTTGATATAGTTAAAACAATCCACATTATGAATAAAAAATAAATTACAAATGCATAAATAAAAAAAATTCTCACAAAATCATTTATTAAAATTATGTGTCCCTTATAGAAAAAGGATAATTCTCATTATTTTGAGTGAAAGGGGGGGGGGGGGATTTCTCTTTTAATGAATTTTCCCAGAAAATGAAATAAAGTATTTCCTGTTTTTCAAGGAAGAGTATACTATTATGTTGTAGGAAGGGAAATCCTTTAATTTTGAAAGAATATATATGGAAAAAAGATTAATGGACACCGGACTAAAAATATTAGCAATAAGTACTTATATCATGCTGGAATAATAAATCTGTAGATGATGTTTCTTTAATTGCTTTTATTTCATTCAATTCAATCAACTAAAAGATATTTAAATTCTAAAATGTAATTCTGATAGAAGCTGAATCGTCATTTAGATAAAATGCTACCCTTAACTTAAAGCTTGCTTGACTGTTGGCAATTTTATTCAATAACTAACAGAAAAAAGATAGCCAGTTCACAAAATTGCCCTTTTACAAGTTATGCAATAAAGGATCCTCTCAAAGGCAATTGTTAATGGTTATGCATTGCAGTGTAAAAGTGAAGATACAAATATGCACAACATGGGAGAAAAACAAAACTACAATGAAATGAGTATAAAATTTTTTTGAAATCTAAGGACTTATTACTCTATAAATAAGATATAAATGCAAAGCTTAACTTTCCATCTTTCTAACATAAAAATTCATTATTTTTCAGCTAATTTCATATCTGTGCTTGATTATAAAGTATTTTTCATTCCTTCACTTATTGTTATTTTGCACTTTTGTGTCACACATAATAAATTTAATAAGAAATGACCAATGTTTCCAAATGGGTATATCATAAAAAATGATAAATAATCTTTACATTTGTCAATGAATTCCATCATTAAACTAAAGCAATAGGTGGTAAAGTACCCAAAAAAGATAATTAAAAATAGACTTAGATCAATATTTAACCTTAATATTTAGTTAAAATGTTAATTTAAAAACAATTTACTGCTACATTTTTTACATATACATGCTAATAAAAGTTGGATAAAAATTGAGAATAATTTTAACCTGTATCAGTCCGCTAGGAGGTAAGTACTGTTCATGCGATGGGCTGGGTGTGGAATAATCCTTGGGACCAGGGGAACAAGTTCTTTTACCCAGAAGGGGAGATTGTTGAGGTGAGCATCTTGACATTCGGCTGTTAACATCTATAAATTATAAAAGTCTAATTTAATACAGTAATAAAATTTTCTAAACAGCATAAATGAGTTCTACAATAAGACATAGAAAATTAAAAGTGGCACAATGCACAAAAAAAAAAAAAAAATACAATTATCAATTTGCAAAATCTTATTTGGAATCAACTATAGATTTTTATAGGAAAGTATGTAAAAAGAGAGGAAATTGTATGCATCATAAAAAATACAGAATATTTTTTTCTTATAATTGTTTTGTGTTTATTTCATGATAGATCTCACTAAAAGAGCAATCACCTAGCATTTTTGGTCAGTTAGAAGGGAAAGGAAATTGGCTTTACTGCATTTAAGCCAGTCACTTTTTTTAAAAGCATATATACATAAGTTACTGAAAAATCTTATATATCACAGGTGGAGATTAGAACTTCTGACCTTAATTATTACTACTCTTATGTAGAAATGGTGTAGGGCTCGAATTGCGAGAAGGATTAAGAGATGTGCCTCCTATGAAATATGGATAATGTACCACCATCTATGAGTTTTAGAATTCAACCATAGTTCCCATCTATGCTATCAACACATTCTAATCATTCAATTTATTGAATACCTATGAGTGGGATGGACTAGCATTTATATGGTTATACTAGCCGCCTTTGGCGACCAGTCGGTTCGCCAGTATTAATGCTCGCTAAAATTTTCATATAATGTTTTATGTAGCTGTGTCTCATAACAAGTTTTTCACCAAAAATTTTTAAACCAAACAAATTTTTATAATCAAATAATTATTCATAGTATTATTTAGTACAATTTTCTTCAGATGTTCTGTTCATTGTACTACTCATCTTTACTTAAATGGTCGAGGGAAAGGTCTAAAATTCTACGTTTTTATAGAATAATGAGATTCAAATTTTCATAAATGTAAATACACTAAACAAATAAAGACACAATTGATTTTCAAGAGATGCGAAAGTTTAAAAAACAGCTTGGAAAATGCCGCGCACAGAGGAAATAATGGTGACACACACACACCCTTCTTTTCTTTATTTTTCTATTCTTTTTTTCTTCACTACTTTTTTTTCTACAAACCTTTTTTGCACTCTGTTATTCTTTTTTTTCTTTATTAATTTATTATGAGCAGACATAGATTGAATATCCATACAGACTAATAATAAAAGCAAGAATTTTCTTTCTTTTTTAAACATCCCATTATCTATAAATGAAAACCAACTGACTTCGCGCATTTCTTTCTAAACAAATCATAATTTAATACTTCCTGCTATCTTACTCAGTTGGTGTGGGGGAAGGAAATGCAGATTTTTGGCAGGAAAGTGAGAAAAGTGTCGTTTTAACTATTTTCTCTCCATTTCTCTCTCCATAAGAACCATCGTGTTTTAACGAAAATATTAAAATAAAAATTAGCCCAATCGGTCGAGCCGTTCTCTAGTTTTGTGGTTAGCAACGCATTTCGAGTTCCATTTTTATTAATATAGATATCACAAGCAAGAAAATTCTTTACCTGCTTAATGATTAAAAGCAAATATTTATAAATAAAATAAAAATATACAGTACTCTGCATATGCCAAACAATATTTCAATTTCATATAAAATATGAATGAGGGTTTTAATACATATATATCAATGCAAAAATCCTTAAAAATTAATAAATAATATATTGACACATAACATAGTCATAATATTACAGGTTTTTAATAAACTATTATTTTTACCGAGACCAAAATGACCAAATGGAGTGCTGACTAACTGAGAGGACTGTACAGAATACTGAGTGAAGGAAGGCGAGCTTAGACTATGAGTCATACGGCCCATCAGAGAGTTGCCATATTGCCCCACATCTGAATTTACAGTCTAAAATAAAAGAAAAATTCTTAATTAAGTAATTGGAGAAGAAAAGCTAACAATAATTATGAAATAAAACAAATAACGAGACTAGTAAAATCATTCCCTGCAACTTAAAAAAAAATCTCACATACCATTAAAAAAAATCTTTTTCTTTTCTCCCCCCCCTTTTTAAGTTAAGATTTATTTACCTTCTCAATAAATATCTTTTTGCCATACTAAAACTACATCAAAATTTATTTATTATTTGAGATGGATAAATTAAAGCATAATTTTTTCACACAACAGTAATAATTTCTTAAACATTTGCCTCTTAAAAAAGGTGTTCAGAAGAACCACAAGTCAATTTTTAATTTATTACTGGCCTTAGGAACTTTAGCACTATATTTATAAATAATACATCATTTGTTGAAGTTCATCAGAATTTGAGAATTATATTTCAATATTCTATAGTTTCTTTGTAATATTCACAGATTCAATATAAAATCATTACCTGCCCCCTATTTGTGAATGTTGCTAATAATCCCATATATATAATAAATAAGAATGTTATACTTATTTTTTCACATCTTCAATTTTGAATTTCAAAGTAATAATGAAGCTGTTTAAAACTTTCTAACAATCAAAACATTTAAAATAGCAATTGTCTACATAGCATCTAAGTTAAAACATCTAAAAGCATATGTAAATCTGTTTATAGCAATGCATCCATATCTCAATAAAAACAGAAATTAAGCATAAGTCTCTTTTTGATAAAAATGATATAATGCATTATACCCCTATAGTGTACATTTTTTAATTTAGTTTATATTCACAGCCAATAAGAATATATATTCTTTTCACTCTACATTCACAAACCATAGTTCTTTTACCAATCAAAGATATCTTTACAGTGATTTTTGAAGCAAAATATAATGAAAACAAAATGTATCTTCATCTTGATCTAACAGTAAATAAATTTGTTAAAACAAGTTTTTAAATTATATATTAAAATCAAAGTAGGTGTTTTATTAATGGCTTAAATTAAATGAATTTTTTAAAGAAAATAACGATTTTTCTGTTCATGAGTATTTAATTGCTAACATAGCAATCGAAGCACTTAAAAAATTATTGCTATATTTATTAACCTAAAAATATTTAAGAAATACTACAACCATTATAAACTATAATACTTCTCCAAAATTCATTCACTCAAAAAAAGCATCCAATAAGACACATCCAATATTTTTTTTTAAATCCTTCATTTGTCAGTAGGTGTTGTAAAAGATAAACAACTAAATATTCAAAAATTATTTTTAAATTATATAAATAAAAACTCTTTACAGCAAACTAGAATAATTTTTAAAAATGCTAAAGCACTGTAGTTCAAATATTTAAAATTAAGATTAAAAAAATAGCTGATACATTTTCTTAACTATTAACACATAAGAATATTTAAGAAAAATAAGTTAAATCTTAGTTTTTATATAATAGAAGATGTGAACTTAAAAAAAAAGGAGGGGATGATTATATTATATAAATATATTTTAGTAGGATAAAGTATTAGAATAATAATAAATATCTTACATGTTAACATTAACCCTTATGGTTTATATATTTATATGTATCTAAGTTTACAATGAAAAATGTTGGCTTGCCTTTCCAGTTAGATCAACAGACAAAGAAGAGAGTACATTAGGTTCATTTCCGGCCATTGATGAATCAGAATAATAACTGCCATCTTCTACCGCATTTTGCTGCATAGACTATAAAAAATAATCAAAGTCAGTAAAAGAGCAATTTAGTTTTGATAAACATGCATTCATTTTACATATTTTAATGAATATACTGCAACAATATTTTCTTATTTTTAAAAAAATATTTAGACATTAACTAACCTATAGTTTTAAAAAAAATCTTGGCAATATTACCAACAAATCATTAAGTACTAAAAATAAAGAAACTAATCCAATATTCGGTAGAACTTTACTGTACGGTCACCCTTGGCGACTTTTTCAAAATAACGCCAAAAGTTGCCATTCTGGCGACTTTGAAGCGAGAACCAATGAAAACAGAGCATAGAAAATGGCTGAAAAGTTTCGGAGAGGAATAACGAACTTCTGGATTGTAACAAAATAAAAGTGCAAAGCTTTTATGGGTTATGTTAGGAAATAAGAAATGTTAGGCATATTAGCATCAAAAAATTAGAACACTCCTTTTAACATCATGTTCCTCTCCTTTAACCTTAGATTTACACCTCCATTCATAACCATCACTAACATCTTTCCTTGCAACCAATTTCATATCTTTATTACATTTCGGACATTCATACCTATTCGCAATCAACCCCGCTTTCATACAAAAATCAAACGTCTCTTTCCTTTCATCCAATCCATACAAATACCTTAAATTCACATGCTCATCATACCACATAACATCATTCTCCCCATGCAGCCATCACAATAAAATTCAAAGAACGTGGGAGCTAAGACAAAATCAACTTCACCATATATCACCGAAGTTCGAAATGGGGAAATTCCAGTTTTCGGCAGGTTGCCAAAAAAAATTATTTATCGCCAAGGTTGCCAAAAAAAATTATTTATCGCCAACTTTCGAAAAAGTTGCCAAGGGTGACCGTACAGTAAAGCTGAGCCCAATATTCAAGCTTTTATCATGCTTTAAAACACTTTAAATTATATAATTGAATTAATTAATTGGAATTTTTAAATAATTATTCAAGCTTTGTGACATTAGTGAAAGAATAAAAATTTCTAAAAGATTTTTTATATGATTTTAATGATTTTTTGTATGAAAACAAATTCATTCAAAAGACAAGATATATTTATATTAAACATAGGAAGCTGCTCATAAAAAATTAACATTTCAGTAAGTTTTTATGAATAATTTTTGAATCAAAATCAATAGATTAAAGAATTAACTGACATACAAAGAATTTTCTATTCCAAAAGGATAATTAGAATGTTTTATAAAGTGTTTATAAATTTTAATATTTTATAACAATATATATAATTTTATAAATTTAAGAGATTAAGCTATGCATTAACATAGAACTTCATACATTTAAGTATGTCTGAAGTTTAGATTCAGGAGGCACAGTGGAAGCTGATGAAAATGCTTGAAACATATGATCCATTTCAGCATTGATTTAACTAAAACAAACAAACAAACATTGTTAAATCTGATTAAGTGTTAACCCATTTTTGATAAAAATTAAAATTATAAATATTAAATAACTACCTGGCAGTTTAAAGCTTTCAGTTTCTTAAAATGTAGAGCTAATTAAATGGAGGACATCACTACCATATATACAAATTTCTAAAATGGAATAAAATGTAGAAAATTATAATAATTTTAATGTGAAATTCATTAACGTTACGATATTATTACAGCTATTTATAAAAATATTGGCTGAAAAATTTTTGTAATTTTTTTAATAATCTTTATTTGCTCTTAATGCTCCGATCAAACAAACTTTAACTGATTATCCGTAAAATCTCTGCTTATGAAACATAACTAGAATACTCAAAAATAATTCCCAAGTCATACATTATTTTTCATCTGATTTTCATTATTTGAAAACATAAAATTACTGATTTAAAGTAAACATGAGGATAGTTATCCCCTGCGGCCAAGTTGGTCAGTCAACCACAGGAGTGTCATCAATAATCAGGATGAATTATAGTTCTTGAACTGTAAAGATAAAAGATGTAAATAAATTTATCCACAATTATCATAAATTCAGATTAGTTTAAAATGATGTGGTTAAAAGTAAAATTATATATACCTTTGAAATAAAAATAACTTCATTCTTTAATGTTTGTTAAGAGGTAACACAATTCTTAATGCCATCAATCTAAAAATATATATATACATAATATTACAAAATCTTCTTTTTTTCCCCGCTAAAACATAAAAATAAAACTTATAATTTACATTTAAATAAGTTTATTTAAAAGAAGTAACTAACGAATATAATTATGTCACTATGTCAAGGAAAAACTGCCGTAAGAGTGTGAAAATTCAAACAAATATTGAGAGGCTTAGAACATACAATGCATAAGAAATGCAAGCAAAAGCTTACTTGTAATGTCATCTAGAGAATTTTTTCTTAAACATTCATTCTATTCTTTTCAATTTTATAAGCAAACGACCTTTAATATTTTTAATTATAACAGTGTATAAAAACATTGATAAATAGTTAAAGAAGTAATCATAATTTTTTTTAAATTCCATACATTAAAAAAATAGATTATGGTTAAAAGATCTACAGTAATTGAGTATAAAAACAGCAAGCAAACTATATATATATTATTCTACAAATAATATTATTTCACAACATTCTTCAAATCTTCAACAAAACAATTGTGCGAAGCTGACATGATGATCGTTGCCATTTCGATATTACTAATTGAAGTATTCTTACACATTGTTACTTAATTCAATAATTGTATATATTAATTCCTATATTTTTTCCTTTGGAATCAGGTTCAAAGTAAAATAACATTCATCAATAAATAATGAAAACTGATGAATGATTTCAATTGATTATTATTATTATTTATTGAGTTAATTTCTTGTAATAATTATTCTGAAAATCCCAAATCTATCTCAAGCAATATAAGTTTGAAACAAAAAGAACCTATAGGTAGAAAGGAAGCAACTGTATTATAATATTATTTTTTATATTATTAAGATTATAGATACAGAGATGAGAGATAGATACAAGATTATCTTCTAAATCACTACAAAGAAGAAGAAAGAAATGGATATTTATCTGAAATATTTTAAAGTCGAATATGGCAATATTTATCTCTGTTTGTTTATTTTCGTCCGTCGTGCATTCGAATTTCTCTTTGAAAACACGTTGTTAAATTTAGAATTTTTGCTATTGTATTAAATGTTTAAGTATATATATGCATTGTATTATTTTGTATTTAATAAATAATTTTTTAAAAATTGAGCATGGACAAAGTAAAAGTCAATAATCAGGTATGTGTTTCTATTGCAGAAAATTTTCGATGAACTTATAAATATTTCTAACATTTTAAATCTTGTTTAGTTATAAAGTAACTGTTTGAAAATTTTACTTCTGAGATATCAATGCATTTATATGCACTATCAATATCTTTAATTATATTTCTGACATTTATGTATTCCAGAAATCTTCGAGATTATAACTTCTTTAGCTCATAATAATAATAATAACTACATAAATACTTCTTCACGGCTTTAATACACGTATTACTAAACCCAAATTATTATTGTTTTTTATGCATACTATTTTGTTTGAATTACATCCTGTTGGTCGTCATTTTGGAAATTTTTTCATCATTCTATAAATATTAACAAAGGTCCTATTACATTCTGTTACATTTCTATAGTTAGCGATTCACTCTAATTATGTGATTCCAACAATGACATATTTCTGAATCATTTTTCAACTTTTCATGTGCTGCTTATGGTATTGAATCAATTTTATTGTATTATGTTACAAAATATTGTAATAAAAACAACTAAAAAGTTCACTTATTAATGGAAAAGAAAAAGTTGTGTGTGTGTAAACATAAATTTACTAGAGGCTACTTATAATGTTCAAAAATATGAATTCCAATTAGTGCATTAGTTGAAATTACATGAAATGGATATAAATGCTACAAAACTTACAAAAAATACCAAAACTTACCAATTGTAAGAATCTGCTATGATAGGTTGATGATAATGTTAGTACTAAGGTTACAGGGATAAAAAGACTACAATTTTTGTTAGACTTTACCTTCCCTAAGGCTACATTCACACTTTATCCTCTGCATTGTTTAATCCTTCAATTCAGTAATCTAATGGTTGTGACCAAAGAATAATTTCAGGATGAACAAATGCCATTTATGAGCATGGAAGAAAATTGCAAATTTTTAAAAGGATAAGATCAATTACCTTGACTAGGTCAATAGTAGGCAATGAATATTTTGAAAAATTCCTGATAGTTTCTTAATTCATTGAGGAAATGAAGAAAGGATACTGAATCTGTACTCACAAAGTATGACAAATTTGTGTATGAACAAAAGGGATCTGGGTTGGATTGAGCAATTTATTGAAGTATATTTAGTTTATTTATTATTTATGGTGTGTTAAATACACATTTAAAGAAGAATTCATCAAAGTGAGAGAAAAGTGTGGACATTCAAATGAGCCAATGCTTGAAAAGAAAACTTAAGACATTAAGGTCATTCAAATAGTATGCTTGATTTTTTATGAACATTATTCATATAAATAATTTATCAAATAAATGCATGATTTCTAAAAAAAATGTTATTGTCGATAACTTTTACTTAAAAAGCTTTAAAAAATTAAATATCTATATTAATAAAAATGCAACTTGAAATGCGTGGCTAAGCGCAAAACTGGAGAACGGCTAGACTGATTCGGCTAATTTTTTTAAAAATATTTTCGTTACGACACGAGGATGGTTTTTATGGAGAAAAAAAATTAGAAAACTGCATGGAAAATAGTTAAAACGGCACTTTTCTTACTTTCCCGCCAAAAATCTTCATTTCCTTCCCCCGCACCAATTGAGTTAGATAGCAGGAAGTAATAAATTATGATTTGTTTAGAAAGAAATCCGCAAAGTCTACAGGATGTTTAAAAAAGAAAGAAAATAGTTACTTTTATTATTAGTCCATATGAATATTTAATCTATGCCTGCTCAAAATAAAGTCTGGGCAGCAAAGAAAAAAAGTAATAACAAAACGAAAAAAGGGTTTATAGAAAGAAAAGTAGTGAAGAAAAAAAGGATAGAAAAGAAAAGAAGGGTGTGTATGTCACCATTATTTCGTCTGTGCGAGGCATTTTCCAAGCTGTTTTTAAGCTTTTGCATCTCTTGAAAACCAATTGTGTCTTTATTTGTTTAGTGTGTTTACATTTAGGAAAATTTGAATCTCATTGTTCTATAAAAACAGAATTTTAGACCTTTCCCTCCACCATTTAAGTAAAATTTCAATTCCTGGACAATCATTGCTCAGATAGAAAGAGAAAGATGAGTTGTACAGTGAACAGATCATCTGAAGAAAATAATAATAAATAATACTATAAATGAGTTATATGATTATTAAAATTTGTTTGGTTTAAAAATATTTTGGTGAAAAACCAGTTATGAGACACAGCTACATAAAACTTTAGCGAGCATTAATACTGGCGAACCGACTGGTCACCAAAGGCGGCTAGTATATATATATATTTTTTCAAATCTACTCATTCAATAGATTGTTTCTAATTAAAATAAATTGTGTGACTTACTTTTTTTAAAAAAAATTATAATATAATCATTCATGTGTAATAGTAGTAATAATAGTACTTTTCCGTTGAGTGGAGGAGCGACAGTTAAAAATGACCAAATAATGTAGAATTCCGCTAAAGAGATTTTCAAATAATGGAAAAGTACTTGATAACAAAAAGTACTACAATAACTTCTTTTACTTAGACGTTTGGTAATATTAGAAGCAGTGTCTATTATATATACATATTTTCAAACTTAAAAATATTTCTAAAATATATTACATTTATATTAAAAGGTTTAAATGAGAAAAAGTGGTAAATTATAAGAAATCTAAGAAATTCAAACAATAAAATAATCAACACAAACATCTAATTAAGAGTGCCGTATACACGCCACCTACAATTTTCAAACGTAATGTTATCCTATGGGAAAATATTGTCCTGTGTTTCGTTTGCTATTACGGTGTCTTTATTATGAAGTCATTCTGCCATCGCAAGAGGGAATAAAAACACAGGTTTCTCCTGAAGGAATTTTTTTTTCGTGCGTGCCAAATTTTTTTAAATATTTAATAAAAATTGAAAAATGTCAAGGGTGCCATTTAAACGATTTTTTAAAAAAATCTGTCATAAATAAAATAAAACTAGCAACTGAAATACATTCGTTTTGGTACCTTCTTTCCGATACATATAATTTTTTTAAGAAAAGAAATTAGGAGAATGTGTAAGAACAGTATTTTATACTTAAACTTGGAAGAATAATTTGAACTCCCCCCGAAAGTTCCTTTAACTCCTCCCTATCGCGGAGGAATACACACTAAACCCTCCTTTTACCACGTGATGGATTGTTACTTTTATTATCTGGTCTTCATCCCATCTTCAAATTTCCCCCTAAGCATTTTCTTTCTGCTTTTCGTTTTTGTTTTGTTTTATTTTGTTTACCGTCACAGCTGTGGTCATCTGCGCCTTCACAAACTACACTTGTTTCAGCGAAACACTACCGCAACCCTGAAAATAAAATTAGTAAACTTTTGTAAAAGAATTTGAATTTTGCATATTTAGCAGCATTTCCGGAAGGGCTAATTGGTGGTGATAGAATTTCAGAAGTAAAATGCACAGCAAATATTACTCCGGATAAAGTAATAAAAGTTTAAAAAAAATTTATTTTGGAAATTAAGCTGTGATGGAAAAACCACCATAAATAAAAATCAGAAATATTATTTTCAAGTGCAGGTTCAGCTGCATATATAACACACACACACACACACACACAAAAAAAAACTTTTATTTTCAAAGTGGACGGCAGAAAACAGAAAAAATTATTCATAAATCCAAAATTTTGATAAGGAAAAAAAATTAAGATTCTTTTAATTTGACTGTTTATTGCCAAAATTCGTTGATCTCAGATATCTCGAACGAAAATTCGGATCCTTTTGCGATTATAGAGGATCAATAGAAAAAAAATGAATGAGAAAAAAAGGAGAAAGCACAATGATTTCGTAGATTTTTTTTCTCTGGATATTTTTATAACTGTAATTTTTTACATACAATTCATAAATCAGTGCTATTTTGTCAGCACTCTTTTTTTGTAAAAAATTTATTTATATGATCTTGTGTTTATGAGATTTTGCACATACATTTATCTTATTCATATATCTTGCAATAAATAATGGTTAATTTTATTATAAATGGAAAAATAAGATTGCTTTTATCAGAAAAAAAAACAATTAGCGGCAATAATTCATTTAAAGAAAGTAAGATTTAAGAAAATTTATATACATTTTTATTCTTTACTAATACTTGAATATTCTCAAGTTTCTGAATGGGTTTTCTTCAAAATCTTTGATATCTATAGTCATAAAAGAGTAAAAAATGTATATATGTGTATATATATTGCAATAGTTAACTAAGCAATATCTTTATTAAAAGGTCGCCTTTGACAATCAGCTGGTTCAATAGTAGAAAAAATATCTAAAGCTTTACATATTTTATATAACTTGGTTTCTAAATAGCCTTTTTTGAAAATATTTAGCTATCAAATCTTCAGTTTTTGATAGCTATATAATTGTGTCATATTATTATGTAGGCCTTAAACAGTTCTGTTCATTATATTACTTATCTCTTACTAATTTTCTGTCAGAGTGCATAAAATTTACACGATAAATTAGAATGAAGAGGTTAAATTGTAATTAATATAAACGTTTTTTCTTGAAACCAAGTGCATCTTTTTTTTTAATATGAAAATTGAAAGCAGAGTCGTTCAGTAATGAAATTGTATATACATTGCAAAATCATTATTATCATGTCAGAACATATTTTGGGAATAAGGTTTTCTGGTGTCAACAAAAATCCGTAGTTGAAAAATAAACATTTTAAATTTTATTATCCGCACGAGCATATCGAAAAATCAGCTTTGAATAATGCGTTGCCATAGCATTTACAAAAGCTCTAATTTAAAAAAATAAATTAATGACTACAGGCAATAAAACCTATAATAACGTTATTTTGAGCATGTGATTATATGAAATGTAATGAATAGTAAATTATATTTTTTTAAACAATAAAAGCGAGAAAAAGTTTTTTTGGATCGTTTGTAATACTAAAGGAACTCATTCAATGAAACCATTAAATGAATAAAAATATAATTTAAATTGAGCGAGCACGTGGTGCTTGGCCGTTCAAGAAATTTTGTTCTGCACGATACATTGAAATATGCATAGCAGATTTCATTTAAATCTTTTGTAATTTTCATAACATCTTAAAGAATTATTCAACAGAAATTTCACAGATTTTTCGTGAAATTCAATTTTTAATTTTACTTTCAAAACATTTAAATGATGCAAATATAAATATTTTATATGTCTTCAGTCAATAAATGTTCTTATAAAAAAATTATGAAATTTACATTTTACATAGTCCTTTTGTCCTAAGGAATCATATTCTGAAAAATACTCTTCATACTTCAAGTTTTAAACAAATAAACTTTCTGTCTTCTGCTATCAAATCTGTTAGTTTTTACATGTCAATATTTGAACAAACGGTATTTTCATAATCATAGGCCAATCACTGTCAAGAAATCCTGGTAGCGTTTTTTTTTTTTTTTTTTTTTTTTGAGGTGGTCTAAAATTGTCAGCTTTTACAGAACGATATTCAAATTTCATAAATTATTCAGTTTTAGTGGATGATTTAGTTGATTGGGTATTAAAAAATTTTCTTTAAAATATTGATGTCTCAAGAAAACTTTGGTTTCATTAAAAAGAGGGGTTTTTTTAATCTTTATCGTGATGCAAAAATCTATTTTGTGCTGTTATAGTTTCGGAAGTTATAGCGTTGTTAATTTTATAAATGTTTAAAATCTTGTTATTCTTTAATATAATGAACTATTGGATGTATAAGGCTCAATATTAGTAAAAATAATTATTATTAGATTAGAATATTATCTGTACAGCATATAAATAATACTAAATGAGAAAGTTTTTGTATTAGTTGAAGTTTAAACACTTTCGTTTTTCAAGTTCCTATTTCAGTTGAGAATATTGGAAATTAAAAGAGATGCATTGCACAAAATGCGGAATGGTATACGGTTTTTATAAAAGTATTAAATGTTAAATGTCTCATAGAATTTGAAGTTAAATATACTCGTGTGAGTAAGCAATCAAGAACAAGTAAATTTTAGCAACCATAAATCTAAAGTATAAAAATTAACTAAAACTAAGTTGGTCACTGCTTTTATGACAACGTTTTCTTATATGACAAAAAAATAATACTTTTTTATGTGTAAGCATTTGTGTAACAATATAATTTACAACTATTTGTTTATCAATTCCCGGTGACATAGGAGTAATCATAATTTCTATTTCGTACGAAGCAATATTCCTACCAAATTATTTAATTGAATCTCGCACAAGTTTTTAAAAAACTTTAGTTACATACAAATAAACAAAATTGCTGACAAGCTTTCAGAAATGCGGAACATCTTGACTCATAATGAATGTTAGAGAGAGAAAGCTTTGCAGTTATTTACTCTTTTTTTTTCTTTGTGTTTAATGTTAGTGACTATATTAACCATATTTTATTGAAACAAATTCTTTAGAAATTAGATTCATTTTATGAAAAATCTCTAACTTCTTTTTATTGTTTCCATATTATTTTTTTATTTATAAATAAAAAAAAAATATTAGACGAATTTTCAGTCTCAAATATTCCAGATTCTGATACAAAATATATCAACACATATTGGCTAAGCAGATGAATGGTTGTACTTTCAAAATCCAATAAATAATTAAAACAAAATAAATTTAGAAATAATCACACAATTAATGGTTTAAAAATTTTCAAAACCAGGAGTCATTCAATCCAATATGTGCATTTTACAATTTAATTCATTATTTTTTCTTCCAATTTATGTAAATTGTATTAAGTTGGTTATATCCCACGTTTAGGAAAGCTGATGAATAGAATTCATCCTAACATTATTTCCAAATAAAATATATTTATCTTTTCTTTTTAATGTTGTACAAATGTGCCATTTAATTAAAATTAGGATATTTTCTTTTTTGAGAAAATCAGGCAGAAATCTGGAGCATCCCAGCTACACAGAAACACCTGGCAATGTTGCACAAGTTGAAAAATACAACTTAATTTTTTTTTCATTTCCTTTCTCATTTAAGACAATTCAATATATATTTTAAATAAATAATTTATTTAAAAAATTTATTAAAAGGAACATTTTATTAAAATTCACTGTTAGTAATAAAACTATTGAGATAAAGGATTGAACCCATTCTTCGGAAATGAGTCCGATGTCTTAGATTTTCATACAAGTAGATCTTGCCCATTCTCCTGGATTGAAACATTAATAAATGTAATAAGTGTTAAAAATAAAGTCGTGTCAAATAAAATTCTATAAATAATTAAATTATTTAATTACTCCTTCTTAATTACAGGATTCTACGATATTAAAAGAATTATGAAAATTAATTAAATGCCCCAAACTCAAAGTGCTTCAATAATTAATCAGTGATGAATTCTATGTTCTAAGTTTCCTTCTAACATTCCCGCTGTCCTCAGTACTCAGTACGATTTTCTGTGCAAGCAGAGAAAATCTAAAATATCTAGCTCAAAAAGTATCTTTTCCAAACAAGTTTGGATTGTGTGTGGAGGGGGTGATGTCCCCCAAAACGGCGTCAGTTTCCGAGAAGCATCTACAATGAGAAAGGGCAAGTTTTATTGGGGGTGGGTCAAATGACCTTCTGAATGTAACACTTCCACACAGCAGTATCTCCTGGGGACCAGGAATTCTTTTCTGGTTGGGTGTTATTCGGCCTGTCAATCAAACCTTTTAAGCTTCTTTCATTAGCTTAGTCACCGCCCTATCACCCCCACCGATAGGAGGTGCTTTCGTCGACATCGAGTTTTTTTTTCTGTATACGGCACTCTTAAGTTTATTTTTTTAATTAGTCATTATGTAATAGGTATATAAAGCGACATCATAAATCTCCTTTTTGCTGAGAAAGAAATAAATGTTTATTAAATTTTAAAAATATACAAATAAAGGCTTGTTAATATTCCTAAAATAAATAAATGTAATTAAAATACATTTTAAAAACTTGTGGCCAATTATGATTTTAAAAATATTGATTTTTACTATTGCTGTTCTTTTACCTTTTATCTTTACATTTAATCACATAAAGCACTATTGTGATCTTAACATAACCCAATCAAAATTTAATTGGCTGTAAATAACTTGTTAAATCTACAATGCCATAAATTTTAATGTTGTAAAATGTCTTATTATTTAAATTATTATAACTTTTTCAATCATACTGTCTTAAAATCATTTTGCTACATCAGATAAAATAACTGTTTACTTTATAAATAAATTAGTATAGTGCTGCCAACTATTTATATGTTCTTTACATATTTTAACTTTTTAAAAGTGACAAATGTCAAAACATAAAACAATCATGATTTATGAAGTTGACAAGTAATCACATTTATGAACCTTAGAACTAAAAAGTTAAAACTGAATATCACACATGATAATCAAAATTTTTTGCTATTAACTTCATGCTAGATATATGAAATAAATATAAAGCAATGCAATGTTTCTATGTAATAAAATCATAATGAAAAAATTGGGGGGGGGGAGTATTTTTAAAATGGCTGGGTATTTCCCCTTCCATTAGTTGTCTGTGATTAAACAATAATAATGTCTTAAAAATAACGTAAATTATAATCTCAAAATCATTCTTGTGACTGTTTTTTTTAAAGCAATTAATATATAAAATGTTTTTTAGGTGGTGTCTATGCGGAAGTTTGTCAAGCAAGCTAAAATTCATGCAATAAATAAATGTACAAAACAGATAAAGTTTTTAGAAAATAGAAAGTAAGCATTATTCATTAATTAAATATTGATGATTGTATTTGTTTTTGATATAAATTTGCATAAAATATATGCGGAAATTTTACAAAGAAAGATGATCTATATAAATTCATTATACTGTTTTAAATGACAGTGGAGTGACAATTTCTGAACATAGACATTAATTTGTGGATTTGTTTCTAATTTTATTGCTTGCTCATGTTTGAAAAAAAAAGAATATTTTAAAGAATTAAACTTGCAATATCATTAATTGAAATACAATATTAAAAAAAAATTAGCATTTCAAATGCTTTGTGTACTTTGTTAATCTAGCATCGTAAGAAGCTGTATCATATTCATAGAATATTTTACAAACATGGTTTTATGACTGTAAATAGATTTATATTAACTTAAAGCTACATGAAAAAAATTTGTTAAAAATAATTTTGATATGAAAACTAATATTTTTTATAATATAGTTAATAAATTTATAGTATCTATAATTTTTTTTTACCATATTTAATTTTGTTCTCTATTTGTTTGAATTTTTCAGATTTTAGCTGATAAGAAAAAAATAGATAAAAAACTTCATTCATTCTAATATTGTATTGATTTATCGTCATCACTAAGAATGTTTTAATATTCTTTTATTATAAAAGGTATTACTTGAGACTAAAGATTATTTAAATATAAGACATTTTATACTATTTTGAAATCTATATTTGTATTAAATGTGTATGTTTAAAGTCATTTTTTACATGTAAATACACAGAAATGTAAAGAAATTCATATATTGATAAGAAATTAAAATTTACATATGATGAAGGAATTTTGTTATATTATTGTCTCTTCAGTCAAATAAAATATCTTTGGGAAAAAAATGTCTAAGTAAGTCAGAACTCACAATCAACTTAGGCCAAACTAATGCTTGAAATTCTGAAATGGTCTGTTACCTGAAAGCTTAATTAAAATTATGTTGTAATCTAACTTCTTCAAACTTATCATCATATTTTTAACTTTAAACAATTTGCTGCTACATATCCTTTTATAGTGTCAATTCACAAGTTTTTTTTTTTTTTAATTTCATTTTTAAATACACGAATGTTACATGCAATAATTTGACAAAATCTCTTCCATTATGTAAAATTGTTTTGAGCACTTTTAATTTGGACTAAGATTATCGTACATTGCATGGATACTTAAAGCAAGTTTTGATTGCCTTAGTTAAAATGAACATTGAATATTTAATGAAATTCCATTTTAATTTATTTATATATCTTTATAAATTAACTGTAATTTCTGTTTGTCATATTTTTTAGAGGCAATGAAGAACAAATAGTTAAAACAAAAAGGAAACTTCAAAGACTATTAGAAGAAGTTAATATTCTCAAAGTTAGTATTCCTAATTGTTTAATAATTTTTTCTTGTATTAATACGTATGTTTTTTAAGGACTTAATTTCTTGTACATTTTAATGTTGCATAGCTGTGCCACAACCAAAGACTGTGTTTGTATATTTTGTTATTAACAAGTGTTGCATTATTTGAAAATTGTACACTAAATATTTGACCTTATAAGATGAATTTATTTCAAAAATTATTTCATTTTCTATTTAAGTAGAATATGTGAAGTTACTTCATTATTCAACAGTAAATAAAATATACATAGGATTTGGCAAATAGTCCTATCATATACTGCAAAATATGTGTTTTTTCAACAACCTTTGAATTGAAGTTATTGAACTGACTGTATATGAGGGTTTTGAAGAAAAAAAAATTATAATTTGGTGACAACCTCTTTCATTAGGTCATCTGTAGTTGAAAGAGTTGTTAAATGTATTATATTAGTTTCCAACTATAAATAATTATATTTTCAATAATAGAACCAATAAATTAGTTTAAAAAATAATCCTTGGTTTTGTTTTAAATTAAATTATTATAATTGTATAACTTTTTTGTTTGTTTCACCATAAACTATAAAAAGTAATACAATGGCAAAAAAAAAAAATACATTAAAACCATATTGACTTTTTCTTTTAAGTAATAAAATCCTTGAACACAAAGATTCATAACCTGTAACTATTGTTATTACTCAAAAAACAAATTGCTCCAAATTCCATCAACTTATAAATTCAAAATTTGCCATGTTGAATTGTAAGGATATCAGTTTCTAAATGAAGTTTACTATACATTTTATATACTATACTATTTTTTTATTAATAATTGAATTGTGTAAGTAAATCTGTTTCTATATTTTTAAAAATTAATTAATTCATTTTTTAAACATCTTTTCTCATTTCGTAAAAACTATTAATACCGTTAATTTTCAAATATTTTTGGATCCCCCCCATTTAAGTTTTTTTTTAAAATTATTCTGATGCAATAAAAGTAACTTAAGACAACTAAAAATAAGCTGCAGTTTATGTGTATGAGAATATTTTTAGGAGATACATATAAATTAGTCAGTGATAAAATAATATTCTTTCAAAATATCTGCTTTTATTTTACAACAACAAAAAACCCCTCAAAAGTGTTTTTTTTTTTACTTTTATTGATACATTTTTGTTTTAAAATGATTGATTAAAACCAAGTAATTAAATATTTTTTTATTGCTCTATTTAGAAAATCAAGCCAGATTCAGTTAGTAAGTTAGCATTGTCAAAAGCAAAAGACTGGAAAGCTGTTTTAGCAGAGGTAAGAATGTAATGAAGTTTAGAAATTCATAATTCTGTGTCTTCTTATTTGATAGTTTATGCTGTATTATATTTTAATGCCTATTATTACATAGATATTTTTTCTTGATATTTTAGGACTTCCTTTTAAAATTAGATCAGAATACTCTTTAAAAGAATTTTTAATGTCAGAGTGTTTAATTTACCTCCTCACTCCCCAAAAAATGTTGAATAATAATATTTTTCTCTTCTTTTAAGAAAGTTGAAGAAAAATCAATTTAAAACAAAATAAGATGTTTTTCCCCTCATTAAGGCTGTATATTTTGCATTTTTTTAATGATTCTATAGGACTAGTCTCCATTAAAATGGTTTATGAGCAAAATAAGCTGAATGTAAATAAGAAAATTAAAAAAACTTGGCTTTAATGCCAGATAATTTTACAGAATCAAGAATATGGTTATATCTAAATGGTGTATGTATAATTATAATCAATTTTTTTGGTGAATTAGTTAGTCACCATTTGCAACTAGTAACTAATAAAAATTAAATTAGTTTTTGGACCTTAGAATTCCAAACTACAGATTTTTTTTTCTCCAAATTTCCTGTATAAATACTGTAAAATATTCATATAAATCAAAATGAAATAGAAAAATTATTTTTGATTGTAGAAGTCCAGACCAACTCAGTAATGGAGTTCTGATTTGATAGCTATTCTAAGGCCCATAAATCAAAAGAGGCCACAGGAAGACCAATTTAAAAACTTTATTTATTTAGATTACAAATAAATAAGTGTATCAAGAAATCAAATTTTATGAATCATTAAATATTAGGGCAATATTAGATGTTTATCAAGTGTAATTGGTCAGTTTCATTATGTTCACAATTCTATTACATAGCTTATCCTTATGTTCACCATTGTAATAAACATCAATATCTGCTTCAATATTATTGCATAAAAATCTAGTTGCCACCCAGTCTTTAACTATAATAAATAAATATAAATTTTCACAAAGTTGTATGTTGAAATATGAAACTAAATTTACATGTTTATCAAGGGAGGGAAAAAAGAAGCCTCATAATATGCCCTTCTTAGAATTAAATAGTTTTTAAATCAACTCCTGGCCAAAATAGTGGCTGAATATGTATGAACTGAAAACAGAAATCTATCAATAATAAAATCTTTTAGCTTGGTTGCTAATTCACCTAACATTGAATTTATGATTGGATTGGTATTTTTTTTTTCTTCAAAAGAAACAAAGTTTAAAACAATAGCTAGTACTTTTAACATTTAAGATCTTATATATCCTTTAAATTTTGTATTATAATGCATAAGAAAGATTTTATGAAATTAGATAAATAGTAATATCATAGTCAGCATTAATAAATCTGTCAGGACACATTTAGGTTTACTATTTTTCAATAAAGAGCTTGTCATTTGCTTTCATATATTTGCTTTCATATATCATTTGCTGATTCTATATATTGTTTGAAGTTTTATATTACGTTTTATTTGGTATAATTCTTTTTTAATAGTGACTAAAAAGTGCCAAGAAATTTTTTTGCCAAATTATAAAATTATACTTTATAATAAAAGTATTTGCCAAATTGGCAGAAAAATTTATTGGTGCTTTTTGGTTGTGGTTACAACCAACAAGTACCTTTTAATTTTGCTAATATGTTTTTAATGTTTAATCTTTAAAATAATGTTGCTAAAATTATATTTTCTTTATAAAAGTTTCCCTATTTTTATTGGTTAATTCTTTATTGATTTTTTTAATTGTAGTTGCTGAGTCAATTTTGTGTATTGTAAAATTTTATATCAAATTAATTTGTACCTGAAAGGCAATAGGTATGATTTTTTTAAAAAAATTCTAATGTTCCGCCAAGTTTATCAGTTAATTTTAAATATTAAAAAAGAGTTATTCTAGCTTTATAAAATTTTTAATCTGTGAAAAGTATTCATTTGTGAAATATTGATCTGTGAAAGCATTTAAGAATATTAATATTTTTTCCTCCATAGAAAAACATACCACTAGAAGAGAGATGTTTTGCAATGTTAGCTAATCATCCTCCAGTTCAAGAATGTGTGGAAAAATTTCATAATGATAATAGTGAGTTAATTCCAAAAATACCTGAACTTGTCAAACAATGGGAGGAGAAAAAATCTAAACGTTCACAAATGTTAAAACAGAAAAAAAATGATGTCAAGAATCCAAACACTGTGCCTATTGGAAATAAAAATAATGTTCACAAGTCTAGTGAAATTCAAATGGATTCTCAAAATCCTGAATCTTTGGAAAGTTTGCCAGATAGTTCAGATATTAAAAATTTTCAGAAAATTACATCAGAACAAGATTTGAAAAGCGAGAAAACAATCGGAAGGAAAGTGTCTTTGGATAATATATCTGATAATTTAGTTTCTGTAAGTACTCCAAGCTGTCCAGATGAAAAGAAATTGCTAATGGTTGATGATGCTGAAAGTGATGAATCAGATAGTTGTCTTTCTAATAATTCAGACTTAGCTAATCATTTCAACAATCAAATTATAGAAAAAACAAATAATGATAAATCCTGCAAGTCTTCAAAAAAGTCTGAAACATGCATCATAGATCCTGAAACTAATTTAGCTACAAAAAAAGTACTAGTTAAAAGTAATAACAAAGAACTAATAATGAAATCAGATAGAGAAGAAAGTTCAGAAAAAATGCCAGACATAAGATCTAAATTATTAGAAATTTCATTGTCAAAAACAAAGCTGCAAAGTAAACCAAGAAAGAAATCAACTAATTTTCAAAAATCTAATGCAGGAGGGAAAAGTGATGACGAAAGCTCGTTAGAGGAATGCAAAATGGCAGATAAAAATGCTAACATCAGTAATGCAAATGCCAAGTCTTCACTTCCTACAAACCCAGAAGTAAAAAATAAAATAAAAGCCATAACAATGCTAGATCTGAATGAATTGCAAGATGTTGATGAAATACCCATTGAGAAATCTGACAGTGATGATGAAGATGGAAATAATGAAGATTCAGAAAAGCAAAAGAAAGATCCTTTTTTTCTACGTGATGGTGAACCAGTTTCTGAAAGCGATGAAGATGAATCTGTTGAAAGAGAAAATACGAGGAAACGGGACTTTACTTCTTTTAAACAGAAACCATATGGGGCTTTTAATAAAAGAGAGTTAAGAGATAATTCTTTTCCTAAAAGGAAATTTCAGAAGCATTCTATGAATGAAAGAAATTCAAATTTCAGAGAAAATAGCTTTATGAAATATAAAAAAGAATCAACTTTTAAAGACAATAAAAGAAATTTCAAACAAGCCTTTGATGGCAATTCTGAATACAGACCAAATAAGAATTTTAAGTTTGCTTCTAAAGATAAATTTCGTAATAGAAATGGGTCAAATAATTTTACAAAAAATCATAAAGAAAAAGCATTCAGGTAATTAATACTTTTAAGGTATTTATGACTTAGTTATTAAATTATCTTTTAATATTTTTATATGGAATGTGTTAAATGTTTTATAAGTACATGCTTAATAATAGTAAATGTATATATAACATGTATTTTAGACAACTTTATCAGGCAATGTCAAAAATTTAAACAATTCTTTAATTATTTATTCACTAAGATTAATTCAATCTTTAAAGCATAGGGTGTCCAATGAGTAGAGAATCATAAATAGTTCCCAAAACTAAGTTACTTAAAATCAGGCTTTTTAATTATGTTTAGTTACTGAACATTTCTTTATGTTTCCTATAGTCTTGATAGTTTTATCTAAGTAGAATAAAATTAAGCACCATTAAAAATTCACTGTATTTGATATTATTGTCTCTATATTTGATATCAAATAACTGTGCTGTCAAATATATTAATTTTAGAAGTGAAAATGGTACATCTAACCTTGTCTAAGTATCTGATAATTATTTTATATTTATCTGTTTATTAATTCATTTTAATAATCTCAATTTTCATTCATATGAGACTTCCCGCATTTCAATATATAAATATTAGTCCCTTGGAAAACTTTAACTTCTATATTTAAGAAAATCTAATATTGATTATCATGGTCTTTAATTAGGGCCTTTAAATTGAATTTTTTGTACTAATTTAAAATATTTAACTATATTCAAATGATTGATCTATCCTAATTCAACCCTTATTTATTTTTGTGCAAGGAGACTTATTTAAACATGGAAACATTAATATACACAGATGCATGTTTTATTTACTGATTTCTTATATTTTTAATTGTGGCAACAAACTTGTCCTTCTATTATTGATGTAAAAAATTCTTTTACTGAGAAATTCATTTAATTTAAATGTATTTTTAATCACAGACTTTTGACATTCTCTGGAAAACAGCTGAGTGACCTTATTAGGATTATCTTTTCCTTCATTTGTCTTTCTATATTATAGTTATTTTATATCTCATTCCTTTTGAGAGTTCTTTTATTCTTAGAAATTATCCTAATCATATTTCCACTACAACTGGCCTTCTGGCAATCTTATCTCCATAACAGGAATTTCATGTATTTGAGACCCATATTCTATGAAAGATGCAAAGATATATTAGTTTCTTTGACACTTTAAATTCCTGTAATACCTTAAATTTGTTGGAGATCAAACATCCTTGCATTAAAATGGTATAGAAGTTTTAGAAAAAGGGTTGATATTCTTCACACCTGGTTACTATGAATTGTAAATAAGCCATTAATTGAGAAGTAAAATATGGTTTAGAAAGCTGTGGTTTTCTTTAATAAGCCATTGTGTATCCTTAAAACTATTGTAAATCAACCAAATAATTTAATCAGCCTTTCAATTCACTACTAAATCCATATACTATACTGCATGCCTGTTCTATTTTATTGTTTTCTTCTGAAAATGGACTGATTTCCTACTATTAATTCTATCTTGAAATTGATTATTTATTAAAACTATTTTTTTAACTATTTCTAATTCAAAATTGAATCTTTTAAGTTGGTTTTATTTTTAGACCTATTCTCAGCGCTTTCTTTCAGAACTTTCTCCGTAGTTTCCAAATCTATTATGTTTGCTTTCTACCCCTTAAAGTTATTGTCCTTAACACTTTAAATGCTACTGACAAAATATCTCATCTTTCAAATACTTCCAATTACAGGTTTCCGTGGGCTAAAATTTGTATCTTATGTCAGTTTAGATAGAGTAAACATACTTACCTGAAAAATACCGTTACTTTTTTGAAAATGTTAAAGAACTTTATTATAATTTCTTAACCTTTTTTAAAAAATATCTTAATATGTTTTGATATTAGAATTTAATACTTATTACTTGTTTTCTTTTGATTCAAATCCTTCTTTATGATCCTTTTGTTTTAATAATATGATTTTAGAATAATTGGTAGAAGAATATATATATATATAACAAATTGTATTCAGTACCATTTCATAATTTCTTACTCTTTTGTTGTGTCAGAAATTTTTTCTTATTATGTTTAAAATTTAAATAAATATTATTATAAAAATTTCTGTGTAATTTTTTTATTTTGAAATACTGAAAGAAAATAGATACAAATCAATAAGTTTCATATTAATAATGCATAAATGTTTTTCTATGCTTGTTTTATTGACATCTATTATTATTAATTACCTTAATGAGCAATAGATCAAAGTTCAATAATATTGTTTTCATAAGGAAGGAATGAAGGTGTGTTCTCCAGCTCGTGCTTCAGAATTGCAGTTCTTAGCTTTTGCCGTGTTAAACAAACAAACAAAAAAGATCACAAATTATTTCATAAGTTTGTGATTAATAATTAATAAAGAAACTTTTTTTATTGTGTGTTTGTTTCTCCACATTTTTCTACAATATTAAGTATTGGTACTTATGTATTAGACCATCCAACTTTATCACCAAATTTGAAGTTGTCGCCAATGAATTGCTAAACTGCCAATTATGGCAATCCGGCAATGGTGTAATCTGTTGGTTTTTATCGCCAAATTTAAATCCATCCCCATTGAGTTACTAAACCATTGGCAAAGACGGTCTAATATGTAAGTACCTAAATATTTTTAAAACTCTATAAATTTTATTTATTTTATGACTATTTAAAGTAAAGCATTGTTTTTGTCATTTTGGGTATAATAGTGTTGAATATTTTTTAAACGTAAAACTGCCTTAAATATTCTTGAAATAATTGTAATGTTAATTTTTTCATCGTTTATATATATGTATGTGTGATTTGTAGCTAAGCATTTTAATAAATAAGATTTTCATACAATTTATTTATTTGCTATTACTTTTTTCTTATTCAGCCAAAACCACAATAGGAATTCAAAATGGAATAGCCAATCTTCAAAGCCTGATTTGAATAATTCTCTTCAGAAAAGTTAGTGGTATTTTTCTTAATATATATAAAAATATATAAAATTGGTATTATTTAAAACATGAATCATATTTAAAAGCATTTTGAAAATTTTTCTTCATTGAAAAATTACTTTAATATATAAAAGAGTTGTAAGAATTAAAAGAGTAAACTTTCAGTAGTTTCATATTTTACATTTCCCCCCTTCTTTCTCATATTTTTGTTTTATAAATTTAAGGAATGAAAAAAAAAAAAAGAAATTTGAAAAAAATTATATGAGAGAAAATGTTATAAATTTTACCCTTCTGTAATTGATGAAATCTCTAAAATAATGTAAAATGTTGAGATTAAACCTTGCAAAGGTTTTCGCCATTGTAATACTGTTTAATAAAAGTTTCCCTTTTCTTATTATATGTGAACTTATAAATAAGTATTCAATGTTTTAATATTAATCTGTCTTTTAGGTTCATTTCATTTCTTAATTGTTAGCTTTTTCTTCAACTCCTTTTATTAGCTGCTCCAGGTTTGCTTTGTAATTAATCTGACTTTCATAAAATGTAATTCTCAATGGTGTTATGTAAAACCAGCTGGCTAGTGTTGCTGTATTATATTATAACTAGGTAGAATTTGATTTAGACTTTAAACAATTGTTATTGGAGAAAGCAAAGATTCATAATAATGATTTTATATAACATATTCAGTATTTGTTTGATTATTTGTTTATTTTTCCTTGAAAAACGGGAATAGCATAAATTTATATTATTTTGAAACTGCAAATCAAGAGAACAAAACATATAGTATAGTAAAGCATCCAACACAGCCTCTGAAATTATAAGAAATTACATGGATCACCCTAGAATATAATATTTATAAGATTCTTATATTAATATGGTGCCTTAATTTTTTTAGTCTTTTTATGTGAATGTTTAAGCCTTTGACAATTATTATATGTGAATGTACTTTAATAATTAAAAAAATTTATACAAATATGTCATAATTCTGTACCATATTTATTGAAATCTATCACATATTTTATGTATTATTTTTGTATAATTCAGAGTAAAATATTTTTAATCAGTTGCATCATAATCAAATTTTTATTATTATGAATAACATTTTTTTTTTTTTAAATATTGCAGATAAACCTGATGATAAGCCCTTACACCCCTCATGGGAAGCCAAAAGAAAATTAAAAGAAGCTGCAACTTTGAAATTTCAAGGAAAAAGAATGGTGTTTAATGACTAGATTGTTATTTTGATTTAATTTTATTAAAGCATTTTATTGTTTTAGAACATTGCTACAATAAAGCTATTTTTATATCATTATAATGATTTGTTTTTATTACTTTTTATTAAATTATTTCTTTGAAAATATTGCATTCACTACATTATTTGCCAATGTATTTTATTTTATTTTTATATTGATAATTGTTTCAAATTTTATTTTTTGTATCTGTCATAAAATATTCTGTATTGATTCCCATAATCCTGAATATTGTTTTTAAAAAAATGTTTAGCATATGTTATTCGAGATTTCACTAGTATGTAAATATTTTCTATGCCCTAGTCAACATATTATCGAAATGAAGTAAGTGACTTATGAAACTTATTCCATTAACTTATTTCCGTTCAAAATAAGTAACTTATTTCCATTCAAATATACTGTTTTCATAAGTTATGAACTTATGAAAACAGTATATTTGAATGGAAATATCCCTTGAATAAAATATTTTTATTAAGAATAACAAGAATAATTTTGCTTATTATCAATGAGTAATCTAATAACAGCCTTCATTGTTTGTATTTTTATAATCTTAAAATCTTTGTTCCAGATCCTTTGTAAAACCAGAAACTTATTTAAAGTTTCTGGAAAGAAAAGAAAGAATGTTAACACAGAATGTTTTAAGAAATGTTAACAAAGTAAATTTAACATAATTTGAATATCTTATTGATGTTCATAATATCCCAACCAGTACTTTCTAAATTATCAAATGCATCTAATATATATGTAAATCAATATAATATAGCTCAACATAAAAAATAAATCTCATCACAATTAATTCACTACTTTTTTTCCTGTCATTTAGGCCCTAGAATTGAACAATTCCCTTTAAAAAAAGTGAATAAATATAGTAAATAATAAAATTTTACAGAATAAAGTAATAATATTTGTTATTTTCCTGATTTTAGCAGTATTTTTAATAATGTAAATGAAATAATTTTGTGCTTAATATGCATTACATATTTAAATTTATAAAAATTGCATGAATTGAGATTTTTTTTAAATACATTTTGAATATTAAGTCTGGAGCTGAATTATGGATCTTAAAAAGTTATTCATGTATGTAGCAAATAAAAACAGCAAAATAAAAACATTAAGTAATATAAATAATTCAGAAATAAAACATATAGAAAATACAGACATTTTTTCAAACATATTATTGGGGAATTGAATGCTTTTAAAAGTGAAATTTAAAAAATGTTGAATTAGCAAAGTTCCACCATCATAATAATTCTTCAAAGCAGTTTTAAGTCATTTCATGATTCACAGTATTCATTTTCAGTGACACACTAATTTCAGGATTAAAAAAAGGAATGCTGAATTTTTCTATCCTACTTTCTGATATCAGTAACAGATCAAAATGTTTCTTTAATCAGAATTTAACATGATATTAAAAGTTAAATGCTTTTCCATTGCCACTAATCAATTAGGGCCAACCTACTTTCAACTTCTTTTTCAGGTCATAGGCATCATCAAATTAAAGATTTCCAGGATAGGATTATTTTCAATCTTTCTGAATATAATATCAGGATTTTATTCAATGAATACAAACATTTCATTAAAATAAAGTTCTTAAAATTTTATTATTATTATTCTATACTTCAAGATCCTTTTTTTAATGAATTTTAATCATATATTTATATATAATGCTTAGGAAAACTAGCTAATGTTTATTTTTTATAAAGAAAAAAGATAAAAAGTTTCCAATTTTTTTTCTCAAGAAATAAATTGTTTCTTATGTTTTCAAAATAAAATTGTGACATTTCTCAAAATTCTTATAATGCTTTTGACTTAAGGTAATTATTAATATATAATGATTTTTACATCTCTTCAGAATCTTGAGACTGAAAATATTTTAATATTTAAATATAGTTCCCTCAACTTAACTACTTATCAATTTCTTTGAAAATTAAAATAAATAAAGGTATGAGACAATTTTTAGAATAAAAGTTTGAAAGTAAAGAAAGTAACTTTAAATAATTATAGCATGTTAAGGTGCAAAGTTTTTGTTATACATTTAGCTTTAATAAATGTTTGTAACTAAAGCAAATAATAACTTATAATATATATTTTTAATGTTTACTTTTTTTCTAACTGAGATAAGAGTTGTTACTCTATTGTTCAGTAAATGCATATCTTTTATGTCAAATTAAGGAAGTTTTCTTTAAAAATTTGTTTTGGGTGTATGTATTGTTACGTTTTCAGCGTAGCGGGTTCGGATTGAATGGACTTTATTTGAGGACAGCACAAATAAATTTATTTACAGGATGACTTGGGAAAGTAAAACTTCAGAAAACACAATTCAGCAATAATCAGTCACTTACAGCGTAAATGCAAGTCTTACGCACAATAAACACGGTTCGCAAAACAGCTATAGTATAGCACAGCAACAGTCAATCACAGCGAGCTCAATAACACAGCTCACTAATACAAGCGAAAAGCTGCAAGTAAAGCGAAACGCTTCTCTTTGAGAGATTCACTCACTGACCCCTTTTACGGCAACCCTTCCCTTATATAGCCGGGCCCGCGCGCGCCCAAGGTCAGGGGGAAGGAACGCGGCGTTTCACGTACAATCGAGAGGCTACCAGACTATTCCTCTCGCCAAGTCGACTCGGCTGGCGCGGAGTATCTTGTGAAGCGCCGCCAACATCTCACCCTTGGCGAGCGTTTCGCCCGCTTGCAACATTGCCCCCTCCTCAAGGACTGCACGTCCCGGGCAGTACAGACCCAGAGCAGAAGACAATACAGTTACAATACATAGACACAAAGTTTCATACATAAACATTGGAAAATAATTAACATAAAGACAGTATTTACAAATATACAGATAACATTTACATAAATGAGGAAACCATGGTTTCAACTAAGTATTTGACAAGTTACCATAATAAGGGGCTAGCCGGTCGTAATGTACTACTCTTGGTTTTGAATTCGGTGACTTCCTTATTCGAACCACGACGTCATTCAGTCTTTTCAAGACTGTATAAGGGCCCTCCCAGGAAGACTGCAGCTTCGGAGAGAGTCCCTTTCGTCGAATCGGGTTCCAGAACCATACCTTGTCACCTTCCTTGAATTCATGTCCGGTGGCTTTAGTGTCGTACCTGGTCTTCATCTTCTCCGTCGCTATGTTGATCCGATCTCGGGCAAACCTGTGTACGTCTTCTAAACGGGCCTGGAGGTCTTGAACATAATCCACAGGCGAAGAAGGCGCATCCGGAGGAAACCCGAACAGAGGATCACAGATCAGTCGGAGTTCTTTTCTGTTTCCATCATCTCTCCTAGGAAGAGGTCCCAAGATGTCAGAGGCCTGTCTTTCAAATGGTGCACCTACATTATACTTCTGTAACTTGCTACGGCTGCATGTTTTTGGTCTTTTATTGGCGTTACAGACATCACATGTTCTACACCATTCTCGAACATCATCTATCATGTTGTTCCAATAGAAACGCTCTCGGACTTTACGAGTTGTCTTCATGACTCCGAAATGGCCACCTGCAGGACTGCTGTGTAACTCCTTCAGAACTTGTTTTATCCTTGATCGGGGAAGTACAAGTTGCCACTTAACTGACTTCCCATCTTCGGACTCCCATTTTCTATACAAGATGCCGTTTCTAATTTCGAGTGAATTCCAGAGAGCCCAGTAACGCTTAGCTCCCGTACTGAGGCTTGAAACGTCCTGCCTTTTAGGTCTTGAATCGTTTGATTGCATAACTTCCATAATCAGTTTAATATCAGGATCATTCATTTGTTCCTTGCGAACCTCTTCATCACTACAGGGATCAGATTGAGGTGGGACGGCTTCTGCGATCTGGCGCACAGTTGATGTATCAATCCCATGTTTCTTTTCCGCCTAGGAGCAGTTGCGACAACCCTCAGAGCAGGGTCTTCTTGACAAGGCGTCTCCATTTCCTCTTCCAGATCCCAAATGGAAAAGAGTCACGACTTCTGATGTGGAGTGCAGGGAGTTATTTTTGAAATCGATTACAAAATCATACTTCTTCAGAAAGTCCGTACCAAGTATGAAATCATCTGTAATTTCCGCTACTTAGACGACATGGTCATAAGTAGCATTCCCAAATCTAATTTCAGTATTCATTTTCCCTATAACTGGGATTCTGTCACCAGTGACCGTTTGGAGGGAGACGCAGGACGGTGTCCAGAGTATTTTCCTTCCAAGTCGTTCTGCAACATCTCTACGCATGATGGTCACGTTGGCTCCTGTGTCAACGATCATTCGGCAGGGGATTCCGTTGACGAAGGCATCAACAAATACACCATTTTCCTCACCGCCTCTTGAAGATATCTGTAAAACTCTCAAACGGTTTTCCTGGTTGCTTCTAGAAAAGTCTTTAACCCGTTTATCTAAGCGGACCGAACAGTTCCTTCGAACATGGCCCTCTTCACCACATTTCCAACATTTCACAGTTCTCTGGCCATGTTTGTTGGGCCTTTCAACTCTTTTCTGGATAAACTGGAAAATTGTTTTCATCATTTTGAATAGGTTTTGCAGCGAAGGATCCGATACATCTTGAACCGTAGCACCTCTAACTGAATGGCGATCCATCCTTGCAGCTTGTTGAGCGGCTTCAACTTTCATGGAATAAACCAAAGCTGCTTTTAAATCCTTCAATTCAGCCATTCGCAGGAACATTTGTATCTCTGGATCCCTCACACCATCAATGAAATACTGCAGGGCCAGTGTTTCCCGTACCTCGGCAGGACAGTCGGAGAAGGCAAGATGGGAGAGCCTCTCTACATCTGCTGCAAGCTCTTGCAGGCTTTCATTCGATCGTTGTTGCCGGGTCTTTAACTGAAGACGGCTATAGTCCTTGAGGCACTTTTCTCCGAAGCGCAACTCCAGAGCGTTTGAAAGAGCATCAAAGTTCAGATGTTCATCTTCGGGAACAGTTCTCAAAATATCTATAGCTTCAGCCCGTAGTGATGCAGCCAGTTGACGAGCTTTCGTGACTGGATCCCAACCATTGGCTTCTGCGACGATGGAGAATTGAGTCTTGTAGACTTGCCAAGATGTTTTTCCGTCGTAGGTGGACACTTTTATGTTTGATTTAGGAATAACAGGCACAGGTTGAGCTATTTCAGGCTCTCGAACATTCGGAGATTGGTTTTCAGCTTTTATCTGTGCACCTTCCATTTTCTTCAATTTTTCCGCAAATTCTTGTGCAAATGCGTTCAATCTTTCATCAAATTTCTCTTCAACTCTACGTAGATTTTTACCATTCTGCTCACAACTCTGCTGAATATTGTGAATCTTTGTTTCGTTCTCTTGAACCTTTTCCGCCAAAGCATCCACTTTGGAATTGATTGCTTCAACGGTATTAGCTTGACCTTGTTCTATCTTCTCCTTCTTCTCTTGCCCTTCTTTCATTTCTTTAATAAAAGCAAAAAGCTGCTCAAATTTTGCTTTATCTGCTTCCTCCATCGCTCTAGTTTTCACCATTCAATCCCACTTTTGACACCAGTTGTTACGTTTTCAGCGTAGCGGGTTCGGATTGAATGGACTTTATTTGAGGACAGCACAAATAAATTTATTTACAGGATGACTTGGGAAAGTAAAACTTCAGAAAACACAATTCAGCAATAATCAGTCACTTACAGCGTAAATGCAAGTCTTACGCACAATAAACACGGTTCGCAAAACAGCTATAGTATAGCACAGCAACAGTCAATCACAGTGAGCTCAATAACACAGCGTTAACAGCAAACGCAAACACAGCTCACTAATACAAGCGAAAAGCTGCAAGTAAAGCGAAACGCTTCTCTTTGAGAGATTCACTCACTGACCCCTTTTACGGCAACCCTTCCCTTATATAGCCGGGCCCGCGCGCGCCCAAGGTCAGGGGGAAGCAACGCGGCGTTTCACGTACAATCGAGAGGCTACCAGACTATTCCTCTCGCCAAGTCAACTCGGCTGGCACGGAGTATCTTGTGAAACGCCGCCAACATCTCACCCTTGGCGCGCGTTTCGCCCGCTTGTAACAGTATTATAAAAATTAATGAAGGGAATGAAATTTATATATAAAAAAAATTGTTTTGTAATATCTCGAAATCTTCTGCATTCTGCGAGTTTTATGTCAGAGGAAATGATACTATTGTATATTTCTTTTATGCCAAATAAAGTAAGAATAATTCAAAATCATATTTATTGAACTTTTTCTATACTTTTTAAAATCTGTCTCAAATTGTATTTCCAGTAAAAAATGGTAAACATCAATGTTAAAACTGATTGTATTTTTACCTTCATTGTTTTCTTAAAACACTACTATTTTATATATATATATCTGAGAATTTTAAGAAAATTGATTTTAAAAAAATTAATGGTGATTTCATTTTAAATCTTTCTACATAATATACATTTAAATTTCACGCTTTCCCCCCTAATATCTATTATTAATTGCCGTATTTACTGTCTTGAAAAGAAAATTCTGAGATATAGGACTTGGTGTAGATATTAATGGTAACCTTTTTCACCACATAGAAAAGCGACATACTTTGATAAAGCAAACTTCCTATTGCAAGTTTTTATATTTTTGGAACATTGAAATTTGTTAATTTACAAAGAGTCAGTCCACTGTAGGGAAAATAAGAAAATTAAGATGGACCTTATTGGTTTGCAACCAAATTATATATATAAATGCACAGAAAACTGGCAAAATAAATTATCTGAAATTACAACGGCACTTGATTTTAATATGAATAATTTCAATTTCACTTATTAAAGAATTCACGCTGAGAGGTTTTGCAAGAAATTGATCCAAGATAATTGAAAGTTCTGGGGTAGCATAAGAAAACATACAAACATTTTACTGTAGTATTAATTGCATACTATTTTTAATATTTGAGATCCCTACTTTCCATGGTATAAATAAATAATCTGAAACTGATAAAAATACTGTTTGAAATCATTCGCAATTAAATTCCATTGCAGCTTTAATCACATTTAAAATAAACTTTTTATCAATTTTCATCGTTTGTTGCCGGTTGAGTAGAAAGTCTGGAATTTTCATGAAATACTTTCTTAGTAAATATTCCCCCCCCCCCCGCGCGCTTTTCCTGGCGCCAGTTCAAAAAGTTTAGCTTTTTGGATATTTCAGTTTGAACAAATTTCTTTAAAATTTTAGTTTAAAAGATCCGACGGTTCTAAGTACATCAAGTCATGGCTAACCTAAAGCTATATATATATATGAATGAATAGCAGTACAATTCATTGCAGATGCACTCGGATTTTATCGAAATTTCAAAATTTAAAATAGTCGACAAATTTCACATTTATCACGTGACTCTTCTTAGTTCTAGTATGTCGTTAGAGAAAAGAAAAGAGTATGTTAACTGTCAAGCCGCTTGTTCACTGTGGTTTTAAAATATCATTTCGATTCTGGCATTGGTGTGTGATAGAACACATTTGTTATTTTTTATAATCAAATATTGAAATCTTTCATTCAAACTTCTGTTGGTTTGTAAACATCGATGCAGGAATCGTAAGTTTTTATGTGTTTTAAAAATTGGTATTTTTTGCATGGGGAATGAATGGTTTATTTACTATTTCTGTATCTCAGTGAAGTAAATTTTTATTTCTAATTTTATATTTTTATCGGGAATTTCTTATCTGTTTTTTAATTAAATTATATATATATTTTTAAAGATCAGGTAAGAGTATATTTCTATGCTTCATTAAACATTTCTTTAGAATCTAATTTGTTACTACTATTCCGCTAAAAAGGTTTGTGCTTAATTTAACAAAAAAAAAAATGTTGAAAGGTCGTGTTAGGTGAAGTGTAGAACATTTTTATGACTTACCGCGTGATATTTTTTTTCTGTAATTTTTTAAAAATATTAACTTGCACTCATGTTCCGATTCAGTTTATGAATGCCGAAATTCATTAAAAAAGGCAAAAATCTTTATGTATAAAATGTATTTTATATTTTTATATCATAAAAACATGAATATTTCTGCATATCTTAATTTTTTTTAATGATAAATATTAATTTCAGCAAAAATCACAAAACATCAAATATATTTTCTTAAATTCTTATAAAGTTATGCTGAAAAACACTATAAATTAAATAAATTCACAATTTAAAAACAGATAAGATCAATAAGGGGGGAAAATTATCATCATTATTTAAAAAAAAACATGTAAAAGTTATCTTGTAAAAAAATGTCATATTGTTTATTGACTGGTTTAATAATTTGTTAAATATCAAATATCTTTTATATTTAGTTTTGAACAATTACCTATTTGTTTATAAAATAAAATTTCATATTGGCTTATTTGGTATTGGGCTTATAATAAGTTAAACAACCATATGACATTTTACTAAAAACCCTCTGTAATTTTGTTATTATTTAGATACAGTTATACATTGTATGAAATTTCTAAAAAAGATTAAAAATTCAGTAAATACTAGTTAAATTTGATGCTTAATATATTGAAATTAGTGTATCAAATACTTCATTAAAATTATGAATGTGCATCAGTTATTAATCAGATTTTTGAAGAAGGTGGAGAGATAAAAATGTTAAATTAATTTGAAAATAAGGAAGGAAATTTTTCTAAATTTTCTTCTAGCACCTTGAGTTAATTATATTTCTGTTATATAAGTTCCAAAGTGGTTTGCATATAATTGAATGTAGACATGTGTGATCAAGTGAAACTCCAAAACTTTTTCCATGTGTAATTAATATATTTTTCCATTTTTGATGAATTTTATAAAAATTTATTGTTTTTAATTGTTAGGATTTTCAGAAAGTCCCTAGAAATTGTACTATTTGATTAAAATGATATTTTGAACTATTTTTTAATATTAAAGATATCTATTTATATTATGTTATTATTTATTTCATATTTTAAAATGAGTTCTTCAATTGTTCTCATCCTAGATGTTAAAAACTGTGAAGTTCTTAAATTCTTTACCATATTTTTCAAAATAATACATAAGCTCAATTTACTTAATTAAATATTAAAATTATGATTAATAAGTCTATTTTTTCTGATTTTTCAAAACATGCTCGTTATTCAAGATTGTATGATCGATTATTTCATTGCAATAAATCATAGGAAGCCCATACTTACACATTTTTAATCCTTTCTTTAGGAATAAGTGCCTACTGAAACCCATATTTATTTTGCTGCTGTTTGTGAGTAAGTCATATAAATATAAGAATATAGAATTTTTTTAAACATTAATTTTTGTATTTAATATAAAATATTAAAATTGCAAAAGGTTGAAATTCAATATATAATATATGTAATCTAAGATATATTATAATTTTTTCTATTATGTGCATAGTAAGCTTTGTTATATTTTAAAAATTCAATTATCTGTTTTACAAGAAAAAAAAATAATAAAGTTAGTAATTTGAATTTCTTTGAAATATGTATTAAATTTAACAATATTTTTGGTTATCATGTCAAATTTCAAAATGATTCTTATAATGAATTATTGACGAGCTAAAATATTAAAAAAAAAAATGCATGTCTGTAATTAGATACTTTCACTCAAAATTATATTTTATTATGTAATCCAATTTATAATATTTATACCTTCTATTTCTTAATAAAATAATGTATGTATTCAAAAACCAGTTGTAAATATCTTCCTTTGTTATTTTTATCTTTCCTTATTTCTTTTAATCTTACTATACAAGATTCAAAAAAGTTATATATGAACTACTTTTCATCATTCTATCAACTTTTAAATCAATTTTCTGATTTTCCTAATTTTTTTTTCCTTTCTGAATTTCTTTATATTTATTTCAATTTACTGAACAGAGCTTTATTTCTTTAACAGTTCTCTATTTTATGTATCTGGACAATTATGTGAGAAATTGAAAATATAGAATTAAAATGATTCATCACTTACTATTTTTGTGGAAATGGAAATATTGTTTCATACTATTATGACAGATCCAAGTAAGTATTATTACACTATTATAGTATCATAAATTTTCCTTTCTTACACTTTTACTGTATGCCATTAATGAACTTAAGTACTTATTGCATGCTTTCAGCATATGTATATAAATTTTAGTTAATGAAAGATTTATTATTGTATGATCTGTGGCAGGTTGGCTCTCAAACATTTCATTATGTCAAGTATATTTCTTTCTCATCTAATTGAGCCTTTTTATAAAGTAGTTGATAATATTAGATAGTAATTTTTTTATATTAAAATCTACATTTAATCAGCTACAAATTTTTGTATTCTTTCCATACAGTATTTATAAAAATAAAATTAGAAACATTTATTTTTTTATCTATCATTGTATTATTTCTTTATTTTTGCCTTTAATATATTTATATGTTACTTTTACAAAAATATTGCCCAATAGTACAAAAAATATTATTAATATTTTACAATAATATTACAAAAAGTTATATAGTTTAAACAAAATTCCATGTTTGTAGATTTTACATATACATATTAAAAATTTCCTATATTTTCATCATTTTAAATTATATGTAGTGTTATTCTCTTTTCTTTCTTTTTTTTTCAAAAGATAAATACTTTTTCTTTTCTTTTTTTTTTTGCATGACCCATATTTATAAGTCATCTATATTAATAAAAATGCAACTCGAAATGCGTTGCTAAGTGCAAAACTAGAGAACGGCTTGACCGATTCAGTTAATTTTTATTTTAATATTTTTGTTAAGACACGAGGATGGTTCTTATGGAGAGAAAAAGTGTAAAAATTTCGAAAATAGTTAAAACGACACTTTTCTTACTTTCCCGCCAAAAATCTTCATTTCCTTCCTCCACTCCGAGTAAGATAGCAGGAAGTAATAAATTATCATTTGCTTAGAAAGAAATGCGCGAAGTCAGTTGGATTTCATTTATAGATAACGGGATGTTTGAAAAAGAAAGAAAATAGTTGCTTTTATTATTAGTCTGTATGGATATTTAATCTATGTCTGCTCAAAATAAAGTCATTATAAAGTAATAAATAAAGAAAAAAAGAATGACAGAGGGCAAAAAGGGTTTGTAGAAAGAAAAGTAGTGAAGAAAAAAAGAATTGAAAAATAAAGAAAAGAAGGGTGTGTGTGTGTCACCATTATTTCCTCTGTGCGCGGCATTTTCCAAGCTGTTTTTAAACTTTCGCATCTCTTTAAAATCAATTGTGTCTTTATTTGTTTAGTGTGTTTACTTTTATGAAAATTAGAATTTTCTTATTCTATAAAAACCGAGAATTTTAGATTTCCCTCCACCATTTAAGTAAAATATCAATTCCGGGACAATCATTGCTCGGATAGAAAGAGAAAGATGAGTAGTACAATGAACAGAACATTTGAAGAAAATTATACTAAATAATACAATAAATGAATTATTTGATTATCAAAATTTGTTTGGTTTCAATATATTTTGGTGAAAAACCTGTTATGAGAAACAGTTACATAAAATATTATATGAAAATTTTAGCGAGCATTAATACTGGCGAACCGACTGGTCGCCAAGGGCGGCTAGTTCACAATATAAATAATTGAAATTAAGATATTCGCTCTATATTCTGATCTTAGGACTGCTTGTTAGTGTGGATGTAATAAAGACAATCTAAACTTCTATTATATCACAGTAACTAAATGTCCAACTTGACATATCATTTTCTTTGTCGTGAATTATATTTATTTTGAACTTGATAATCATAATTTTCTTCCAAGGCTGTCTTAATACAACTACTACTTATTATTATTATATAGTTAACATTTATTTAATTCTCAACTTCATATTTTCATGAATATTGCTTTTTTTTTAAAAAAAAAAAAATTCTTTATGAAATTGTATATATATTATCTGCTGTATCCTAAGAATGCTTCTTTCATATGTTATACCATTAAAGCTTGTTGTTTCTTTTCCTAGGCTTAGATTAAGACTTTAGTTCAAAATAATATTATATTTATTTGAACAGTCAGTGAAGAATTTCTTTATAAAACATTACTATTAGTATTGTTAGCATCAATTTAATATATCAGCATATTGTGGAGAATGTATATGTATATTTGTACAGTTCATCATAAATTAGAAGGTAAATGACATTTTTTTTATTAAAACTCCTGCAATAAAAATATTTTGAAGTTAAAAAAAAAAGATTATCCTCTCTTATAAAATTAACAACAATAATAATAATTTAGACTGCAGTATAAATATGTGCTTAATTTGCTAAATATAGCTATTTTATATTTTTTGCCCTCCCCCTTACTTATTTATGTAATATAAAGTTATTTTATGTGGTGTATTGATTATTATGTTAATGGTGTAATGACATTTCACATCAACTTTTATACTTAGCTACTACTTCTATCAAAACAATGAGAAATAACCAAAAGTTTTAAATGTGTATCCTTTTATCTTTATTCAATAAATTTATATTTTTCATTAAGGGATTTAGTTCAATTAACCTCATATTTTAAAGCAACATAGTGAGTGTTTTGGAAGTGACTGATAATTTTAAACTTTTGTTAGGTATAAATATAATTTTTAAGCTAAAAGTTCAATATTTTATTCCATGCTAATGAAAATTCATTTTATCTTCCATAGATTTAAAATGTAAAACGTCTGTATTTACTACAAATCTTCCACAGAATCAAGTCTTGAATCATTACTTCTTACTATATTCTTAAATAAAATTAAGTTATGGAAATAAATGTCTATCAGCAGTTAAATAGGTATTTGCTATCATCTGAAATTGATCACAGAATTCTTAGTGACAGAAATTAGAGAGTTACCTCAAAGACTATGAATGAATAGGCAGTAGCAAAAATGTTGATTATCAACAATTTAAAATAAAATGACTTTCTACATATACTATTTATTTAAGCAAAAACCTTAAAGTTGTTGCAGTGATGTGTTCTTCAAATCACATGTAACTATTATTACCAACATAAAGTAATTAATCTAAATTTATATTTTTCTTCTTCATGGTATTCTGCTAATGAGGATTTTTTTCATTATATATTAGTTTTTAATAAATTATTTATATCTGTATTAAAAATACCTGTTCATGACATTACGCAATTCATGTCATAAATCTGATCATATATTTCAGAGCTTTTTAATTATTAATAGATGTTGAAAATCTTTTTTGTATTTAATTGGTTATGTCTATTTTTGCTGTTGTCTTTCTTTCCCTATTAGATATTGTTTTTGAGCTAAAACTTGTAACTACCAAAATTTATCATTCAGGAAATTGTTATCTATTCATTCAGTTAACTGAGATAGACATTATTTCTGTAGCTGTAGCTTCCTTTTTTTAGCCTGTATCTAATATCTGTGTAGAAAGATTTAAAAAAAAAATACAACTTATTGGATTTATTTGTATTAAGGTTTTTAAAATTCTTAACTAATTAATTTTTTATTACAATACTTCAAGTTTAGCCATGCCCTATAATTTTTTATTTTTAAATGTTTTTGTAATGTATATATATTTTTTATTTGTAGAGGGATCAAAAAGTAATATTGCTGCTAGGTTCCAAAATGCTCTTAATCTACATGTTCTACCACCCATTGGAGTATTTTGGGACATTGAAAACTGTCAAGTACCTAAAGGAAAATCAGCCATTGCTCTTGTACAAAATATTCGAGAAAAATTTTTTAAGGATCATAGAGAAGCTGAATTCATGTGTGTTTGTGATATAAATAAAGAAAGTAAAGTTGTTATTCAAGAATTACTATTTGCACAGGTAATATGTATATTTATTTAATGCTTGAGTAGTTTTATCCATTTTTTTCATTATTATGTTGATGGCAGATTATTTATTGCTCTGCTTTAAAATCTGATATATGAGCAATAAACTGTCCTTTTTTATTTTTAATTTAACAAACAATATTAATGTATAAGAATTCTGGATTTTTGTATATCAATTTTTTCTGCCTTTTTTATTGTTTAAAAAAAATAATTGGAATGCACCTCTATATGTTGACTATGAATTGAAAATATGGAAAATTTAGATTTATTATTTACAATATATTCAAACAGTATTATGCATTGCTGGTTATTTCTGGATTTTTATTTTTTTATTTATTCATTTTCAGGTTACTGTTGTTCACATTAGTGCAACTAGTAAAAATGCTGCAGATGATAAATTAAAGCAATGCATGAAACGATTTGTAGATACTCATGGTGCCCCAGCCACATTACTTCTCATTTCTGGTACTGTTCCTCAAAATTTTATTTAATAAAATTATCTAGTGCTTTATTTTTAAGATTTAAATATATTTATGAGTATGCAATATATTGTCAAAGTAATAAGACGACAAACCTTATTATGTTACTACTCTTCTTACTCTTATTTACTGCTCAACTTTTGTATTAGCTTTGTATGTATGTCTTTTTATTATTAATAATTAATTTGTTTCCATTTCTTTCTGTTTTACTATATATTTTATTTTTCAAATAAATTTTTGAAGTCCAGAATTATTTAAAAGTCCTTCATTTAGTCATTAATTAAATGTTTTTTTCACACTTCATGTTATTTGTTACATATTTAATTGGGAAATATTATAATATTTTAATGTGTAGTAATTAAAATTGGTAATATAATGCCATTTTTGCAATATTATATGTTTCTCTTTAAATAATTGGAAAAAATAGCAATAATTTCTTATTGTCAAAATATACATTAACAGTTAAATACATAATTTTTTTACATACCAACAAGTTCTTTAATTCTATAAATTGTACTTTGTTTATAAAATTCTTTTAGTGAAAAGTTAAACTGTTTTAGATTTTTATAGGTAATTTTATTCTTCTAACTTTACAATTCGATTAGTTTAAACAGAAAAATGAAAAGGTAACTTCATATAATTTGAAATAGTATACTACTGGCATTTTCCTCATGACATTTTTATGCACTAAAACACCATGGAGTATTTTATTTCATACTGTAATGAAGAAAAGTTTTGTGATGGGCAGCATGCTAAATACATTTTAAATTTTATTCAATTACTCAAAAATGTACTTGCAGACATGTTGCAGATCTTATTAACATATTTAATAAAACATCTAAAATAGATCTGAAAGTATGACGATAAAAGCATGCACTAAATTTCAATTATAAATTCAGTTGTATAATTTTTAAGATATCATGGTTGCTTGCTAACCGACAAATAAACAAATAGATAAATTCACATTAGCAGATTTCATTCATCTAGTTCATTACATTTTTTAGTCATCTTTTGCTAGCTATCTGACAAACATACAAACCAAAAAGGGTTATTTTTTTAAAATTCAAGGAATCTGATCATAGAAATTCATTAAAATCTCTAAGTTCTTTTTTTTTTTTTTTAAGTAATTTCAATGTTTTGCCTTTCTGTGCTTTATGTTGGAGGAAGTAAAAAAATGGAAAAAAAAATCTTTTAAAATGGCAGTAAAGAGAAACAAATTGACAGTAAGAGGGAAAATAATAAAAGTTGTCCTAAATATATATTAAGGAAACTAGTATTCTTTCTAATTTCTTATTGGTTAAAATAGCAAAATCGTAGATTAACAGTTACCATTAGATATACTTTCTTCTGTGTATTTTATGTATATATAATGCTATAATAGCACTGTATTTATATATATAGAAATAATTTATATTTATATGAAGTACAGTACAGATATAGTTTTAGTAAGAATCAGACAGGAAAGGAAATTCAGAAAATATTCTATAATTTACTATAGAATGTTTGGCTGGTATGATGTCTGTGAAAAATTTTGGTAATTAAATCAGAACATCAGCTTCAAAGACTGGTTTTCTTTTATTATTTAAAAATGTATTTTAAAATGATTTTAGTCCCCCCCTCCCCTTTTAAACACTTAATACATTCCCAATTCTAAATTTTTGTGAGAATTGAGTGAATAAAAAATGTTTTGTAATAAAAAGGATATTTTGCAAATGTAGTATAGGAAGCAGAAGAATAGGAAATTTTCTTCTTATAGTACTAAATCATGTTTAGTTTTACTAGTATGTTTTACTTTCATATTGCATTTAGTTGTATATATATTTGTTGAAATAATTGTATGCAGCTGTACCAATATTAATTTTAAAAATGTCTTTTATTTTTTTATTTTTTTTACTTAAGTGATGTGCATATTATATATATATATATATATATATTCTAACTTTACAGATGATGTAAATTTTGCATCCGATTTATCTGATTTTCGTCATCGTCATAACATTAGGATCATTTTAATTCATCGGGGTCATGCTCATCCATCACTTCTTACTTGTGCTCATGAACATTATACATTTTCCACCATAACTCAAGATTTACCTGTTAGAAGTCCTGTAAAGGTAAGGAATTCTTATGATACCCTTTTCTGACTTTGTCTTAGTTTGTAAAACCAACCTTATGACATTGGTTTTGAATTTCATTATTTTTAATCTCCAAGTTTCAACTAACTTTTTGGAAAAAAGAATTATCTGTTCTATCTATCCTACAATTTAATTTTATCACTTCATTTAATTCAAAGCATCTCTCTCTGTCACCTTTTAACATTCACAAAATTTCCAAATTCTAAGATACGAGAGGAAGTATATTTGACATGTATAAAAAAACTTCTATATTCTTTTATATAATGCATTAATAATTCATTATAATGTTTATGGTACTTTTCCATTAGCTGGGTTTAAGAGAAAAAAATGCCAAATAATGTAGAATTTTCCAAATTCTACATTATTGCAAATTCTTTGCATTGTTCAAATTTCTTTGGCGATTTCTCACTTCACCTGGCTTATGGAAAAGTATCATGTTTACATATAAAGCAGGTGTTTATTCTGTTGTAAATGATAAAGCTGCATTTTAAAAGTAAAGATCAGGGAATTCATGTTTTTAAAATTTATCAATAAAAATATAAATCCTTATAGAGAAATGTCTACCTGTTAGTTAGTTTTTTTTTTGTTTTTTTTTAAATATATACACTAGAGTAAATTTTAAAAAAAAAACCATCATGTATTAAATGAGATGGGAAATTGTAAATTGCATGCAACTCAAAATACTCTCCATTTACGTTAAGTCATTAAATAGAATTCTCTGGTTAAATATCAAATAAGTAATTCATAACCAAGTATGATTTAATACAATTTCTTTTAGTTTTTGATTATGTTTATCTTACTTTTTAAGATTTTATGCATTTAAATATTAGAGCTAGGTTTTAGTAAAGTAATGCTGAGTAATGTATGATATTAGTTGTAATATGAGTATTTATTTTTCAATCTTATTCTTTAGTCTGTAGATAGTCGTCCATGTGAATTGATAGTATCAGATTTACCAGTTAACAGAAAAGAAGGTCTTATAAAAAACCGATTACTCAAATTATCTAACAACTGTGGAGGAAAAGTTGTATCTGTAAATGGAAGCAAAGCAATTGTCAGATTTGCAAATGCTGATTCTGCTGCAAGGTGAGTCAAATGCTAAAAATATTGTAATTTTATTTTAAATCTTATATATATAACATGAACTTAATCTTACCTTTTTCTAATCTATAAGCTTTTTCTTTCTAAGCCATAATCTGTAGATTTAAATGAACTAATTTTTATTTATATTTTACCATCTCCTTCTTTGTTTCTTTAAGATGTATGCTGTTAAAAAAATGTTTGTTAATGTTACTATGTTTGTTTATTTTAAATGTAAGGTAGCAGTATTCCAGCTTTGCTTATTCCTTTTTGGATTCTTATATTTATCAAATATGAAAGTTCATTCATTAAATTTAATTTTTATCTAACCTGTTGATCTTTTATATATGAATTCAGCAATCTATTTTAAGCAACAATTGTAATTTTAATCTATTGATTGTTGTAAGAAGGCTCTAGAATTGAAAATTACAAAATGTTTCTGAGGGCATTCAAAGTTGATATTCTAAAAAGATTTAATTAATATTGCTGGCTTTTTGAGGACAAGAATTCCTCAGGGAAAAAATGTTATTATTAATGAATAAAAGAAAGAAAGAAAATGCTGCTAACCTTATACTATACATTGCAAGTATGAAAGTAAAATTAATTTAAAATTTTAAAATACAGTTCTAAATATACCATCATGAAATACCATACTTTAAAATACATTTCTTTTGATGCTTTAAATGAAATGAAGAAAGTCTCATGAGGTCAAGTTTTACAAAATTTTTATGACTAAGAGGTCAAATTAGCCATAAAAATATTTTTAAAATTATATTTACCATTTTTTAAATAGAAAAAGTTAGATAGGTATATATTCTCAGGTAAGTAGGTCTCAGGTTTCTTGGTAGATAGGTATATTTCTCAGAATTTTGACCATGGTCAAATTTAATTAATAATGAGTCAAATATAGATGATTTTGTTTCATAAAATTTGTGCAGAATTTCCAATTTATTTTAAAAAGACTTTTTTCTACAATTCCTCATTAGTGCATTTAAAGATTTTCTGTGTTTATGAATAAAAATGTTTGAAAATCTAATGTGGAAAAAAGAAAAATACATTAATTAAAATTGAATATAATGAAAAAATAAAATGATATATATATTTTCTTGCATTTTAAAAAATTATGTACTAAACCCTTTTAAATTTTTACACATATGATCAAAATAACTTAAACCCAAAAGCATTAAAGATATTTATAAAAGGAACAGTAAAACATTTGAAAATTAATAAATAAAACATTGAAATTAGATTTAGACATTCTAAATTTGAGATCATTTGGTTTTTATCCAATTTATTTTCTTTTACTATAAGTAATAATTGCATTTTTGGATCCCACAATGGCTTTTAAAGCTGTATTCCAAAGAAAAGAAAGTCTATTACCTATTTAATTGTTTTCTGGAAATTTTCAGCAAGTGTGTGTGTGTGCGTGCATGCATGTGTAATATTAGGGGAAAAAATGTTTTTTAGTAATCATGGCGAGATAAGTTGTATGCACCTTTTGAGTATAGCTTTAAGGTTATATTATACTCTTTCCTGTATGTGAATGAAATTAAAAAATTTAAGTTATGATCATGAAAGTGAAAAAATGTGTGTTTTGAATAAAGTATAGCATTTCTTTGATCTTAGTTAACAAAATACAAATGAAAAAATAATTTTCTTTAAGTTTGAAAAATTATTATATCTGAGAATAATTGTTCTAATTGCATTAGATATGCTAAGCTTTGTTGAATGATGCCTCTGTATATGGCATTAATTACTGTCTGCTATTATACATAACTAGCCGCCTTTGGCGACCAGTCAGTTCGCCAGTATTAATGTTCGCTAAAATTTTCTTATAATATTTTATGTAGGTGTGTCTCATAACAGGTTTTTCACCAAAATATTTGTAAACCAAACAGATTTTGATAATCATATAATTCATTTATAGTATTATTTAGTATTATTTTCTTCAGATGTTTTGTTCATTGAACTACTCATTGTACTACTACCTTTCTCTTTCTATACGAACAATAATTGTCCCCAAATTGATATTTTACTTAAATGGTGGAGGAAAAGGTCTAAAATTCTACGATTTTATAGAATAAGATTCTATTTTTCATAAATGTAAACACACTAAACAAACAAAGACATAATTGGTTTTCAAGAGATGCAAAAGTTTAAAAACAGCTTGGAAAATGCTGCGCACAGAGGAAATAATGGTGACACACACACACACGCACCCTTTTCTTTTCTTTTTTTTCTCTATCCTTTTTTTCTTCACTAATTTTGTTTCTACAAACCCTATTTTCATTTTGTTAATCTTTTTTTTTCTTCCCTGCCCAAATTCTGTTTTGAGCAGGCATAGATTAAATATTCATACAGACTAATAATAAAAGCAACTATTTTCTTTCTTTTTTAAACATCCCTTTATCTAGGAATGAAAACCAACTGACTTCCCATATTTCTTTCTAAACAAATCATAATTTATTACTTCCTGCTATCTAACTCAGTTGGTGTGGGGGAAGGAAATGCAGATTTTTGGCGGGAAAGTAAGAAAAGTGTCGTTTTAACTATTTTCGTTGCAATTTTTTCATTTTTTCTCTCCATAAGATGCATCCTCGTGTCTTAATGAAAATATTTTTATAAAAATTAGCCGAATTGGTCGAGCTGTTCTCTAGTTTTGCGCTTAGCAACGCATTTCGAGGTCCATTTTTAGTAATATAGATATGATATAATTCTGTTTGGTTCACCAGATGATACCATATGAGAAAGTAAGTCATTTTGTAAAATTTTTACACGTTTGCCTTTTACTGTCCTTTACTTTATTCTGTATCCTTTGTTATAATTTGGATGCAGATTTTTTTTTTTAATTTTGCTTAAAGAATTTAAAACCTAATTAATTGGATGTATTATAAAATTATATAGTTAAATAAACTTTTTTGGAAATATTCTTTTAATATTATTAATACTTTTTTTTTTTGAAAATCGTTATGATAACTTTTTAGTTGAAAAGAGGAAGAAAAATATTTTATACTAATGACATAAAAATATTTATAATAAAAATAAAAACATTTTCCTTAAATTACTGGGTTTTGAATAATATAATTTAGAAGAGGGGATAAGAATTCTTAAATTAATTTTATTTTTACAAAATGATTTTTTAAAAAAACTACATAATATTACAGTGTACACATATACAGTGTACAGTATATGTGTAAGAGAATAGATAAATAGGCGGCAGAAGTTTCATGTTTCTGATATCTATACTCTCACCTTGGAGCCCATTAATATAAGTTGACCACTTCTACTTATACCAAAAATGAATGTGGAATGTAATAAACTGTATGCTCTTTAATAATTTTATTTTGCTGGCTTAAAAAATAAACTTCTGAAACCTATGTGATATTACAGAAAGTTTATGTGCAGTTTTCTTACTCTGTATTACATATAGAACATTTAAAAAGGAGAGACAATTGTTTTCATTGAAAAGGGGGGGGGCTGGTATTCCAGTGACTGCTCTAATATAAGTAAGTATAAATATCACTGCTGTGATAGTGAGAAAAGCTCATCTTATTACATTAATAGATCAGAAACAGTATGAAAATTTAATATGTGTCTATAGAATGCCACAACATTTGTATGCCATAGGTGCTGAGACAATTCATTCTTAAGCAAAAGAATATGCATGTTGAGGTTTATTTGAAGATGAAATCAAGGATGCATTTTTTTTTCAAAAATTATTATGTTTGAAATTAATTACTTTTCTATTATGACTTTAATTGCATAAAATTCTGTCTATAATTTTTTTCACCCCCCCCCCCTTATTTGGCAGCATGTCATTCCCCACCCATCCCCAAATTGGCATTAGCACTGTTGGGAAAAGTGTTTTCTATCATCAGAGGTGGTGGTTAACGATATGGAAATAATTTTGAAAATAAAATGTTTTCCAACTTGTGTTTAAAGGCTGAAAAAAAAAAGTGGACTGACTATTACATACAGTGCATACAAATTGCATACAAATATTTTGAGAAAGATGATCAAAGAATGGAAAATTTTCATCTGTAATTATTTTTATTAATTCATTATCATTCTTTATTGAAAAGTCTTCATACATTTGTACCTTCTTCCTTCAAATACAAATTTATTTGCCACAAAGTCCTTCACCTTCATTATATTTTATATCTAAAGATTTCATTTGATTTTAATAAGAATTAAAAAATCAACTTTTACCCTATTTTCCCCTGTGCATTGAAAAGAATTCAGCCTGTAATAATTTAAAGTATGCTGTTTTAACAGATTTCAAAGATATGCATTAACTTTATTTTTTATTTATTTTTACTTTATGTTTATTTATTTTTTACTACAACTTTTTATGGTTTGCCAATTAAAGGTGTAACAAAACTCTTTCAAATATTGTGATTTCATCTCATTTAACTATGTTGTTAATTTTAAACTTTGCATTCCATGTCTATTGGTTTTCTCAGTTTCTGTTTATACGTAAGAGTAATATATGTATTTTTATCCTTAAATTTGATGAAAAACTTAATATCTGATGCGATGCAAATTTTGAAATGAAATTTGATGCTAAATTTATATGAACTTTTGACAATTTTAAAAATATTTTGATAGAGATTTCTTTGATATGTGTAGACTTAGAAAGAAAAAAAATAGATATCTCTAAAAGAATATTGCAAGCATTAGAGATATACCTTTCAGAATGTGAGAATTTGCTGGTTTCAGCAGTTTTGCAGTGTGTGTGCATCAGGAATCAAATGAACATTTTAGAATGAAGTTATTGTGAGCTAATGTAAGATAAAAATTAGAAAATTAATTAGAATTTAAATTAGATTAAGACATTTCATTGTATTTATCATACATTATTGCATATACAAAATTTAAAATTTGAAGTATAAAGATTTTCTATGGAAAGAATTGAAATTTTTAGCAACTCCTAATTATTAGTCAAAAAATGTAACTAGCTAGTAATTAATAACTGAATTGCTAGATATTTAAGGTAAAGAAATATGTGATGGAGAATTTCAAAAAATCTCATCTTCTGATCTTTTTTAAATTTCCGAAATATATTTAAACTTGGACGAATTTTTTTTTCTCGTTTAGAAAAAGAAAATATGTGAACTCGAACTTTTGATGAATCATCTTATTTTAGACCTCCCTGCCTAAATCCACAATTTTAGATCCGTATAAAAGTGTTAAAGTTGCATGGCCTTAGACTGGCTTACATTTAAAAATTAAAAATGAACGTGTTTAATTCTATTTTATCATTAAAATTTAGATCTAGGGCCTAGATCTAAATTTTAAAGAATACTTAGATCTATATAATAATAATATTCTGTTAGCACAAGATTCAGTATTAGTGCAATACCTTACGATATTCTCACGATGTTGTTAGATGTCCTGAATCCTGATCAATGTCGTGAAAATATCGTAATTATGTTATTCAGCATTTTGTGCTATTAAGGTGATATTATGAAAAATACTAAATAATCTTTTGTGGTACATTAGTTTCTGATAAACAAAGAAGATTTGACTTAATATGACTAATAAATTTAAGTTTATCTATTTTTCTATTTCTTACCTTGCCCTCCGTGGTTGTCAGTAATTCACAAAGATGAGTTTGATAATTGAAATAATTGTAACATTATAGATCAATGTCAAATTTTTGATCTAATTCTTCTAAAAGAAGTTTGTCCATCCGTATGTACATGAATTCTATATCCCAAAATGCAACAAGTTTGATGCATTACATTCTATTCTACACTGTTGGACAAAATTAAGAGATGGAAGGCATTTTCACACATTTCTCTGAAAATATCACACAAAGCCTGGACAGTTTGCCATGTAATGGCAACATGGCATCGCTGAGATGAGTTTACGTATTTTTGTGGGTGTTGCTAAGCCAGCATGAGTTATTAAAGTCCGCAGCCATCTGCTCAAATCATTCCACTCTCCAACACAGTAGCGATTTGTATTGTGTTTCTTCAATTATCTTGTTTGGGTTTTTTTTTATTGATTTTTGGGTGAAATGAGTGAACATCATCGATTAGACGAAGGGATGAGGTGGAGAATTGCAGGTAGACTTAAGGCAGGGCAGTCCCAAGCTCAGGTTGATGGGGACTGCCCTGCATGCTAGAATGTAGCACCAAGCGTGGTTCCGAATTTGTGGAGTCAGTTTTAAAACAGTGGGGTCGTGACCAGAAGACATGGAAAAGGTGGTCCGAGAGCAACAACGCCCAGTGAAGACTAGTATTTTTTAATTACAGCCAAGCGCCAAAGGGCGTCCACGGCGACACAACTGTCTAGGGACCTTGCTACTGCCACAGGAACATTAGTTTCAAGGAAGGCAGTTGCCAGGAGGCTTAGTGATAGAGTGTTGTATGCCAGGAAGCCCTCCATTTGCATCCCACTCACTCCTTCCCACAATAGAAAGCGTGCACAATGGTGTAGGCAGCGCCAACACTAGACACAGCTCCAATCGGCTAATGTGCTCTTCACAGATGAGTCCAGATTCAGTCTACAACCTGAATCTCGGTGAATATTCATACGGAGTGAGACTTCGACCCTATACCATCTCAGTAACATCATGGAAAGGGACCTTTATGCTGGTGGAGAAGTGATGGTTTGGGCAGGGATAATACAAGATTCCCGCACATCACTCCATGTGTTTGACATGAGGTGAATGCCCAGAGGTATAGGTAGGAGATCCTACAACCCTCATGTGCGTCTTTTCTGGGGTGCTGTTAACCCTGTATTCGTTTTTATGGACGACAATCCCCGACCACATAGGGCTGTCCTGGTGGAGGAGTATCTGGAAAGCGAAGATATTCATCGAATGGATTGACCAGCCAAATCTCCTGACCGTAATGCCATTGAACTTGCTTGGGATACTCTTGGAAGGACTACTGCGATACGCCAACCCCCACCCAGAACCATTCCGTAGTTTAAAAAAATTGCTCTGGTTGGAAGAGTGGGAGGGTCTTCCACAAGCACTCCTTAACTCTCTTATTAACACATTAAAGGCGGGAGTCGTAGTACTACGGTTTATCTCGACTGTAGCTTAAGAGCGGGAGTCGTCGTCAGCTACAGGCGATTTATCTCGCCTGTAGCTGAAAGACGGGAGTCGTAGTAATACGATGCATCTACTGTAGGTATTAGTACGGTTTGCAGCTACATTGTAATTAGTGTTTAATTCTTTTTTAATATTTCTTGTAGTTTTAAGAGTTTAAATGAACTTTTCTAAGTCTAAATTTACTGAATTTACTAAGTCTAAATTATTTGATTACACAAAATATCGCCCGCTCTAAGACGAAAAACGAGGTCGCCGCGTTACCTAGCATACTTTCGTCAAGATCCCCTGCCTTTAATGTGTTAACAGCATGCATACTTATGATATCTGTGAGAGGTGACCGCTCACCAAACAAGCTTAACTTACACTGCCATATCTCATCCTGAAGTTCAGTCCACATTGGAACGTTGGCAATAACTCTTGCCAATGAATGGCACATTAATTTTTTATCATTTAAGTTCAAATCAAATTTTCGAATAAATCATTTCGCAAGTTGAATGCCGGAAATATAATCTGCTTTTGATTGTGTGGAGGGCTTTAATTTAAAAAACACAATAAGCTAGATGGATGGATTTTAATATATGCTCTTTAAAATCAAATTATTTACTTCTATGATCAGTATTGTCCTTTAAAGCTTTTTTAAATTCGAAATTACATCTCATATAGACAGGGAAGTAACTCTACCTATCGTAGAGTGAGTGTGCTAAATTTATTGAGACAGCTTGTTTCGTCCCTAGCAGTGAAGTTACAGAAATGATTAAAAAATGAAGGAGATCCACCAAAAAGTCCAGTTACAAAAATGCACATTATACCATAATAATAGTAATAAATATATATATTAAAAAAAAAAACAAAATTATCTGTAAAATAGGGGGCGATGTTTGTAATTAAATCTTTGAACGTTCTAAAAAAGGGTTCGTCCAAAATTGAAAGATGTATTCTCTGTTGTTATTATACAGTTTTTTGGAGTTAATCAACGCAATGTGAAATTCAAATAGCGAAAAAGTAAATGATAATAGAATCTGAAAGACGTACTCGGGATGCGGTGGAGATCTAAAAATACATCCTCACTCCCCTCCAATTTTAAGATGAACCCATTTTCAAGTCACGATAAATTACTAATTTTAATTTTCAATATCTCTGCCGCCAATTTTACTGATAACTTACTAAGCCTTTTCTTTTAAATCTATTATGCCATAGCATATTGGATTTTTTGGTTTATCTCCACCCCACCCCGCTTTGTTTAAGTAATGGAGGTATTTTTTGTAATTTCCTTATATCTTTGCTAGGGATGCTGTAGTCTGTCTTGATGAATTCCGCATAATCACTCTACTATAAATACATGCTAAGTTACTTTTCTTGCTATGCAAGACGCCATTTTGAATTTAAAGAGTTTAAAAGGACTGTTCGATTATCTTGAGTGCGAGTACGTTCACAGTTTAAAGTTGCACGGCCAAATTGAAGAAGCATTTGAAAATTTTGAAATTTCGCTTTATTATATTCCGGGAGGCATAATTTATGTGCAAGAATAATTGGTGAGAAATACAATAGTCTACAACGTGATACAAGAGCAAGAGAGAAACCGAAATTTACTCTTCAGGGTTTTTTTTTTTTTTTTTTTTTTTACAATGAGGTTTTGATAAGGATTTCTTTGACAGGTGTCGATTTAGGATATTATGTATGGAAATTTATGTACCTGTTAAAAAATGGTCTAAACATTGATTTTTTCCCCTTCATTTGGAACGTGAGAACTCGTTGCTTTCAGAATTTTTATAGAGAAAAAGTAGGATTAATTAACTAAAAAAAGTAACAATTGAGTCAGAAAACAAGATAACATTTTAGAATGAATAAATTAAGAAAAAATTAGAAAATTAATTTGGATTTAACTTAGATTAAAAAAATATCATTATATATATGTAAAGGTTAATTTAAAATGTAGCTCCTGAAACATTTCTATCGTTTACTTAACTATAAATTTAATAAATTACTGTATTTAGTGAATAATGGTGATTTAATATCGCATACATCGGATACATAGATGTGAAGGTCATTTGTAATCAGTGATAGTTGTAGTGTTGAAATAGGATATTTGAAGATTCTTAGAGCAAAGTGTAGTTTTGAGAGACACTAAAAAAATATGTAATTAAAAAAAATGACCAGCTTATTTCAGATAATCGAGACACTCTCTGCTTTGATCTTTAGAGGCATATAGAAAAATCACTTTAGTAAAGTGAATGTGTTTGATTTTAGACGAAAACATTGCTGCATCCTTTTAATTTGCATCTAATATCATAGGCTGGGAAATAAACGAGTTAGAAATACCGGAAGTTGTTATACATGATCAACTCCAACAATTTTTCAGCATTTTTATTTCAGGTTTCATCTCTTGCAACTTGAAAGCTGATTCACGTAATCTGGACTTAAGTAAATCATGCGTCCTTGTAATCGCGCGCATGTGTGTATGAGTGATGCATTTAACTGTAATTGAACGAAATTTTCAAATTGAAAAAGTAACGTTTGAGCGTCTGACCTTAAGCATCTAAATATTCAAGATTCAAAAATGTCTTAAAAATTTCGATTGACTTTAAAAGACTTTATACTATTTTTGAAGTGGGAAAAAAATAGCTATTGATGTTTTCTGCTGCAAATTTGCAGTTGAGTTGAGAATTAAATCTCGGTGATTTCTTTAAACTGTAAATCCTGTTTTCTTATCTTGGTAGGTTTTGACGGTAAGCATTTTTCTTTAAAATAAGTTGGTATAAATACAAAACAAAGTTTTAACGTTGAAGTTACAGTTATAAATGTGTTAAATTGAAACATTAATAAAATCATTTTATATAAAATATTTCAATGTACTTTAACTCTTTTATTTTTTAGATACATTTGGTGTCTGTGAGCCTTAATTTGTAGATGATTATGCAGTTAATTTTTTTAAGTATATTTATATTATTTATAAAAGTTGATTGCATTCAAAAAGGGCTTGAAAAACGTCCATTATTTGGCGACCTTTGAATATCGCCATCTTAAAATTACTTCATAAAAATAGCAATTTCGTTGGAATTGGGTCTAAACTTAAATTCCTTTATGTTGAACTACAATATGTTATTATTCGCAACACTTCAGAAAAATGCCAAAGACGGTATATTGTTACGCATGCAATGGTACCTTACTTTTCAATAATTGAAATATAATGGGCATTAATTTTCTCCTATTATTTTGTAATATCATACTGTGGGCTTAGCAAACATCATTCTTATTTTGTTTTTCTCAAATTTGGCAAATTGTTCCAGCAGCTTTGCATAATAGATACGATACTTTTGGCCCGCACTCCGCATTGTTCATATTACATCAGTACAAGTGCTTGGCAGCTTTACCATTTTGCTTAGTACGCAATAAGTGTTTATTGGTTTTCAATCTTTTATGGCTTTATTCATCAAATTTTATAGATAATTTTACTTAACGCTAAATAAATAAATAATTCTATTATTTTTATGTAGTGGCCTTTATGAGTTAGATAGATCTCCAATGATTAAGTTGCTTTGCAATGTGCTTTTCTCATTGCTTTTTGAATGAATATTTATACAAAATAGAATTTAATTAGTTGCTGTTAATAAGAGGTCTAGACGGAATTGACTTTAACATAAACTATGAGTATGTTATGATAACAAATAGACATAATAACTAACGTTGCGTCAACATAACCAATCCTGATAGAACCAGTCCGAAAGGCTTATAATCGTGTGACCACAAGGCCGCACAGTGCTTATTGATTTTTCAAACGAATATTACCTCTACTTAAAAAAAAAAAAAAAAAAAAAAAAAAAACTGAATATGCACAGGTTGTTTCATAATTTATTAACATTTCATATCTGCCACTTCAACTTTGAGTTTTTTTAAATCCAACATTGCATTTCTTAAAACTTTAATCTTAAGTTTCGTTATTTCTTTTAAGAAAAGATTGGAAATTTTCCACGAATATGGTATATACTTTTTGTCTTCTTTATTTTAATAATTGAACAGGATGCACATACAGACGGAAGAAGATACTGAATTATTTCAAAAACTTAACTGCGGCTGTACAACATAATATAATCGTATTTATTTATTTAATAGAATGAAATACTGTCATCGAGTATTGTTTTCCTGTTTTACAGTATTACAGAATTTATTTCTAAAAACAATTTTTTTGAAGTGCTCCAAAGTTTCGTAACGACTCTGAAAATTATATTGACAATAATAGTTGTAGGTCACATTTTTTGGAAATGGCAATTAAAATAACTTCTGATCGAGAACTATTTATCTTCGTAGATTTTTCACCTCTCGGGTCCGAGAAGATGAAACGAAAATCACAGTGTAACCTTTCTAGGAATTTTCTTATAAAGTTAAATTCTATAACTTTATGATGCAATTATTATTTTTTATTTATTAGCTTTTATATCCTCGTATATTTAGCATACAGAATATGTGACAAGAAAGTATTCTGTTTATCAAAAAATCTGAGATTTTTGACTAATTCTCTCGTTTTAGATCTCCTCTAATGCATGAAGTATGCGCTTGAAATCACCAATTAGTATTTTGAACTTATCTCCACGTTTTAGATCTCTTTGAGTTTGAAAAACTCAGTTTTTTATTTCGTGACTTATCTTAACATTTCTGCTATCGAATATTTTATAAATCAATAGCCGCTAATGCTACCGTTCATAGCTTTCTATGTAATGTCAACTTAATCTGTCCTTAAGTCGGCGAAAATAGGATTGGCTTCCATTTGCCTTCATGTAGGCATGTCTGTGAACGCGATAACTGAGAAATGCTTTGGGCTAAAGGGGGAAATTTGGTTTTTGGTCTTTATACTAAATATGTGGAATTCTACCAAATTTCGAAAAAATCCATTATCAGTAGCTGGCTGTCTTAAGAATAGGTGAACTTGATAATTTCAGAACGTAAAAAGTAAGATTGTTAAAATTCGGTTCACAGATTTAGCATTTAAATGTGTGGATCCATACCGAACTTTGATCGGTATGGATCCACACATTTAACCAAAAAGAAGGTGGCCGTCTGTTGGTCTGTAGTTTTGCAAAATTGCAGACCAACGTGTTATGGGTGCAAAGGTGATAGCTCAAAAACGAGAGGATTTAAACATATTTGGTACGTGGTCTTGTACTAAACCTTTGGTGTGCATCAAATTTTAATTACATTTAGTCTGAAAAAGGACCCGAAATGTATTTGCAGTTTTCCTCTCTACATTACAAAGCATAGAACCGATTCTGGACGAGATTTTGAAAATGAAAAAACATGAACATTCTTTGCTTAAGGTCCTAAATTTTATTTATTGGAGAGAGACAATATAATCTAATTAGATGAGTTCCGGGGTGATTTGCCCGTCTATTTTTATGATTAAAACGTAATTTTATTTTAAGAAAGTGTTTTATGTTTCTTAAATCTGTGTTACATTAATTTGTAGCATTTTAACAAGTATCATAGTTCTGTAAAGTTATTATTATGCTGCCGGAAATTGTCGCAGATGAACTTCGAATCCTGAATATGATTCGAAATATATTTAATATTATATTTTAATGTCACCTCTAATAATCGACATTGAGTGCAATGGAACTCTTCTTTATTTTATTATACTTTCTTTGACTCTTTTCTACATATAATGACTTTATAGATGCCTTTAATGATCGTTCATACCTTTCTACGTAATGTCAACTTGGTCTGTTTCTTCAGTTGGCGAGCTTTCAGTTGATACTGTTTAGCTTCAGTTGGCGAGCATTCAGTTGATACTGTTTAGCTTTAGTTGGCGAGCTTAGAATTAGCTTCTTAATTGTATGATGTTTTTTTTTTCTTTTACTGGTATGCTGCGTACAAATAGTTAATAAATCATTTGACGGTCATAATCGCACATGAAGTAATTTCTTCGTAATGTCAGTTGGATCGGTCTCTAACAACTTATGTTGGCGAGATAGGGTTGGCTTCTTTTCTTTAAGCCAACTAAATTTACCTTTGAAGAATTTACATATATCCTCAATCACTATGGGCGGGTTCTGCTATCGTGGAAGTTCTGTGTGACTGTTTACGTTTTCAATTAATCAGTCAAGTCATAACCTACCTAACCAAATAAATTTGATCCTATGCATTGAATTAAAGCATATCAATATAATTTTTTTGTTTTTAAAGAAGCAAATATTCTTTACAGTCTTACTGTTTTGGAGAACGTTTGCTGTGCTTTAAAGGGTGTTCAATTTTTATTTTACTAATGTATCATCAACTAACACATGTGCTGTGCCTTTCTTTCTCTCAAGCAGCTGGAGCTGTTATTGTCGATCTCGGTACTATTTTCTTAATAATTCGAAAGCATTTGCTTATGAAAATATATTTATAGTTCTCTAGTTTATAAATTTATTTATTTGAACAGATTGCTTGCTATATAAAAATCGGGAAAATATTTTACTGTTTTTGTTTTTATAGTTTGGTTTCATATTTATATGTTATAAGTTTTGAATTATTGTACTTTTGTTTACATTTTTATTGTGAAGTATAATCAATTTGTAATCTTTGTGAAGTATAATCAGTTTGTAATGACGGTAATTTTTTTTCCGATATTCGGCATTAAACGTTGATTAGAAATTTATATTGTTTTAGGAGAAAAGTAGATTTCTTAAAAAGTTGAATATTTTACTTTTTAGGGAAATGCTACCTACGAATTCTTTTGCTAATTGCTTTTCATAAACTTTTTGATTATTTTAAAGTCAAATATTAAAAGAATCTACATGTATTTTTTTTAATTGAAAATTTATCTTGTGCCTATATTTTTGCCAGAATTATTAAAAAGCATTTTTATAAAAAGTCATGACATCATATTTATTTTTATATATAAAGGTAAATTACAAAAGTATAATTATCTCTATTTATAACACTTTTAATATCTGTATTTTATTGTTTTCAATTTTAGGGCTAAAAAGCGCATGGATAAAGAAATAGTGTTTGGGAAAAAAATTTGTGTAAATTTTAGAACTCGTAGTGATAATGAGTATAGTTATTCTCCACCAAGGGATCATGCCAAAGATTATGACTCAAGTGAGGAATCTTATGTAACTAGCAGCAGTCGTGACTCCTCTCTTTCTCCTAGGCCGAAAGATAATGAAAAAAATGCAAGTACAGTGTGTAATAATTCTACTACAAAGAAATTTGATTTTCCTCCTCCTCCAGTAATAAATGAACAGAACTCCCCGTCTCTACTTAAGGAAAAAAACTTCAAAAAGAATCCAGTGGTTAAAAATTTAATAGACAATTCCAAATTATTTGTAAATACTAATAATTCTGAGTGTGCAAAAGAGCGAAAACTTCCCATAATGGATTGGAATAATATGAAATCAGTGTGTCACACCAGTGATAAGTTTCAAGAAATTTCTGCTTTTTCACCTTTCAGGAAAGATCAGGATTATAGTTTTAAAAAATATTCCCAAAGAAATGTTGGCAGAGTGTCACCATTTTTTATGCAAGATTCTGATTTAAAATCGGCCAAAAACATAATGCATTTAAGTGATTCTTTGGCTAATCGACGGAATCATACTGCAAACTCCTTCCAAATGTATTCTAGTCATGGATTTCATGGGCTTTCTCAAAATATTTCTATGCCATTAAATGAAATTCAAAGGATAAGTGACCCTATTCCATTTTGCGCACAATGGCCTGGACCTTCATCAATTTCTATTGAATCTGCACAATCCATTTCTAATGGCAGTGTTGTTTCTTCTGACGTATCATCTTATGTGGAACTGCATGTATCAAATTTAGATCCTACGTTTGAAGTGAATGAAATGAAGAAAATCTTATTATCTGTTTTTAGTGAACATGTTATGGTAAGTTCTGTCTATTATATTTTAAGTATTTATACATATGCATGACAAATATTTCCCTCTAAACTGTGTTTAGATTTGAATTTTTTGGGGGAAAAATGGTTTCAACCAAAAGTTTTCATCTTATTTGAATTGAGCTAGAGGTAAATTAGGCTTAGTATTACATTTTTTTTAACGAAAATGTATTCTTATTATTATTTATCCTTAATAATGCCTGGTAATCTTTTTTTGTTAAATCCATCTTGAAGGGAACTGTCCAATTATCTCGGTACCTAAATGCAATAGACTTAAGATTATCTGGTGTATTTAGTAGTAATAATTCTCTATATTATATGATTAATTATTTATTGGTTATTATTATTGCCTTTATAAGTAATTATGGGAAATTTATCAAAAAATCATTTGTATAGATTAAGCATTCATTTTTAAGTGAATGTTTTATTTCAAAGATGTGTGTATCATCTGTACAATAATATATATGTATGAGTGTGATTAAATATCTTCTATATAAATGATTTGGTTTATCACAATTCTTTTTGATTTTGGAGAGCATTTAAATCATGAGTAGGGTTGCATATATATGTTATCTCATGTGAATGGTGAAGCTCTTAAAACAGATCACTTAATATCTGTGTCAGGTGTGCAGTTTCTTGATCTAAAAATCATAATTCCTGTCTTAAAGGGATTTCCCTGGAAACCAAACTTGAAATTTATTTGCTTTTTTAAAATTATAGGTATTTAGCATATGCAAAATACTATTTATATATTAAATTTTTGTTAAAACATTTTAATAATTCTGTGATATTTTGTGCCAGTTATATTGAATTACTAATATTGATTTTATACTATTAGAAAAGTATGTCTTGTCAATATATTTATACATTTATGAAAAGATAGAATAATTTGGTACTCGATCTGCATGATTTCTATGCTTTGTATTAAACTTAATTGAAAATGCTTTTCTATATGTAACTCAAGCTTTTATAAAACATCATCAGTATATATTGTCTATTGAGCTTCTAAGGTATTATCTCCTAATATTTTTAAGTGTTTTTTCTTTTATTCTTATTTTAAGTTTTTTCTATACTGAGAGTTTGATATATAATAAAAAATGCTTATCAAAAGAAAAGAACACAGAAAGAGCTAATCAAAAATGCACAAGTACTCCATTTTACTCTCAAAGCTTGTTGTGCATTAAGTTCATGAAGCAAAAGGCCACTTATCTCTATCCTTGATTTTAGTAACTGCTCACTAAAAATTTCTTAAACTCCAATTTGGTCTTCGGCCTACTGTTCCCAAAACTAATCTTTGCACTTTTTTTTTCTCTTATTTTTTGACTTATGGGATTTGTTTTCATATTTCTCCAACAGAATTTTTTTTGGTTTAATACATGCTCATTTTATTTTTCTATTTTCTGATCAAAAAATAAATGTTGAACAAATTTTAGATGTCATTTTTAAAAAATGTAGTTACTTTCAAAGGTGTTTTTTTAAACAAAAAAAAAGTAGAAATATTCTTTTTGTGGTGATGACTTTGAAATGAATACTTTTAATATAATCATAGTTCAAGATAGAATATTTTTTTCTCATAAAAATTTAACTCTTGCATCTTATAACAACCTTTAGGTTTTATCACCAAACAACCAAGAAATGTCTTTATGCATAGTAGAACTTGGTAATATTTACATATTCTGAAAGTCGCTAAATAAACCTTTATTATATAAACTGAATATTTGTATCTTATACAACTTTAAAAAGCATCTTAGCTATGGATTCAAATGGAATGTGACATTTTTTTAAATATGAATTGAGCTGTTTTAGAAGAGGATAATGTATGATCCATATTCTTACACACACATACACGTATATAATGTTATTGAAATGTTAATAAATGAACAGTTCAAATTCTTCATGTTATAATAATGTATTCTGTTTAGCTATATTATTTGAAAAAATGTGATACTTATGAAGATTTCCTCAAATATTCTTAAATTTTCTTCTAGGTTATTCACATATCAATGTCTTTGCAACCAGATGGTAGTGCAAAAGCAACAGTAAAAGTTCCCTCACTTCAAGATGCTCAATATGCTATATCCCGCTTACATCGACGGAAAATTGGTCACAAAAGAATACTGATTTCTCATGCATCATCTGAGAAAAGTCCACCATTCCATGTTTTAAAGTAATTTTTTCCCCTTTAAAAAAAAGGTTTTAAGCAAATGAATATTTTAATTTGAGGGAAATTTGTTGATACTTTTATGTTAATAGCTATAATTTGCTTATACTAATTTCAATGATTGTTTGACTTTATGCTGCAATATCTATGTTTTTAACTATACTGCATAAGATTAGATAGTACATAATGTTGGGTTATAGTATAAGCGAAAGTGATATTTTGTGTAAAAAATTATGTGTTGGTAATATGATATGGAATTTTTTTATTCTTTTATGTCTAAATTTAAGTTTGATTTAATTTAAATCTAAGTTTGATTTCACCTTTCCTTGTATTGAGTTATCATATTTTGAATACTTTATTTATAGATGCTTCATTTTGAAAGTAATTAACATGTCATAAGCACTTCATATATTTTGTGGTCTTTTAGTTAGAAATGAAAACATAACTTTGGAATAGAATGTATTGTCTAATTAAATTGTATGAAAAATTAACTGACTAAATGGTTAAAATAATGCTTAAACTATATATTTTTATATTTAAAAAAGAATGCTTACATATTTTTTTTTCAGGTCTGAAACTATTGCTCTTTTAAATGATATACCTGCCAAAAATTTGCCTTTGATTAAATTCAGAGAATTGTATGAAAAAAGGTGAGCATACTTATTAAATTAAAAACTGAGATCTTTGAATAAAAAAATATACTGATTATATAGTTATTTGAAATTATATAAACAGAATCATATAAATAATTATCCTATCTAATTTTAGTAGAAATGCTGTTATGTGTGAAAAATGTCTTATTAAAATGTTAACTTTTCATCAATAGATTTACAGCATAATAACTTCTATTCAGATCTATTATATCAGTTTGCAATGCAATAGTCTATATTTTCAATTTTGCTTTAATTGCTGTATTTTTCAGTTTGTGTGTGTTATAAATGCATGTAAACTGATATAAAATATAATTAAAATAATTTTTGAAAATGATTTGCTTTTTATGTCAGTAATTCTAAAACATATTGAAAAGTAATTCAAACATTGTTGTAAATGACCAATGGTTTCCTTTGGAGTAAATATTGAAACTTGATTAAGTCTAAGCTAGTCACAAGTTTTACTAAAAATTTAAAAGTAAGTAAAGCTCGGGAAAGCAATCTGTTAGTGGAGATATGGATGCATTTTAAAATATCTTAATTTTTTAAAAAGTTTATGCAAATTTAAATAGTATTTATAAAACATGGTTTTATTTAATATATTATATCAAACATCCTGTTTTTAAACTAAGTAATTTTCATTTTTAAAAAATCTTAAATATGTTGTATATTGTTGAAGCTCCTAAGTCAGTTCAGGACCTTAAGAATTATTCATTTATGAAACATTTTAGAAATAAAATTATTTTTGCATCAAATTTAACATCTGAAAATCTTATTATAGTTTTTTGGTACTTACGTATTAGACCGTCCACACCAATGGTTTCATAACTTATTAGCGATGGATTCAAATTTGGTGATAAACCGCCAACGAAATGGCATTTGACAGTTAAGGTTTGGACAAATTTTTAAATAATGGAGGATTTTTGCCATTTTTGATGGCTTAGCAATTCATTGACGGCATCTTCAAATTTGGCGATAAAGCTTGAAGGTGTAATATTGAATTATCTATTATTTTTATTCTGTATATATATAGATGCATAAGAACAATTTTAATTTTTGATTTTGAATAGTATATAAAAGCCATTTCTATATTGCATTTATTTGTTGTTATTATTAGATATCATAGACCTATTGCTGTTTCTGAACTTTACAAAATGAGAGATGCTGTTTCGATTCAAGGCGATTCAGGTAGTCGTATGGTGTATTTGAATTCAGATTATTGTAAAACTCCATCACTTCCTGATTCTGAAGATTCTCAAGTAAGTTTTTTCTTTCTTTTTACTTACATTTATTTAATTTGATATAGCTAAAAGTAGAATAAATAGTTTATAGAATTTTTATCATTTATTTTCTGATGTGTCAGTTTTGATATATTAAGTCTATTTACATTCTTATATTGGCTCATTCTACTTAGGGGTAAAGCTTTGCATAACTTACTTGTATTGTTATTTTAATACTTTCGGAAGTTTTTAACCATTGGATTAATATAATTTTGATTTCATTAGTGCTATTATAAAATGAATTTGAGACAATTTCATAGTATTTATAGTAATGAATCATAAATATAAAGACTAAAATCTTTAAAAGAATAAAAGTGAAAAGAAATTCTTTTTACAACAACAATAAAAAAGTGCTTTAAAATTTTTACGTAATTTTTATTAAATGAAGCTTGAAATGTTCCAAACTTAATTTGAGTTGTTAAAATTTCGTCTTTGCATTTTTTGACTTACTTTAGGTCATTGTTGGTATATTCAAATTTATTATTTGTGTTTAATATACATGAATTGTTTATACTGCAATGATATTACCCAATGAATTTTAGTTTTGTTTTCATCTAATCTAGTTTTTTAACTACATTTAAGGAAGTTTGGAAAGTTTATATAAATTTTAAGTACAATGGTTAACAATCATTAAGAAATGTTTTATTTATTTATTCTTGTAGGAATTTACAATTCTAGAGCGTCCATATTGTGAACGTCATTTCCAGGTATCTGATTCCCAAGGTTGGGCTGAACAATACAGTATTTGCCCATTACCATTAGTTTATATATCCCTTAAAACATTATCTCCTGCAGTTCATAGGTTATTGGACACTCATCAAGGATCACTTCCATTGATTAGGTAAACTATTTTCCTTATTAAAAATAATTTTCCCCCTCCTTTTTTAGTCTTTGAATTACATGCTGAATATTGATATATCTAATATAGCTGAGTCAACTTTGAAAAAAAAAATCAGACTTTTAAGTTCAAATCAAAACTTCTTTTGAATACTTCTCAGCTTTTGTGATTGCTATGAAGCTGAAATTGGACCTTTACCAGTTGTTGGTAATGTTGAAAACTCTGCAAAAGATGATGATTCAGATTCTGAACCTGTTGGGAATGAAAGCTGTGTTGCCAAAAAAGGAGTACCTTTAGAGCATTTGATTGCCTGTGTTACTGGTGTTGAAGTGGCAAAATCTGTTCTTTGCATCAAAAAAGTTCAATGGCTTGAAAATAAAATGCTAGATAACCCAAGTAATTATTCTTCCTCTTTTTAATTCTTTTCATTTTATAAATGTTATGATCTGTTGATTTTCAACTCACTACATTTGCTTCGTATTCATAATAAAATGTTTGTTTTTTTTTTTCCTTTCAATTTTAGTTTTTCAAAATTTTAGCCCTGCTTTAGCTGGACAGTTAACTCTTTTTGGAAGAGAAGTTATGGATCTTCTGAAAAATCAACCACAATGTTTAGTTGCATTCAACAAATTTATTCCTACATATCACCATCATTTTGGAAGACAATGTCGTGTTGCTGATTATGGTTTCACTAAATTAATTGATCTTCTAGAAGCTATACCTCATATTGTTCAGGTAATTTGAATTGTTATCACATAATTTTTGAAATAAAAAGGCCGTTTTCATAGAAGCAAATAATTGATACTTTGTTTATTCATTAAAAAGATTTTTTAAAGAATGACTCGAATTGTTAATAACAATATCTATTAGCTTATAAGTGTATATTTAATAATTCAATATTGAACTTTTCAGTAATCTGAAATGCTTAATTTGTTTGATGTTATTTTAAAAAAAATATTAATAGTATTTAACCTCACATAATAAAGAAAAGCAATTTTAATGAATTGGTAAAGAAGTGTCTATCATTGTCGGACATTTAATTTAGTGACAAAATTACCATTTCAAATAAATAAATAAAATTAATATTGAATTTTTCTTTTAAAAAGTTAATGAAAGTCTTGATTTTTAAATGTACTAAATAAAAGTTTTTGATATATAAATCCATTTGGTACTTTTACACTAACTGGGAGGCAGTGAAAAATCACCAAATAAAGTAGAATTCTGCCAAATTTCCTTGGCAATATTTCCCTGCTGTCCTACTTGTTAGTCCGTTGAAAAGTACCAAACATTCATTAAATACTGTTTTGAGAATTTTCAATCAAATTACTAAAATGACATTGGTGATTATGTTTCTGAAACTTAGCTTTTGAAAATTATATTATTACAAATGGAACATTTAGTTGATTTGGAATTGTTTTTTAAAAGTTTATCCTAATTGAAATGTAAGTTTAAGATATTCATAATAAAACTTTAAAAAATATTTTTAGAAACTTTTAGTTTCTATTTATATTTTAATATTTTTAGAAAATTGATTCTGTTTTCATCAAACAGAATCAATTTTAATTGTGTTTTTTAAAGTATGTTTTATTGAGAAGAAAGCTTCCTTTTTAAGAAAATTTTTTTATTTATAAACTTCACAAATATTCAGATTTCTGAGTTACTGAATTACAATTTGCAGGTGTTGGGGGAAGGCCAAAATCGTCAAGTTACCCTTACGCATCGCACTCAAGTAAAGCGATTTGCTGCAGAACTCCTAAGGATTTTAAAATCTCGAGCTAGTAAGCAAATATCTGTATCTGAATTCCCTCATGCTTATGAGCAAGTGATAGAAAAACCATTTGAAATTACAAGTTATGGAGTTTGTGATATTCAAGATATGCTTGATGAAGTTCCAGAAAATGTAATTGTTGTAAGTTTAAAAAAAAAATTATTTGAATTTTTAAATTTTAAATGCCTGAAGTGTCACATAAATCAGTGGTTCAAATAAAGTTTTTAAATTTTGTTTTCAGAATTTAAAAATTATAAGCACTGATACAAAAAAAGAATGTTCTCTAAAAATGGTTTCATAATGTATATTTATTCTTCAATAGGATTTTTTAAAATGCTTTACATTAAGAGCTAAAAAATTATAAAATGTATGATGAAAAGATTAGCAAATCATTTACAATAACTAGTTGTCAGTGGAAAATGAAGCATATATGTTAGCTAAATGTTTAAAGATAAAACTTTTAAACAAAGTTTTAAGTAGAGATTACTTTTCATCAAATTTTGATATTTTGACAAGTCTAATGTACAAATTAATCAATTTGTTTTGTATTGTGAATTTCTTAATTAAGTGTTAGATTTCTGCATAGTTTAGAGCTTTTTACATGTTATCAAATTCCAATGCATGTATTTTCCTTTAAATCTCAGTAAGATTCCAAAGTACAAACTTTTAAAGATTTCCAATTCTGCTTTTTTGATTTTCAATGATGGTTTCTAAAACATTATTTATGAAAACATATTTTAAAACATAATTTATCAATTAGAAATGGCCTTATGTATCTGGTAAATTGATGCTTCCTTTTTCATCTTTTTTCCTGGTTACAGAACAGGTGATTATACATTTTCCCCTTGTATGCATGTTATAGTCTAAAAAGCAACAACTTATCTTCGTTTTTCTTTTCATGGCATTGTTTATCTAATTTCTGCTTGTTTTTTTTTTAATTTTAATTTTTGTTCTATTATGCATAAATTCATTCCATTTTTTAATCATTTGTATGGCCTTAAAAAAATCAGATTGCTATACTCTAGTTTTGGTTTTCTTATAGCAAGCATGACATTTCATAAAATATGTTGATTTGTTTTAATGAAATGAAATATTTTTAATTGCTTTTTTTTCATATTTTTCTCTTTCATTATTTATTCAGTAAAAAATTTATTTACGAAAATTTATGGTGTGTTTTGCAAAAGAACAGACTAGGATTTTATTTTTAAGTATATAAATTAAGAGTTTTAGTATTTTATTCTGCAAGATATTAAATAAAATATTTTTAGCTTTGAAATTTTAAGATTTTTTTTCTCCCTCTATGAAATGTTGAAAAAAAAAAATGGTTTTAAAAAAGGTATTTTTTCACCTGATCATGAAATATAAGAATTTGTATTGCTTCTTAGAATTAACAAATTTTATTATACCTGACTGAAATGTCAGAATTTGAAAATGAATTAGTCAAAATATTTGTGAAATATTGAATTGCAAAATAGAGATAAGAAGCTATACAAATTAAGAATTTTAGAGGCAAACTTAAAATAATGTTATTGCTTTTAAGTTGTGTAATTATTATATTTAGTGTTTTGTGAAAAGTGCTCTTAAAAAGAAATTAGAAACTGGAGAATAATTTTGAAATTTGTCTGGTTTTCTTTTCAGATTTGCAAATCGGGTATTGAAACAGTTATTGGCATTCCCAAAAGAGGTTAGTTTCTTTAATTTTCAAGTTATTAAAAGAGTATTTTATTATTTAATTTGCTCTAATTCTTTTAATATTTTAAAAGTTAAGTCAATGAATTATTTTACAATATACTATGATTAGGCTTACAATAGGATTATTAAATGTATTTGCTTGTTTTTCTTTCTAAATTGTAATTATTCAAGTTACCTTACATTCTGATATAATAATTTCCAAAATTTTTGGTATGTATTTTATAATGGATCATTTGATTTTTAAATGAAGCATTTGTACTTGCTATATTATGGGAAAGTAAGAATTTCAGTGTCCTTTTAAAATACTTATATTTAATTATTCTTTTCATGTCTTACTTTAACCAACTTTTTAATTACTTTTCTTATTTTTTAAAGAACAAACAGCTGAAGAGATTGAGCGTACAAAACAGTTTGCTTCTGAAGTTGTGGAATTGATGAAGCATACACCATATTGTACAATGCCTTTTAATAAATTTATACCATCTTATCATCATCACTTTGGTAAACAGTGCAGAGTTGCTGATTATGGTTTTACAAAGCTCATAGAATTATTTGAAGCTATTCCAGATGTTTTGGAGGTAAATGATGAATGCATTTACTTTATATTTCTAGAAAATCAAAGTAAAATTCTTGTAATTTTAATCTTTTATTAATATAATAATTAATAATAGCTAATATAATAATTATTGTAACAATGCTTTATTCATTAGTCATAAGTTTGTTTTTCTATTGCAAGTTTCATATCTCTTAAATTTCCAAATCATTTTAATATTTATAGTATTAACTGTAGTGTTAGCCTTGCCGCCCTTGAGTTATTATTTTTTAATATACTGAATATGTATAGATAGAAAAATATTTTGGTATTAATCATGAGTTGATGTGTTTCTGTAAAATCAATATTTACTATGTGTATTAAATAATTTGTGCACATTTTCGTTATAATGGTTGACATTTTAAATAATGAAATAAAAGAAATAGCATTGTAATCAAATTGTTCTCTTTTATATGGCTCAAAGATAATTTTCTTTGAGGCTTAGAATTTTTAACTTAATCACTCAAAATCATTAATTTTAATGAACTATAACCTATAACAGTTAAACATAAAGATATGCTAAAGTACTTCTTAATAAAGCATTTATTTAAAAAAAATTCATTGTTTATTAAATGGATTAGTTGTACTGAATAATAAAAAAAATTTCAAATGAAAGTTATTTTAGTGATACAGAATTCAATTTTTATAAATTCATCCATAAAAAAATATTAATTATTTTAATAAATATGGTAGGTTGTTCTTCAGTTTTGATATTTTTTGTATAACTATTCAAAATAAACTTGAAATTATAATTTTATATCTTCAGAAACTTTCATTAAATAAAATGCTCTTTAAAAACTCATATTTTTTGTTTTTTACTATTGCTGAACAAAAAATTTTTTTAGCTTTGAAAAAAAGTAATTAACCTATAGTATCATAAAACTTATGCCAAAATTGTATTGAAAGTATTTTAATTCATATGCAA
>JAOUZG010000367.1:1784553-1794855 GCA_026289955.1 Argiope argentata
TATATATATATATATATATATATATATATATATATATATAATATAAATTTTTATCTTTTCAAATTGCTACAAAAAGTTTCTACAGTCGTTTTAAACAGCATAAGTTTTTTGTAGCAAGAATTTATTTTATTAACATAATAGATGATCAGATACACAAGCAGGTCTTAGTAAATAGAGGATAGCATTATTAATCTTTTAAAAGATAACTATATCCCTATTATATTGAGTTAGTTTTGTGTGTAGCCAAATAGTATAATAAATAATCTTAGTGAAAACTGTTCTATTTATCCTTTTTGCCCCCACTTAACCAATTAATGCTTTCATTAAAATATTCTTAAGAGGATTTTTCCTTTCTAGGTATCTGGTACTGGTGAGGATAAAGTTCTTAAATTGATAGAAAAAGAGCAACATAAAATACTTTCTGATCGTCTTGTATCCATTTTAAAGATGCAACCAAATGAAGTTATAGATATCAGTCAAATTAGTTCAGCCTATGCAATAATGCACGGGCATGCTTTGCGACCAGTGGACTTTGGTTTTTCAGATTTTCATGAAATGCTTGAAAAACTGGATTCAGCATTAAGAGTAAGTAATTTATAGCCTAATCTTATTTTATCAGTTTAAAAATATTTTAATGTTTGATTTAGTTTGAAATCTGTAATAAGAAAAAGAAAAGAAACTAAACTTTCTATATGAAATGGATTGCATTTAATGCTTCTGTTATAAATGTTTCTTTAATCATTAAAAGCATTATCAAAAGTCGGATTATTTGCGCTCACAGAAAACTCATAATGGTAGTTAAATACATTTGATTAAATAAAATTTGCTAAATGCAGGAAACATGAATTACACTCGATTGACATGAATAAATTTTTTAAAGTGTCTGTAAATGTATTTAATTAAAATAGGCATACTTAATAAGCCTAAAATATAAATTAAATGAAAAGGCTTTGATTTGACATTAAAATACAGTCAAACATCGATAATTCGGAATCGCCGGGACCACAGCAATTCCGAATTACGGAAATTTCCGAATTATAGAAATTGCGAAATTTGGGTATATTTAAATAAAAAATAATTAACGTACATCGTTAGTATGACGATATAAAACAATACACAACTTTATAATTTCAAAGATTAAACATTAGTTGAAAATGCTAATTAAAAGAACGGTAAAGCAATGATAACATTATTACTTACTCAAAGAAAATATCTTTATTACTTCATCATATCTAATAATGTTAGTTGTTTGTATTTAGGTTTGTGCAACATTAGTTTTTCACGGATTTATATACAGTCATAATTTCATGTTCAGTTATGAAATCCCGTTGTTCAAAACCTGTTATCGCTTTATCTAGGATGCCAATTAAATCCTCTGTAGGAATTTTTTCTTCTTCATGTTGTTTAGTGTCACTCATTTCTTCATTTTCATCACAACACTTTCCTGCATTTAAAGCATTATTTAAGATTTCTGCATCGCTAGACTAGACTAGCTGAAGATAAGTACGGGGCGCGGGGAAACAAACAGCCAGAAAAACGAACGGTCTACGCCAATACTATGAAAATATCCCGTAGAAGGAGAGCGAACGAAAAAGGTTCGTACAGAACGATCCGAATCAAGCAATAAGTTACTACTTACGGTATTTCAACCAGTTTTACAGGGGGGAAAAGTAACAAGCAATATGATTGGTTCGTTAAAATAAAATTTTCCGAAAAATATTTTGATTTTATAGGGGCGCCAACTATTATTACTCAACAAAAGCAGAAACGAATAAAACATTAACATTTCAGAAAAAGTCCAAATAATAGAAGATTCCGAATAATAGAAGTCCGAATTATCGATGTTTGACTGTATATTGGCATAGATCTCATTGTGATAAAACAGTATTTAAATAGCTAAAAATCAACTGACAGTGGCTAAGTTAAAATGATATCTGCCATTTAGTAATAATAAAATTTTAATATCAAATCTGAAGATTAAGGTTTGATCTGTTTTGAAACAGATAGTCATTGGATATGGACGCACTTATATAACTCTAGTGGACCAAGGAGTTGTTCATCAAATATCATTTAATGTCCGTCTGTTGTTAATGGAAACTCATGACTGTAAAATGTCTATAAAAGATGTTTGTAAAATCTACCAGTCACGCTTTGGCCAAAAGATTAACCTCTCATTGCACCTCCAAGACATGGCTAATTTAATTCAGGTAGATACTTTAATTCTTTCACAATTGGTTTATAAGTTTTTTAGTTCAAATATTTACTGTTGAAAATCCTTGCAAAATAGAAAGATGAAATTTACATTGAATACTAACAAATTTTTTAAAATGTTGTGACATGTGAGGTCATATACTCTTTAGATGAAATTTACATTTGGAGAGGGAAGTTAAAAAGTAATGCTGTCATTTTAATTCTACAATTCACATCTATTATTGATTCTGCATTCATTTGACCATGGAAGCATGTCTAGTATGAGAAGCATGGGTTAATTTTTTTGAGCACAAAAACAGAATTATACCTTCTGTATGAGCAGCTAATCACGAATTATGCAAATAACTGAATTTCATCTATGTATCTATAAACATTCAAGTCAAGGTGATTTGAGGTGAATCCAGATTTGTATGATTAACCCCTTGCCCCAAATTCATGCCCTGCAATATCATTTTTTCCCCTGTAGGAATCCAATTTTCATATATTCCTGCCATTTATTACTGTTTTTTTTTTGTTGTTTTTTTCGGTAGTTTCAATTCAAGTATTGGCTTAAGGTATGTTGGGAATTTAAAGATATTATAGGAAATGCATTATAATCAAGCCAGGCAAGATTAGATATGAATTGATTTAAGCTACAATTTCCATTATATTAGAGAACATAATTTCTGAAACAATCATCCCTTTGTCAATACTAAAAGGGAAACTGAAAGAATTTATGTACATTACTGAAAGAATGTATGCTTTTCAATGGCTTTTTTTAGGTGTTTCTTAAATCCTTTATAATTTTGTCATTTGATTAGTGCAGTATAACCAAATATAGTTTTTGTGTCAGTAAACTATAATGAAGCAACTGAGATGCATCCAGGGTGTTTAGTTTAGTTATATTTACATCCCATTTTAAAGCCACATGGATTATTTTGGGATGAGCCTCATAATTTTGAAAGATAGTCAAATGACAAGGATGAAACCTGAGCTGGCGCCCCCTTCTCCTCAAGATCTTAAGTGGGAAATTATTCTAAAGATATTGAAATGCCTCTCCATTTTCAGTTTAGTCATTCTTAATGAGTACTGATGTAACCTAATGTTAAGTACTATGAATTTCAAAATAGCATAAGAAATTTATAAAAATATTCAAAATTATATTCATTTAATAAGCTTTAACTTTTGGATCCTTGAACTGAAACTTTTTAAATCTTCTTATTGGCTGAATGTCCATATTGGGAATCAGTTTTATTTACCAATAAAATTATATTCTTATAGTTTTAACTAGGAATCTTGCTCAAATCCAACAGTTCTGTTGAAAAATTAAATTCATCACAATTTTAATATTTCATTTTCTACCATCTTTTGTTGACAGAGCTCTTTTTAACTATAAAAGAATTATACTATCTGTAGTCATAATTTTGTGTGATTAAACTTTAGTTTTTGGCAAGCATTACATAACTGACTTTTTTTAAAATTTATGAAAATAAATGACTCCTTTTTTAAAAATTAAAATCTAACATTTAAAAATTTGAATTTTTATTTATATTGTTATAAAGTGTTGGTTTTAAATTCTGATGTTCAATATATAATGTATTGAACATCATAAATTTGTAGAGTGGTAAAATATATATATTGATGGTATTTAAATAATGCATAACCTTTTACTCTACAGTTCTTATTCTGGATTAAATCTAATAGCCTTGATAAGTAAGGCTATTAATGATTGGGTTATAATTCTTTTTTTGGGGAAAAAAATGTTTGTTAGAAATGTTCGATTTAAAAAAAAAAATAAAATCAAATGTTTATTAAGACATTCAATTACTGCATTGAAAATATAAGAGCAATATATGCAGTAATTTTAAATGGTGACCTAAAAACGATTTTTTTCCCCTACCTCCTTTTGTCATGGATTGTTTAACAAATGGTATATTGATGCTAAAACTTGGGACATAGTATAATTGATATTGTATTATGAAAGGATAATACTCTTTCATAATACTAGATTTTAAAGATGTATTCCAAATGTTCTAGTGTTTTTCCCCCTCACTATATCACCCAAAGGAAATATGTCCCCTTTTCCTAGTGTATCTCTAAAACCTTAATATTTTTTATATACATTTATATTTGTTTTTGTAGTCTATCGAGATTTTGGTATAAGGATTTATTTTCTACATGGCTCATTTTCTTTTTTCCTTTTTTTAGGTAGTAGATGATATTGTGCAGTTGACACCCTTGCACAAGCTTGCAAGGGACATGGTACTACTGCTGCAAGATCATGGAGGTCAAGTTCCATTTTCTACTTTTGGTAGCTTATTTCAACAAAAATTTGGAGAATCAATTTGCACAGCTCATTATGGATACCCTAATCTATATATCATGCTTGAAAACTTATCAGATTATTTCTCTATTAAAGGAAAGAGGCAAAAACGAATGGTTTGTTTAAGCTCCCAATCCGTAGGCAAGTAAATTCGATTCACTTTATCTACACATTTAAATATTGCTCTCATCACATAAGTTTAAATATTTTTACTGTAATCTCTGAGTCATACAGACTTTTGATTTATCCTTCATCTTTTAAAATATAAATGCTATAAAACTTTGACTATCTATCATTAATTTGCTGCATCACATGAACATCACAAATTTTAAAGAAGTGTTGATTTGGATCTCTTTTAGAAAAATGTGTTTAAAATTCATGAAACCCCAGAATATGTTCTCATACTCCTTCTGCTTTGAATACCTAAACAATAACAAATGTGGCAGTTTTAAAATGAATCATGAAATGGACAACCTATATTCTCTACTGAAAGCGTAAAGTTAATTTTGCATCTATATCAAATTATCTAGCTAATCCGCCTTAATGAAATTGAATATTTTACAACAATTATGTTTCCTTCAAAGTGTTTGCAATTGAACTCCTATTTATAATATTTTTTTTATCAGGAATCTCTTCATTAGAATGATATTTGATATCAAACAAAGTTTCAATGTATCTGAGATGTTTCACTTAATTTGTTATGCATTATTAATTCAATCAGAAATTAACCATTCATTTTGCTTATAGGAATAAATGTAAATAAAATATTTTAAAAAGTGTTCATTGATTCTGTCTGCGAGTCTATAGTCTTTTTGCAAAAAAAAAAATAAATAAATAAAAAAAAACATTACATTTGCTGATTGTAGAGATTCCTTTAGTATATTATAAATAAATTTTCAAATTCATTTATATATGTGTATTTCTTAAAGATTTCTTTGCTAATTTATTCTGTATTTTTTTTTTTTTTTTTTTTTTTTTGTAATTATGCATATGTAACTATTTTTTATTAAGAACTTTTCAAACAAATCTATATAAAATATTTTTTCAGTATTGTCAATTTTATTTAATTTCTTATTGCAAGATAAAGATTTGATTTTGTTATATATTTGCTTTGTTAAATAAAACTTTTATACTCCAAATAAAATTTAGAGTTAAATACCTATAGAAAGTTTTGTTTCTTTATTTTATTCCATATTTAATCTTTTATTTTTAATTATTTTCTTAGGACAGTTACCTGATTTCACCACTCATAAAGCTAATTTGGATGCTTCATACCTAAAAGAAAAATCAGGTAATGTATATATTTTTATTTACTTCTTATGTTGTAAAAATTATGCTTTAGAAATTTTTTAATTTAGAGCATTTTTTTAGATATCCTAAGTGACCCAATTCCTAGTTGCATACCCTCCCCGAGTTTAAAACCTGATGTGAATGAAACTACAAATGATTTTATGGGTTTTGAAACACCTGTCCAATGTAAATATTCAAATCTAATTATTTTGTGATTATTGTGTAATTACTTTTGTTTTTGAGCGTATTGCGTTGAATTTCTTTGCTGTAAAATCTTTATAAATGAAAATTAATAATTAATAACTTTATGCTAGAAAAATTATTTGCAGTATTTCTCCAAATTTTACTGGTGTATATTGAGATTCCATGTCATTTAATTAAATTTTTGTGCCAAAAACTGTATATTAATACACTGGAAAGATTATTATGCTGTCATTTCTTTCAACGAAAATATTAGATAGTTTAAACCATTTTTTTTTTACCTTAAAGTCGTAATTTATGTTTCACTTAAGTATTATTCCTTTAAAAAATGATTAATAGCTCATGGGAGTATTAGTTTTCAGCTGTTTTTATTTCTTTAATTTTTGCATTTAATATATATATATATGTATATATAATATTGAAAACGGAGAATCTAAAAATTCTTTGTTTTAATACATTTCTCATTTTATTTTATAATAAAGTTGCATATGCTGAGAGAACTTTATGTAATTTTCTTTATGCATAAGATTTTAGTGCAAAAATGCTTTTATATAAAATTAATATTACATATAGAAATCCTAGTTGCAATGCAAATTTTTTATTCATGCAATAATTTATTGTGAAAATATGAATACAAATGCACCATTTACATTCATATTAAGTAAAATAATAATACATTTCTTACAAATAATACTTATACAACTTAGTAATATGTGTGATTTATAGAAATGTTGTAGCTATTATTTCTAGGCTTATAAGGGTGACTTTATTTAGCAAATTAAATTCTGATCAATAAAATAATTCATTTAAAATTTTGTTGTATTTTTTTTTTAAATCTTAGATGGGACTAGGAAAATGTTAAATTTGTGTATATACTTTTGTAAATAAAGATATTTATCATAATTTTCAATATTTTTTTAAATATGACTTAACATTATTTATGTATAATTTTTTAAATAATTGATCTGTAATCAGCTCTTGCAAGTAAAATCACTAAATTTCAAAAAATACAAGTGTTTAAGACATTTTGAAAGATGTACTAAAATTAGAATTTTGTTTTAAATTATGTGAAAATACATTTCAAATTCTTTACCTGTGTCATTTTTTTCTCCTCTCCAGTTCCTGGTGTATTGCATGAGGAGTCTTCTCTGTTTGGCGAAGAAGTTTCAAAGGAAGATTCTGTGCATAGCACTACTGATAATGCTACTTGTACTGTATTACCTCATCAAATTACCATTGAAGGCAGCTCCTCATATACAAGCTCATCAACAGTCATATCGCCTGCTGTAACACATTTTAATCCTCAGTTATATGAATCATTAAATGCTCAGACATCAACTCTTTCATCCAAAGAGTCTATTTATGTACAAAGTTCTGTGATAGCAAATTATAAAGAGTATGTTACTCCAATAATTACACATTTTAATGTTGGGCCACGTAAAATTTCAGTAGAGAGTGCAAATCAATTGCCCCATTCTTCATATACAGAAGAAAAAAGTTATTCTAAAAACAATATTCAAAATGTTCGAAAATCAAAAGAATCTGAATCATGTGAAGATCTATCAAAATATACTGATGGTGGAATAGAGAAAATTATTCAGAGTTCAAAGAGTACTCCAACAAAAACAATTAGGCAGCCAAATAGGCGGACGAGAATTGCTGCTCAATTTTCTATGCCTATTGAATAATTTTTTTACCAACTGGGGCACTATTTTAGTGTTTCAAGATTGGTGAAATGAGCAATAATTTTAGTAGATGTTTTTGTAGCTTTTACTGTTGTTTCATTGTTAAACTATTTATTTATGCTAAATTTGTATATGTCCTGTGTTATAAATGAGAGTAATGGAATTGTGAAAGAAACACTTTATTTTGTTATTTCAGTCTTTCAAATGTTTTATTTACTGTTATTATTTTTAAAAATGGTACACAAAGCTTTTAACCAACTTACTCTTCTAAGTATTTAATAAGTTTTGGTTGATAACAAAGATATGAATTGTGTGTTTGCTTCTAAGAAAGCAAGACAATTGTTTTTTATTTCCCACCTATGAGAATGTGATTTTCTTTCTTTCTTATACATTTTAAAGCAATGGCTGGTAGCAGCAAGATATTTTCAGTCCTATATGATACTTTTTAGCTCTTTTAATGAAGTGATGGTTCGATAGTAACCTGGTATGTATGTGGAAGAGGTTACACCCAGTTGTTTTGACTGAGGAATATCAAAGCCATGCATGTTTGATGCATATGAGGCAAATAATCTTTTCATTTGCATGCAATATAATTTCTTGCATTGCAGTTGAAAATTTCATGCAATTTATTGTTCTTTCATTATAATTATGTAAAGGGAAATTTTGTTTTTAATTGTTCCAATACATCATTGAATTCATGCAATTACACTTTTCTTGTGTAGAATGAATGTAAACTAAGTGGATTTATATATACTTGCATTGCAAGTAAAATGGCTATTGGAAATTCTTGTTTTCTAAAGTTTAATTTCTTTCGTTATTTAATGGGGGTTTTCTTGTAACTCAGATTAAGATATAAGTAAATTTCAGTATTATTTTGGGTATTCATTTTTACCTCTTAAAATTCACTGTTCAAACTATAAATGTTTTTCCTTTACACTTTTATTAAGTTCCCTCTGCATGTTATGTATTTCTAAATTTATTTTAATTAATATATTGAATTCTTCTTAGATTCTTGTTTATTATTTCATGTTAATGCTTATATTTATAAGTTTGAATTATTATTTTTTTACAAGGAAAATAAAATTCCAAATGCAATTGATCTTTGTTTGATTTCTAATATTTATAAGAGTACAACCAAATGTGATAAATTGAGCAATAATTATTAACAGTATAGTCAAATGTATTTATTAATTGTAAAATAATGTATGAATCATTCCATGAAATGTTGAACACCCTTTCTATGTGTTAATTAAACTGTTTCTAGCATCCCTATGGATTTTAGTATAAGTAAAATTTGTATTTCAGTGAAACATGATTTGCTCTTTTCTTTTATAAAAAGAAATTAACAGCTATCAATTTATAAATCAGATTGTAAAATGCATTTAATTTTGTATATGCCTTAATACATGTGCTGATCTATTAAATTTTGTTACAAGCATTTTATGTTTGTTTAAAATTGCATGAACAATGCATTTTCATAGTATAAAATCATTTGAGTGGGGAAAATAATACAGAAAAGTTTCTTTTTACGCAAATATTGTGGCATGAACTATATAATGATAGTCCTTTGGGATTTCTTTTTTTAAAGTTTTTATATTGAATGCACAAAACATTAATTTTTTGCTTCTAGTCAAATTAGCTTTCTTTTAATTCCGCTTATTAATGTGTAAATATTGAATTCTACTATCAACTTCACCATTATCTTTAATAATAAGATTATTAAATATCAATTTTTAAATATATCTTTAACATTATTTAAACATGACTTTTAATATAATTTTTAAAGTAAAAAAAAGGATTTACTCTAAATTTTAGACACATTAATCAAAATCAAAGCATAAAATCAATGTACTCGAGAAAATATATTTATCAAAAAATTGAATCATGATAATTTGAAGAATCGTAGTTCTCCCAAATTCTGAAAAATAAATTTGTGGAATTTTCTATCTATGAACATAACTTAAAAATACTTTAGGATAAATGAATGAAATGTGATGTTCTTTTTTCACTGTTCAAGTTTAGAGTGAAGTTATTTGTATGACTAGGATAGTTTATTCACTATCCTAGTATAAATGAACATAACTACAAAACAAGATAAGTGAATAATAATTTGGTTTACAGGTTTAATAACTAAAGTATAAATCTCTAATAAATATCAAATACATCAAAAGCTATCTTCATAATTCAACTTAAATACATAAAAAGCTTGACCATTTTTCCAGCCTATATTTTTGCATATGTAAGTGATTATTCAAAACTGCAACAGTATAAATAAAAGAAATTTGGCTTATGATTCTAATATGTGGCTAGATTGTATTTCTGTACCAAATATTAATTTCAATTTTTCAGGAAAAAAAAGGTGCCTAAAATTGAATTTTACAATACTACAATAATCTCGTAAGTGGAATTTTTGAAATAATGATCTTAGCACTTGTGGCATTTACAGCACCTTTAAACAAGATCATTAATTTCATGCTGGAAGGTTAGGGGGTTGCATTTTTTGTTAATATGCCTGAAAATTTTAGAGAACACCTTATTAAGTAATTTTCTCTAACATAAAACTTCTGTATTTATATCAAAATGTCTTTTTAAATATATATATATATATATATA
>JAOUZG010000367.1:1794955-1823627 GCA_026289955.1 Argiope argentata
TGAATTTATGCCTAAAGTTCATATGGCAATTCCATGCAAGATGTTCTCTGGGATAAAGCATTTAGTAGAGAATATACGAGAAAGTCTTGGGAAGACGACTTGCTTGGTATATAATACGTGTGCAACATAGTTTTGCAGATGAGTGCTTCAGAAGCGGACAAATCTGGAATTAACTTTAAGTTTCTACGGAACAAGTACACACGGGGTCAAGAAATGAAACGCTCGTCCTTTCACGAGGGGAGAAAATTCGTTAATGCTTTAACTAGGATATTCTTACAGCGTTTTCTTTGACGCATGTCAATTCAAGATAGGATGTCCTGGGTGTCTTATAAAGTTATGCCCTCAGAGAAGGATTCTCTGTGGTTATGCCATTGGTGTTAGGTATTTTTATCCCTTTCCTAATAATGTATGAAAAAAAAAATAGTAGCAATATTTTGGAGCGCGTATGAGAAGTAATTAAATAAGAAGATAGATTTTCATAAGGAAATAAATTTTAGAAAAAAATAGCACGGGCTTATTAAAGATTAGAAAATTAACCATAATACAAAAAATTATCTATATAAATGAAAATGAATCGCGAAATGCGTTGCTAAGCGCAAAACTAGAAAACATCTCGGCCTATCCGGCTATTTTTTTAAAAAAAATATTTTCGTTAAGGCACGAGCATGTTTCTTAAAAAACTGCGAGGAAAATAATTAAAACGACACTCTTCTTACTTTCCCGCCAAAAATCTTCATCCCCCCCCTCTCACACACCAAATGAGTAAGATAACAGGAAGTAGTGATTTGTTGAGAAAAAAATACGCGAAATCAGTTGGTTTTCATTTATAGATAACCAGAAGTTAAAGAAGAAAGAAAATAACTGCTTTTATGCTGCTGATCATACAGATTAAACACATTCTTCCAAATGGACGTGAATATCATTTTGTTCGTTTTTATTCCATGATGTTTTATTTTTTAATGTTTCTATAGATTGTGTTCTGATATAAAGTTGTTTTTTTTGTTGTTGTTGTTGCTCTTAAAGATAAAAATTCTTTTTTATATGTAAATGCGGCATTAAGAGTTCTTAATATGTTTATTTTATTATTGAAAGGATTTATGTATTAAACGACTATTTTTATTTTCTGAGTGTTTGGTGTGTATGGATATTTAACCTATACCTGCCTAAAATAAAGTCTGGGCAGAGAAGAAAAAAAAAGAATAAAGGGAAAAAAGAGTTTGTAGAAAGAAAAGTAATGAACACAATTTACAACTTTTGATTGAAGGTAAATTCAGGATTAGCATTTTTATCCGTCCAATCCGTGTTAAAAGCGGATTTTGAATCGCTCATTGCTTTAAAAATTCTATAGTAAAATAATAATAATAGTTGTAAAACTACTCTTAATAAATTCAGTTTTTCAAATAAGCAAACCAACCATTCAATAACTCGTGTGGGCGACTAACAATACCGCGATGCTTCTACAGATTGAATATTGCTATTGCCATCAAAGAAATTTATTCCATTTTCACGCAATTTCAGCGATTTAGTGAAAGTTTATTTGCAGCGATTCAGGAATGAAATGAAAAAAGAACGATCTCTTAAATACAATTGGACTGATCGACACAAAAAAAGGGAAGCGAGTAGAAAAGCCTCAAAGATTACACAATCGTTAATATTGTTCGATTTTTGAAGCTATTATGATATTTCAATCTTGAAATGTTTAGAGATCAGCATTATTAAATGTTAAAACAGATCTGAGAAAAAAAAATCTTTTATTTTCCTATTTCATTCAAATTTCTAATTTGTATGTGATTTTTAAATTCCTTGTATTTTCTAAGGACCAAACAGTAGTTATAGGCCTTTAAAAAAGTAGACAAAATAATTTGTCCAACTTTACTTCTAATTTAATAAAGCTATTTTAAACTGAAAAAAGTACAGGAAAAAATATTTTATATCTTTTTAAATTTGAATCTTTTTGAAATTCCACTTAAGTACATGTTACTTCTTGTGTACAGTCGACCACCCCGTCACCACTAAACGTAGCAGTATCGACAGGATTTGTTGTGGCCGACTGTGGTTTTTAGCAATGTCATCCTTACATTGAACGAATCAGTCAAACTGATATTCACTTCGGGATAATTCGCCCTAAAGTGGTCAAATACTGACCATCTCCTCTACAAACAGTTGGGGGGGGGGGGAAACGGACGATTTTTGACATAATGTCTTTCAGAGTCCTAAAATTACCTGGTACCATCAGCACAGAACTCAAGTCATTATTTTCAACTTGCAGAGGTTTTCTATGTTCGGAGATTATTGTGCATTCCTTTAAATAGTGATAAACAATACCGATTCCTCCACAAATGCATTTATTTTCCTGCATTCTTCCAAATCTTTGGAAGTGTGCAGGGAATCTCCCATGTCCTGATATAATTTGGATTACCAGTGGATGGTATCTTATTTTTATTTCTGGATTAGGAATAAAATTGTAAGTTACTCTTCCTTTTTTGGACATATACCATCTGTCAAACTATTGTAGCTTAATTTCTTCTCTCAATTCCATTTTAAGACACCATTTGATTTGGGGACTGTTACATTCAAATTCTCTATCTGTGCTGCCACCTTTGCATATTGAAGTATATGTTACTTACAGAAAAAGCACTTGGCAAATATTTCATTAAACTGCATTATTTATTTTTTTTTTCAAATGACCATCAAGCTTGCGAGAACATTTAACGTTTCACGGTCTAAGTCGAATGCGATTCACCATTCTAAAAAATGCATTGCTCTCACATTCTTGCAAGATAATTATTAGAATAGCAATATAGTAGAAAAGATGCATAGTGAAAAAAATTGCATTGGTTTTTAGAAATTATGACAAATTTATTGACAATGATTGAGCTTTAGCACTATATTACTATATTTACTTTCATACGTATAATTATGTTAAATTTAATTATGAAAATCAAATGAAATTTACAAAAATAGATTGCAGATAAATGAATCTGGATGAAATCGCTTGAAAGTGACGTATTTCAAATGTTATTTTACGACGTCAATAAGAATATGTAACGTTAAAATAATGTAAGCTAACTAAAACAAACACGGAAAAATTAAAAATATAAAACAAAAATGCATGTTTTCATTTCTTCCGCCAATGTATACAAAGTTGCCACTGAAATCTGGGGGACAAAATCCCAGTGTCTTTCCCTATATCTATATTCAAGATAAAGAGGATATGAGCAAATAGCATGGGCTAATTAAAATGCAATACGATTTTAAGGAGTAGAGAAAGCAAGAACAGGAACCAATAAAATAGAGTATATTAAAAAAAGTTTATATTTACGAAAAAAAAAACTTTTTTTTTTATTTAGAAAGACAAAATGTAGTATTAAGGGAGGTTATATTACCGTCATGTCCTTTAACTGTATATTGCACAAAATGAAAGATTTAGATCAAAAAATATTTTTGTTATTAAGGTACAAATCATTTAACGATTACTTAACAAAAAGGAACTTTATAAAGCAAGATTACTTTCTTCATTATTAATTTTTGTCAATTCCTGTATTTGAGCATCAATTTCTGTAGATTTTTCAGCCATCTGTTTCATAAACCTAATCCCTAAGAATAAAGATACGACATTTTTGTGCGGTCTAACTTATGTTTTTTAGCTAATTTACTTTCATTGAACATACGTATATGTGAAAATATTTCCGATATATCATTGAATGCATTAATGGACAAATGAGACGTACCAAATGTTAATAGCCATAAGAATTCAACTTTCAATTATTATTCTTACAAAGTAAATAGTACTCAACAAATATATTTTCCGCAACTCTTCGAACACATTAAGAAAAATTAGGGTTGGTTATTTTTATACATCCAGTTCGTAACAAGAATTTTGAGTAACTCATTGTTTGGAAGAAAAAAAATCTATCTACTCGAAATAAGCCGACAGTTTTTCAAATACGAAACAATCTATTCAATAAACGCAAGCATGATCACTCCGCTGCTTCCACGATTGAATGTTCCCGCCAGAAAAATGCATTTTATTCTTTAATGCAATTACGTAGTCTTGCGCATGCTCATTAGCTTCAATCCGGAAATATCGTGGAAAAAGAACTGTCTCGCAAATCGAAACTGGAACTGATCTATACAGATAAAAAAGAGGCGAGTTTCTTTATTGCACAGTCGCGATTGATATTGTTTCATTTTTCGAGGTAATGACTAGGATGTCATTTATGCAATTAGAAATTGGCATCTTTTAGATGCCAAAAAAATTAACTAAAAAACTTAAAACTTCTAGTATCTTTTATCATGTGAGAACATGTTTTGATTATGGGGTTTTGTGGTGTCTCCGAAAATACGTAAAAACTATTCGTTTCGTTATTGGTAGATAAGAAGTAACCTGATTCATGACATTTGAGGTTTGTTTTGCCAGCATTGTTTGAAATATTTAATTAAATTTACTATCAATTGCTTTTTGTTTTTCGTTTCTATGAAAGAACGTCATCTTCCAGGTTGTTTATGATTTCGTACTTTTTAATAATTAATCGCTTTCTCAGCAAATTATCGTTTGGGGGGGATTCAGTTTCTTAACTATCGCACTTTTGTAAAAAAAGTGACATATTTATTCTTTAATGACATTAAAAGCGCATTCTTACTAATTGTATTTCTCAAAATATTGTAAATATTGGAATATAATTTTAAAATCAATCTGCATTCCGTTCATTGGATTTTACCACATATACAATAGCTTCCAGTAATAATGAACTTTTCGTCAAAATTACTATTATTTTCATCTCAAAATTAGTCGAGCTCCAAAACTTTCTTTGCCAGCAGGAAAAATTTAGAATGAAAGTTTTAAAAAATTATGAGAGAGAGGCCTCGTGATTTTTACAAAATGTTTTAAATTGGTTAGTGATTTAAATTAATTCAGGCAAATAATCACTTTAAACATAATAATGTTTTCACATAACTTGAAATTTGCGACCATAGATTTCATTCTTTTTTCTTCGATTTTTAAATTCCCTGTTTTCCCGAAGGAGTGGCCACCCTGATATATAATGTAGCTAAGTCATTAATTCAAGCAAAATATTCTTCCTAATTTTTTTTCTTTGCAGTTCTAAGAATTAAAAGTTTTTGAAGAATCCATTTATACATTAAAAAAAAAACCGTCCATAATTCTACCTGGAATCCTAGAATAACATTTTTAGAGTTGGACCCCCATCCTCCCCGGTCTACGAATTTGGATTGATTGGAAAGTAGAGAAGTTCAATTTTTCAGAAAATGAGAGAGAGAGGAAGGAGGCTTATTTTCCGGCTTATGCTCCTAAATAAATTCTTAGCTTGTGCCGGGTTAACAAAAGTCAAAACACGAATATCACAAGATCAGAAAATGAGACACCAATGCAAAATTTTTACAAGGTATTTTAGTCTGTATTATACATACTCAAATGGAGCTGTAAAAATTTCTCGCATTTAAAATATCTTCTATATTTATCTATTGCTTTTTTAATTTTATCCTATCCTATTTAAGCCATTTCGACACTCAATTGCTCTCTATGTAAGCCTTTAATGCCTATAACTTTCCAATTAACCCTTTGAATTCGAAAAAGTAATTCTGTGCGTAATTATCCACCCGAAAAGCACTTGCTTAAAATTTCGAAAAATAAATATAATTGTTTTGAGTTGAGTTGTAGATTCATTTTTCAAGGAAATTCATCTTTTTACCCCTTAAAGTATTTTTAACGATCAAAATGCCAAAATAAATAAATGAAATTTCGAAATGATCCACTGTTTTGAATGATGTCTCTATGGATGCGAGCGGATATTACGTTACCGCTTATAACTTTCTTATCCGAGAACTAACACATTGGTTTATATTAGACTTGCGGTCTTTGTCGACCAGCCAGTTCGAAAATCGTCATGCGCGTTAAAATTTTCAGTTAAATATTTTATGTAACTTATCTTTTAATAGATTCATTGAAATATTTTTAATAGTCGTATAATTCCCTCATGCTATTATAAAGTTCTTAAGCCACAGTATACTATACATCCTTCTAACCTTCTGTCAGGTCATGCAAAATTTCAAATTTAAATTTATATATACTATTATATATAAAGGCTATTATTAATAATAAATAACACTTCCCAGTATGAATACTGAAAACAGAATCATTCAGCATGAAGTTTTATGTCTTCAACAGAATAATTTTCATAATTTCTTAAGAATTATTCAACAAAATTTTCTCACCATAAAATTCAGTTTTTAGCTTCGCTTTCAAAAGATTTAAACAACATGAATAACAATGTTTAGTTTTGATATATAAATACAATTTAAAAAATTATGAAGTCTAAATTTTATAATCCTTTGGTCACGGGGAATAACATTCTACAAAATATTCTTGACACTTAAAATTTTAAATAGCAGAAGGTAGAAATGTTCATCTATTGTATCCAATTAATTTATGAAGTTTTGAATAGAATAATTTAGAACAAGCAACAATTTCATAATCTTAGACAAATCAGTCTTGAGAAATTCTGGGCGCTGATTGTGGTATCTTTGAGAAAGTCTAAAAAGTGGTTTAAAACCACCTATTCTTAGTGAATAGTAATATTTAAATATTCACAAATTATTCAGTTTTAATTAGATTTAGTTAATTGGAGTGCAACTTTTTTTTAAACATTAGTGTCAAGAATATTTTATTAAATATGATTGACACAGCAGAGGATCTAGATAAAAGCTAAATATTAGTATTTATCTAGCTAATTTTAATCTCATAATTAAACATAATTTACTTATTTTTAATATACTTGTGTTAAAATGGATTAAATCTTTACAAATTAACTGATAATGTAGATATTGCAAAAGGTTTCTATAATCTTTATCTCCCAATTAATTTTAGAAAATATTTTCTTTCATAGACAAGTGCAGAAAATTACACTTTTCTGAGTTTGCAGTGACATTTAATTTCATTTTTTAAACTTTCAACAACAAGTTGCCATAACATTGATGAAACTTATTTTTTCTCTACACATGACATTCAGGTTAAATTTTATTTCATGCAAAACAATATTATAAACAGTATTGTAAAATAACAAGACTATTTTTAAGTTTTTCAAAGACTATTAAAAATTAAAAAAAAAAATTTAAAGATTTAATTTATAGGTTAATACACTGGTATCATTAAATAGATAAATTTCTAAACTTGGATGCAAAAGTCATTTTGCATATATATATATGCCACAATTTTGCTCAATTTTTAATTAAACAAATAATAATTGAAAAAATTACTCCGAGGTGCACATTTTCAACTTCCAAAGTACATGTGTGCCAAATTTGATAGCTATAGGTCAACGAGTCTGATCTGAAGAGCACTACTACACATACATGATGCCTTTATTATTATTATAGAGGCCATATAGATTAACAATTCTGTTACTTAAACCAATTAAATTACCATTGTAAGGATGTTCCGATTTCATGTCTGACTTGAAAGGTAAGTAAAACATATATAAAGATGATTTTTTGGTCAGATGTAAAAAATGCCAAGGAAACGAAAGTTTACAGCAACATATTATAGTAAGTGCACAAATGTTCCACCGTAAAATTGATACAGGCTTTGAAGTGTATAGCAATTTGTGATTGGAGAATTTCAACCTTGCCTGTAGTTCCACGAATAGTTGTAGTAGCAATAAGAAGTTTTACAAGATTCTCATCAGCCTTGTAGAGACTACATTTCCCCTGTCTTTCTTATTTCGCCGACATTTTTCATTTAATGTTCCATTTTGGTATGTAAAAAGTACTTTCTTATACAAATTGTATGTCTTGAAAGTTTGGTTCACTAATTAGACTAAAATGTTATAACTAACCAAAATGGATACTTGTATATAAATAGGGCAATACCTTCTATGATTGGAGTCCCATATTGTACTACAAGCATCTTTAAAAATTCAGAAAGTTATAAAGATACATCAACAACAAAAAAAATAAATTGAGGTATACTGCAAAGATTGTTTATTTTGTAAAAAAAAAAAAAAAATGCTAAACTGTTTCATCTTAACACAATAAAAGGAACTCGTAATATTTTGACCATCTTTTATAAAAACATTACAATAACTGTTCTCAAATAAGATTCAATTTAGATGGAGTTCTTAAATTTGCCTTATATTACACTTATCTCAATAAAATTGTTAAAAAGTTGGCAAAAGTGCAATGCAGGACTTCTTAAACTATATACAACCATCAATTCTATACAGGGGCTTAACACAATTTTTTTTGTTTACCTTTCCATAACAAAAATTAGAATTCTAATTCAATTTCATATTAAAACATTTAATATTAATAATTAAACACCATATTTTTTTAATGAATAATGAACTTTTGTTTTATTCTTGAATAGAAATAGATTAAAATTCAGAAGAGGTACCTTATCTCTAGCCAATTTAAGAAGCCCTGCTAACTAAGATAAAGTTATAACAAAGAAATTAAATGGCAGCATGCAATAAAAACCAGTTTCCATTCATGGATTTAGAAACTAAAGATTAGGTGAACTAGACTAGATAAATTTATAATGAGTCATATTTAACTTATTTATGGATACCAATGTTGAAAAAAGATTTCTAGTCGTTCAAATGGGAAAAGAAAGCAATGTTCACTTTATTTGTTGGTATTTACAATAAGTTATATAATAGCTCACGCTTTCAAAGTATTTAATACCATTTAATTCAAAATTATACATCATGCAGCGATATTTACAAAAGTATACAGCAATAAGATACATAAATGCATTCACTAAGAACATAATTCAAGTAAAATTTGTCCACATATACATAAACTCCCCCCCCCCTAAAATTTATAGCCATAGTCTAATTTGAGTCCAGTTAATATAATGTATTTATAAAATGCAAGACACACACACTAATTGCTGACAGAACTGGCTAACTCAAGGACCCAAGGAGACTTTAGCTGAGGGAGAGTACTAACTTTGAACAATTTGCTACTTGAATATTTCATACGAATTGCCTGCAAGAGATACAAAAACATTTTAGCAATATCGAAAGTTGCTTTAAGATATTAGAAACAATAAAGCTACTCCTATAGATTTAAATTTTTGAATTGGGCCTTTTTTCAGTAATTCATTTAGGACCCGTTTTAAAATTTTATAAAAATCTATAATTAAACAATTTCAAAGTAAACATTTAAATAAAACATCTTAAAATAAGCAAAAACGAAAAGAATAAAAGTATTTTAATAAAAGTTTCTCTTCAAACTACAAACTCTAGCTTTGATTTGATTGCAATAGAGTGCTGATTTAATTAACCAATCAGTTACATTAAAGTCCTAACTAAAACCTAGTGAAAATCTTACCTGAAGTTTTGATGTTTCAGATTCTTTTAAAATTTTACATAATTTCTTGACAATAGGCAGAATTTCCTTTTCAGAATAACCACTATAGAACACTAAAGTTTCAGACCAGGGGCTATCAGCCAACAACTTCAATGATAAATAAAGAGAGGCTGCCGCTAATGCAGAAGGTAAATAATGTGCCATATCATAATCTGGAAGAGTCAACTCCATAAGAAATTTGGCTAAACCATGGACAGTAGCATCGACCTAAAGCGAAAGTAAAAAATTAATGCAGCACTTCAGAATCAAAATTCACATATGGATATAAAAATGCAACTTACATTTCCAGCTTTGGAGTTACGTCTTAGAAAATGCAACGGAAGGGGCTTGCTTAAATTGAAATCTAGATTTTTTAATATGACCTTCTCCATTTTTAAAATATCAGATTTCAAATATGTACTATCAGTGATGTACACGAAGTCACTTATATCGGGTGCATACATTTCTTCATATTTGGAAGCAATAAACATTGCAGTTACTCCTGCACACTGAAGTTGAGATCTTTTTACCTTTTCAGTCTAAATAAAAAGAAACTATATTATTCATTATAAAATCAAGTAGGTGAATCTAATATTTTAAAGAAAATATTCAAGAATTATTTGGTGGCTTTAATAATCAAGAAAACAACCATGACAATCAATTGCAATTTAAGCTAATTCAAGATGTAAACATGAATGTCTGTATGAAACAGACATGAATCTGTCTATTTTTCATACAGTCTTAGTGCCAATAAAAGACCAAAATTATTTGGCATATTATTGTATATAGTTACATAGTTTAGCAATACATAGATATTTCCTACTTCAGAAAAGTCTTAACAGTTTACTATGTTTATAAACTTGACTAATATTAATGTCTGAATATACTAAGCATCTTAATTTTTTAAATATTAAAAAATAAAGAATTGTTACTAAAAATAGTTTATTGATGGAATTATCTAAAACCATTTAATAAATTCTCTAAAATATAGCAAAAATTTAAGAACAAAAATATCATAAGTGCTTATATTTATGAAACTAACCTTTGAAATTAAAAACAAATCTGGTAAAAAGAACAATATTTAAACAAATCTCAAATTCAAGCCATAGCTTTACTCGGAATATTAGAAAATATCTAGAATCTTTAAATTTAAGATAATTTATCAAAGAAAAATTTAAAAAGTTTCAAACCTGCAGAAACCTGTCAACAATAGATATTGTCATATACAAAGTCTCTTGCAGTAGCTGGAAACGAAGATGAACTTGAACAAGCCAGTCTATTAATACTGCTCGCATTTTTCCTGTGATTTCTGGCTGTATGTCAAGATGGCGCATTCTGATAGGAAAGTGAATCTAAGAAGTGTAAAATATTACTCCTTAAAAAGGTTTTAAGTATAGGAATTTTAAACTTTATGTTATCAAAATAGGATTTAACATGATTTAAACAATATTAATTTTAATAAATTCATTAAAAAATATTAAATAAGAAATAATTGAAAGACAATTTGTTACCAAACCATTTGAAATTTAAGAATAAAATTCTATAAAGAGGTGGAGGCAAAATGTTTGTTTTACCTTAAATAAAGATGTACAAGATAAAAATATTTATAAAAATGAACAGGCTATTTTACATTTTAAAACTGCTAATATCCAATTTAAATACTATATATTATAATAAACTGATGACAAAAGTCAAGGTCGTAATATTTTCTTTAACAAAATATTAAATCCTAATAATATTTTATCATAGCCAAAAAATTTTACCCAAGAAAAGCTCCTGTAAAATTTCAATTGGCTGTTAATTAAGAAAAACTTGCACAAGTGACATTTTTATGTATATTGTTTTAAAATAAATTTTATTTTCTAAAAAGATTAAATGAAGATAAAATAGATTTCAAAGTTATAATGAAAGGCATTAAGAATTAAAATATAAAATTGTTATTTTCTAAAGCTAATCATTTTTAGAAATGATAAATATTTTCCTTTATTTTTCTTTCGGAAGAAAATTAACATTTGCACAAAAAAAAAAAAAACTTATGTCAACTTTGAAATTAAAACACATCTTGATATTAATGGTCTAAATTAAGAGCCGATAGCCTGTTTTGATTTATTTCACTTTCTTCAATAATAAAAAAAAAGTTACAAAAAAAATGAAAATCTCAAGTCTGAATTTTTTTACTCCCCGAACTAAACGGTACTCTTACGAGATTTATTATATACTTAAAGCTAGTTAAACCCTTAAAAATACAAATATTCTAATGTGTTGCCAAAATTATGTTACAAGAGCTATTAGGATATATAGTCATAATCTGAAGTAATTAAATATATTAACGATTGTATTATTAAAGAGGAAAGGTGCTTCGTAGTTCATAGAGGATTTTTAAAATATTTATTTTTTATCAGCATATAAATGTATATTTCTTTACTTGCATATATGCATTGCCTATTACATGTATATAGTAGGCAATATATACGATTCTATTCATTTTATGGCTAAGACGACTATATATAAACAGAAACGAGATCTAGTAATTTTAAAGGAAGGAAAACCAATATCTTGGTAAAGCTATCTTAAAAACCTGCAGCAATGAAAGAATACTTTTTAAATAATTGTTTATAACGAGTTTCTTCATAAATATACAATAATTAAATATTTTTTATATTACCTTAATCAAGTCAATAATTAAAAAGGTAATTAAATAATTATTTCATTAAAATAAAAACAATTGTTTTCATGTAAAAATTTAAACTATTTTAATCATTATAAAAAAATCAATCATAAAAAAGGTTAGCATTTGCCAATTTAACAAAAAATTCTGAAGTTTGATTACAAGAGAAATAAATTATCCATTTACAAAGCACATTACTTGCATTAGCAAATTTTTACTTTATACGGGATATTAAAGTCGCATAAAAGAAATTTTATTTAATTTTATGCAGTCATTCTTCCAAAATAAAATAAATATTTGGAGTTAAGATAGTTAAAATACCATTTTGAAAGTTAATATTTATAAGATATTATTATTATAGTTAAATGAAATTATTAATACTAAAAAAGGCATAATGGCATTTCCATTTTAAAATTATAATATTAAGCAGATTAAAACCTTTGAATTCACCATGTAAATTGCAATAGAATTTTAAGCTGATAATGTTTTTTTTTATAAGCACATGGATAAAAAAAATAGATAAATCATTTTGTAAGTCTTTCATTAATCTGTCTTGAATACAAGATGATCTACAAGAATATATACAGATAGCCAAGTATTATCTAGGAATATATGCCGATTAAATAAACAGGTAAAAACCAATATTAATTCGAGTTATATGATTATATAAAAATCTTCATTAATCTAATAAGAATAAATATTAGCCTTTTACTTACTTCCAATTTTCTCATGTAAGTATAGATATCATTAATGTAACAACTGACAAGTTGAGGATTTTCACCATCGTCAGCATCTATATTTTCTACATTATCCGGTATTCGAACAATAGGAAGCGATTCCAATACAGGGAGGCTTGCCTGAAGCTCTTTAACATCTTCAAGAATCTAAATATTTCAAATACATGTTGAAGATATTTACCAAATATTAGATGTTAAATAAAATAAATAAGTAAACCTTTTTTACATTTAATATATTGGCTAATTTTAAGCATAAAATCAAATATAAAAACTCGTATCTAGATGTTTTTTAAAAGTCAAATTTGAAATAATCAGTTTATTACAAAAAAAAAGGGGGGGGAAGCTCTTCATTTTTCTTTTCTTTATATGAAATACCTGAAAGCTACAAAGATATTTTTAAGCTTATTATACAATTTTGGAAGAATTCATGGATTTTTTTAAAAACAAATTTATAATCATTAGTAAATAACCAAATAGAATTTCTTTATAAATTTATACTATTTTCAAATAACAAAGATTAGAACTAGTATCACTAATCGTAAAAGATAAACGTTAAATAATGTACATATTAGACCGTTTTATCTAATATGTACATTATTTAATTTTGATTACAAAATATATTGTAACTTTTATAAATTTTTTTCCTCTTTTGAAGACTAAATTATCTTTTACGATTAGTGATACTAGTTCTAATCTTTGTTATTTGAAAATAGTATAAATTTATAAAGAAATTCTATTTGGTTATTTACTAATGATTATAAATTTGTTTTTAAAAAAAATCCATGAATTCTTCCAAAATTGTATAATAAGCTTAAAAATATCTTTGTAGCTGGTGCGATCGTAGTTTAACCCCCTGATTGGCGCGCTTTTCAAAAATCGCCAACCACGAAAACCATAACCATAAGAAAAGGAAAACCATAAAGTTGCCATCTTTGGCGAATTATCGCCAACTTGGCGAAGAAGGGGGTTAAACTACTAATCACCCGATAAAACTTATTTGATTAATTCAAAGTACTAAAAAAACCCAACAAGAATTTGTTACATCAAATTCTAAAATTTATGCATCGGGCAGAAAAAAAAAAGTCTCAAAATATTTAAGCCATAATATATACAGGTTAAGTTATTAATTCACAAAAAGAAAAAAGATTTAAGCCCAATTTTATACTTGCAAAACTTTTGAGATTAAAAATAAATTGCTTGCTTAAAATATTAGTTTATATTTGTAGATAACTAGAAAAGAAACTATAGAAAAGCTCTGAAATAGAACAAAGGCCTTGGTTACAGATCATGTTTACAAAGAAAATTTTTAATATGGGATGAATTTTTTTTTTTTACCTCTTTTGGTTTTATTTTAGCAGGCACTTTAACAAGCTTGGAAGTAACATTTTCTTTGGCTGAAGCAACCTGAACTTTACTCTTGAATGAAGCCTGCAAAAAAAGTTTGATGATTACATGACTTACTATTTTTAGTTAATGAACCTTTAGGTCTAAGAATTTATATAACATGCAAGATTTAATAATTCTGTGCTTGTTAGTAACGAACATGGTGCAGTTGAATAGAATCTACCAAATTCTCAAAAACAAAGAGCCAACGCAGCATTATGTTATTTATTCTCAGATTGAAAATAATTTTTGATACGCAACATGAAAATAGTTCTAATAAATAAAAAATTTTGTGTAAGATTGACTCACGACTCTCAAAAATATGAAAACATGTTCGTTACCTTAACTGGAACATTTCCAACTCTGTTTTCCAAACCTCTTAACGGTTTTCGAACAACAGCATTTCGCAATGGTCTTTTAACGCCAACATTTTGGTTTTCTTGATTTCTGAGAGTTTCCTGAAAGAATAACAAATTTATTTTGTATACTTAATCCATAGAAGCTTACTTAAGACTACCTTACAAATTACAGTTCAGTTATATTATTCTATATAACAGTAATGCTAAAAATAAACAAAATATTATTGAAACTTTGCTGCTTTATACCATTTCTTAGCAAATTATATAACACTTAATTAAACCATTCACTAATAGCTCGATACAGATGATATGATTCTATCGAAGAAATTTCAAAATTCCCAGTAAATTCGGGCGTGCAGAAATGCCACAGTTATTTTTAAAGTTCAAGAGCTGGCCGCTGATTGGTTAGTAAAAATTTGATTATTCATTTTATTAGTAAATTCAGTAATTATCCCATATTAGAGTTTAAATTCTTTAGACTTTATTAATAGACAAATTTTTCTTTTTTATCGCTTAATTGTTTCAATTTTCAAGGAAGTTCAATTTGTTAAACTTTTTATAAATTTGTTTTTAAATAGAATATTTTGATACTTTAGGTTGAAATATAATATTTTTTTGAAAATTGTCTGTAAAATATTGCTAGCTGTCTTCGAAAATTCTTTATCTTTGTCAAAACATTTCATGCTACAAATATATAAACAAAGTATCACATGATGAGAAGTGAAGTTTCTTTATTTACCTAAAGAACATTGCGTATTAGTAGTTGTAGGATTATGCTATGTAAACAATCTGGTTTCTCAATCCTTCTTTTGGTTATTCATTTTATTTTGTTTTAGCTAATACTTTCAGATAAACGAATGTGGTATTTAATTTGGATGGATATTTTCGCACCTTTCGTTTTTCTCATAATTTACTCTATTTTACCATGCCATACGGTAGCCTATGACAACAAACATTTGAGTTTTCAGTCTTACCATGATGATTCATCTGCCAAGTCTATTCCGCTTTTTAAAAGAGAAGTTGATGGCAATTCAAGCCAAACACAGAATTTAAATGCTTCCGATAACAAAACTGTTGTTGTAGATTTATTAAATAATCGAACATTTCCTCAAATAAAACGACCAATTACAAATGGAGAAGTAAATGTCACTCATAGCTTACCGGCATGGATGGATACTATAAACAGTGGAGCACTCCAGAGAATGGGTTTCGTTGCTTTGGTTTTCATGTTAATTATTGTCACCTTTTTTGTCGTCAGAGGCATAAGGTTTGTTGTTGTTTTTTCTTTCAGAATGTGTTTGGTTAAATCTTGATTCGCGAACTTATTTTATTCTTGAAAAACTTTCATTAGCAAAAATATGCAGAAATTGAAGTCTTTTGGTTAAAGGAAAAAAATGATTTCAATGATCTCTTATTCTAAATGATTATTTAATTCTCATTAATAGTTATTCGTTCTTTATTTCAGAAGACAAAATCATCATGTATGCAGTCTATTAACTAAAGATTATCAAACCTCTAAGCATATCAAATAAATTTTTAATATTGAGTAAAATGTGACAAGAAGTATAATGTAATATTTTAAAGGGTGTTTTTTCTCCCCTTTTCTTTTGAAAAAAAATTATTTTATAATATATTAATGACAATTTTTTTGTCTTAATTTCACCTAGTTTACTATTATGTTAGTGACAATATTTGGCAGATACTGACAAGAATGTTTAGTTATTAAATAAAATCCAATAAGAAAACAAAGTCTGAAATATAAATAAAACTTCTTTATAATATATGATATTTTTACAATCATATATTTGTACATAATAATGAAACCTAGTCACTCTAAAAGAAAAGAAAATTTAATTCTAATTTAAACCTTCAACCATCTGAAATGTGAAAGTCTTCTCTACAAGGTTTTGCAAGAATGGCTAGAATGTTTAAAAAAAAAAACACCCTCCATTTAAGGATTGCAATTTTAGGGAGATTCAGGTGTTAAAAAGGCATAAATCAATGGATTGATATTTTTAAACTTTGTAAGAATGCTATAAAAGAGGTTTTCAGCACCCTTGTGTAATTTAAAATCCTTTCATTATATTGATAGATTATTTTTTTATTTACATGGAAAAGATATTGATTTTGTACTGTTTGCTTACTCTTGTCTCAAGATTATGTGTTTTGAAATGAGAATTGATTATTTATAATTTTTTTTATTTATGTTAATGTAATTAATATGTTTCATGTATTGCCTGTGATCCATTGGGCTAACTGTATTTTACATTAAGAAAAATACTCCTTATATTAGAAACATGACTACAGGAATATGTGTACTGATTTGAAAGATCAGCTTCTATAGTCTTTCAAATTTTATCAAGTGCATGTTTTAGTTAGATAATATTCTTGGGCCAATATTAACTTTCTATAATGCGTATGATACAGAAGTCATTAAAATTGTTTTACAGGACAGACTGTTGGAACTAAATTTATCAAATTTAGTCAGTGCGTACTTCTTAGACTGTAAATATTCACTAAGAAAAAAAATATTTCAAGTTGAATTTTTTTATTAAAATTGTATTATCCTTAAAGTCTTAGGATTATATTATCACACAAAAACTGCTTTATATTGCTAAAACTCAAACCAATTTATTGGTTTATTAAATCTTTTATTGGTATATTTATACCTATGTTTTACATTAATTGGGAGGAGGGGGTATTTTTTGTTGTATAATAACTGGAAAGCAGAATTTTTTTATATTTTCAGAAATCTATTATTTTGATTTAATTGTCTTATTTCCTGATAAATTAGATTTTAAAGTGAATGAAATGAATATTTTTCTTAATATTTAATAAATGTTAAGAATATCTTAATATTTAATAATTGTTAACAATATCTTAATATTTAAGAATGTTTTATTGTTGAATATGGGGAAACATTCCTATAGACATGAATTATTTTCTTCTAAAAAGGAAAAACACTGATTCATTCTTTTAAAGGATAATATGATAATGCTTTTTAATGTATAGACTAATACAATCTAGCAAAATAAAAAATACATCTAAAACATTTTCATACTATTATATTTTCAGCTAAAGGTTCGAAACTTTTTGTAATGTTTTTATTCAAACTTAGTGAAGAATTGATTTTGTCCATTAACTATAAGAGATTCTAAAAAATCTTGCAGTTATAAAATCAGATAGTAAAATTCACAAAAATGCCAATTATTTAAAATATCTCTTCAAAATACATTAGAATTATATTGAATTTTTTAAAAAAGTAATGGAATTGTACTAGCTGGAATTATTTTGCTGATTTGATATTTATAATTAATTTCAAGTAAGTTTAGCTAAATTTTTTTTACACTTAGGCAGAATAACCATTTAAACATATAAAAATGTCAAAAGTTTACTTAGTTAAAGAAATGAGAAATATCAGATAGAAATTTCTATAAAAGTGGAGTAAAATTTTGTTGTATACTCTTTTGAAATATTATTAGCAGTACAATTTAAACTGGCTCAACTGTTATGGAAAAGAATGTTCAGCATTTATTTTATAATTCATTTATCTGTGACTGTACTTTATTTTCATATTCAATCATTCCATGTGTTATGAACAGGTGGTTTTATAGTTAGATCTTGTCAAGTGCCAGCTATTAACCTATTTTTTAATGACCCTATTACTTTGTTGGAACTGGAATATGCCATTCGATTGATCGATGCCTAGAAATCCCTCGGACCGGATGGTATCCACAGAAACTTCTTTGTTAATCTTGGAAGTTATGCTACAGAGAGACTTTTACATAATTTAAATTTATCTTTGAAACAGGATAGTCTTCCTAGACAATGGAAAATGGCAATTACTATCCCTTTTCACAAGCCAAATAAAGAAGCTAGCTGCATGGGAAGTTATTACCCGTTTGTTCTTGCCTGCATGACTTGTAAACTTCTAGAGCATATTATGCTGAGAACAATTACCCACCATCGTATGAGTCATGAATTACTGGCTCCTGAGTAATGTGAATTTCGTAAGAGACATAGTGCCAGAGACCAAATTCTTTATCTCGTCCAAAGGATGGGAGAAAACCATCATGTGAGACCCACCAGATACACTAAGGCTGTATTTCTTGATCTCTCGAAGGCCTTTCTTAGGGTTTGGAAAAATAAACTATTGGTTAAATGTTATTCCGAATTAAATATAAGGAGTTGTGCATTTCTGATTTTTTGAATAATATATCTTTTCAATTGAAATATCAAAATAGCCTGTCTGAAATTTATCAAACATACCAGGGCATACCTCAAGGATTGGTCGTGAGTCCCACCCTTTTTTCTCCATTTATGGCCAGAATAGAAAAAGTAGCTCCTGCATGTCAAATTGGCATATTTGTCAATGACATAGTGATATAGAGCCATGGCACTGACGTAACTTGAATTGAAAGCTCATTTAACCATTTGAGTGTTGCGAAACGCTATTGTTCTTCACTTGCTGTAAATGTAAGTAAGTAAACTGCTTGAGTCTTCCACACTCAAACGGTTAATGATCCTATGAAAACTCAATATTTTGGAGAAAGTCGTGAGTTATTGTTCAATTCGGCTTAGTCACAGAGTTGTTTCTTTAATATCAATAGACATTTATTCAATTTTAAACTAATGATTTATCTGAGAGGGTATCTTGGAATCTATAAAGTCTCCTACTTATCTGGGATTTGTTTTGGATACTGAAATCAACTTAGTAGAAACATTAATAACCTTTCTGTAAAGGGAAGAAAGAGGCTACAACTCTTAAAGTATATTTCTGGCAGGGATTGGGGTGCAGATGCAAAAACTCTTAGGATCACTTATACTACTCTTATTTATCCAGTCCTTCAATATGGTTACCAGATTTACCAGACGGCTGCTGACACCAACCTTAAAAAGTCAGAGGGCATTCAATTAAGTGCAGCTAGAATTATCACTAGGACAGGCCTAGGTCAGCTCTGTGTGTATGCAGTGGATTCTTTCATATGTTGATATCCATGGAAATGATATTGCCGATCGGCTTGCTGTAGAAAGTATTTGCCTTCCTACAGATTCTTCCACTGTTCTAAGAGTTTAATAGGTTTATTCTCTATTTTTGCGTAAGATAAATACGACTTGGAGGATTCCACTTAAATATGACTGGTATGCCACTGAGTGTCCTGGACTCTCCCTGCACAGCACATTCTTGAGACTTGTCTTGACTAAGGACTGGCTATATTATAAGTTTGACCTTCAGTGGAAAAAAGAAAAGTTATGCACATTGCCACTGTTCGGCTATTATTTCCCCTTCTCACATCATTGATTGTAATAATTTATCGTGTAATGCACATTTGATTATCATTGAATTGCATTGCTGAACTGTGGGGGGAGGGGTTAATATATTAATTTAGATAGTTATAATTTTAATTGTGTGTGTTTGTTATTTTTGATTTTTTTTTTTCTTGGCTAAATATTGTTGTTTTAAAATAGAATTAGAAATTTTTTTCCTTACATTTTCATTAGATTCTTAGCTTTTCTCTCTGTTTTATTAAAGAAGCTGTGATTATTAAAATTTCATTGATGATAATTTTTTTTATTCCAATTATTTTTTAGACTTCGTCATAAGAAGAGTAAAAGTCGCAAATATGGTATTATTACATCTACAGACATGGAAATGGAACCCTTAGATAAAGATGATGATGATGAAGAGGAGACAACACTGTTTGATGCTCAACACAAGTATTCACTACAGTGAATAAAAAGTTGCAGTTATTTTTTCAATTGACAGATTTTTCTATTTAAAAATGTGCCTGTCTCTTAAATTTTTTTAAAATTTCATTTTAATTTAATACCTAAAGTATAAAAATGAAAGAAATATTGTATTATTTAATACTTAAATCTTCTTTTTTGAATTCTTAAACAAAATTCATTTTTTCAAAAATAGATGTTGAGGATAATTAGGACCTTAAGTGGCAGTAATTTCATATTCTGTATAAATGCACTTAAATGTTATTTTTCATTTGTAAATTTCTGTAAAACTTATTTATGATTTCTTTATTTTGACAAATCTATGCATTCCATACTGAGTAATTTAAACAAAGTTTTTCATTTGATATTTCTATAAAATGTCTATGTATTTTTCACAAGTACAAAATTCTCATACTGTATTAACGAAACGTACATTTTATAATATTAAGTTTGATTTTATTTTTTTAAGGCTTGTTGTTATTGATTTCTTAAGAACTATCTTAAGAAAACATTTATAATTTTATATATTATTTTCCTACTTATATTTTCATTTCAACCCGTGGAATCTAGTCGTAGTTTTTATTTGCTTACACTGAAATAATATGCCATTTTTACTTTCTTCTTTTGTGTATTTGTGTGTAATTATTATTTATATTGAATTTATTTTATGAAAAAATTTTGCTGTACATGCTGTCTTTATGTAGACACTTATAATTTAGTTTTGTAATTTTTTTAAAAACTATTTTGTTATAGTAAATGTTGTATATGGATATATTTAATAAATTAAATATTATAAATTATTATTCTTTGGTACTTTTAAAAGTTTTTATTTCCCCTAGTTTGTGCTTTGCTTGCCAATGAAAAATTGTTTGATACATTCATTTGCAATGCTTTTTTTTTTTTTTTTTTTTTTTGTATTTAAGTGTGATGTTACAATCTGTTTCTATAAAATAATTGACAAAAGGTCTTATTACAGTTTTGAATTTAAAGAATTTTTGATAAAATCCTTTTATTTAAACCATAGAAATTACTAAATTGCTGGTAAAGTATTTTAGTAAGTTATTAATTAAAAATTATATACATATATGTTTCCTTTTGAGATATTGTGTTTTAAAATTGAACATATATGAATTCAAGAAGAAATTCAAATTTTTATTCTGAAATATAATTTTTAGTAATTAAATTAATTGTTGATTTGTATTTTTTGATAGTTTTATTCGTTGTTTTGAACTGCCAAAATACTTTTTAAAAGTAAAATTAAAGGTTCCATAAATAACATTCTTTCCTTTTTATATTTTGCTTGCATTTTCAGAATTTGGCATTAAACTGTGATTCTTGTTTCTTTCCCATTTCTTCTTTGATGTTCATAGCTATATAATTACTTCAAAATGGCATTGAAAAATAAATTTCTTGCTATTCCTATAATTTTTTTTCTATTATAGTTTAGTGTTATAAAAAAAAGTTTAAATATTCAAAGAGAATATCAACTGTTTAAAATTCTTAAATATAATATGTTTAATATTTCTACTTAAAGAACAAACTTATGCAGGTTTAAAATATAAATATTTATTTAGTAGAATTTTTTTAAAAAATCAATTTTTCAATCTATTATAAAAATCAAAAGGAGTTAAAACAATCTTTCCCTCACATATCTGTAAGTAACGATTTACTACTGACACAGCCCAACAAGCCCTGTAAACTCCTTCTTGTGGATTGGTTTCTTTTTCAAACAAAGAATCCAGGATGGAAAACAAGAAATTAACAATATTCAGGCTTTACATCCCATCTTTTAAAACAGAAACTGACTGCTAATATAAAATTTGCTGGTTTAGCTGAATTAAACTGAAAGGGTTAAATGATTACTAAAATCCTGAGTGATTATGACTTGAAAAGTGATGTTATTTATAAAATTATTTTGAATCTGTAAAAGTTAAATACTTTGAAGATATATATTTTTCTTCTGCTTCTGAATAGAATATTGACTTAACAGTTGTATTTTTATGGGCATTTTTGGAGACCTTCTAAGAAAAGTCAAATACTTTAGTATACAAACATGAATAGCTTATAAATATGCAAAAATGCATTTTATAAGGTTTTTAAAATTAAAAAAAATCTTTTAAACCTACTTAGATTGACTGGCTTCATTTTAAAAAGGTGTAAATAAAAGAAAGAAAAACAATTTTAATGTCTTTTTTTGAATAGATGAAATTTTTTCCTCTGTTTTCAGTTATTTCCAATTATTATGGTTGTTAATTATTTTTAGAAACAATATTATTAATTTTTTGATGCTGTCTCTAAATGTGTATAACAAAGGAAAAAAACAATATTTTTTGATGTTGAATAAAAATAAAAATTGCATATTTTTATTTTACTTGTTACTTTATAGAATTCTAATTCTTGTAAAAAATGACAATTTCTGGTGTGTGTAATGATTTTTTGGTAAGCAAGCAGGGAAGAAATGAGGCTTTTAAAAGTTATTTGTTTAAACTGACTCGTAACTGCCATAGTGAACTCTCCGCATTGATTCCAGAGACAAAAAAGAAATTATAAGGGTATGTATGTATGGATTTTAGAAGGGAGTTTTAGCACAATAGAGTGTAGTGAGTATTTATTTTAAATGTATGATTTTCTTGAGACTCTGCAACTTAATAGTGGACAGATAAAGTTACAGAAAGACAAACTTGAGAAAGCCTTTATGTCTATATAATACAGAAATTTAAGTGTTTTCCTAAGTTTAAATTTTAGCAATTTGAAAAACTTTAACTAAACAAATATTTCTAAATTGAATTTATTATATTCACGCACTAGATATTCTGCTTAGTTGTAACTAAAATATGTATCTGGACAATTACAGGCTTGTTGCTCCTTAATAATGTAAATCTCTTAATGAGAAATTTTGCTTAGTCAGAGATCATATCCAATCTTTGCAAATAAATAATCCACTTAACAAAAGCTAATATAAAATATGCATAAAATAAAATTCTTTTTTTAACACTTCTCTAATGAAATAAAATTTTAATTGCTCAGCCAGGAACATAAATTTCTTATAACCAGAATGAATGTCTTTATTCTCAAATGTATATAAGCTGTTTAAATCGGTGAATTCAACAATTCTTGTACCATGACTTGAATTTCTGCATTATGTTATTTTTCTTGCTGTAATAGTCTTGGAATTAATCTAATATACTGTTAAACAAAAATATCTTAAAAATGTATTAAGCCTTGAATATATTGAAACTCCTATTTAAAATTTAATTATTAAAACTCAATTTTTGTTAATGAATTTGGTTTTTGGCCTTTAAAGGAAAAATTGGATACTAAAATTGTCAACCTGAAAATTTAAAAATTTTGATATAGATAACTCTCTATATCATTATTTATAAGAAATTGTTTGGCTGTTTTATACCTCTGAATTTTTTCACATAACATTAGTTGTTGCATTTGGTTAAAAAAAAAGTTTGTTGATGTAAGGTAATCTTTTCTTGCAATAAAATTAATAGTGATGAAAGAAATAGAAATATGTTCCGAATTTCCATTGAAAGTTTATACTAATTATTGAGAATAATTTCGTGAATACTAAGTAATGTAATGAAAATATAAAGGAAGATATCACAGAGATGTGAGAATTCAAGGAAAACAAATTTTTCTTTGCAAAGCAGTAAATACTATACCTTGCTTCTGGTTTCAAAATCAGTTATGATTTATGATTATTGAATGATCTAGATTATTGAGTGATTTTGCTGATTTGAACGAACTATAACAATAAATATTTCCTGCAATATAATATTATAATTATTTTAGAATATTATTAATTCAAATTTTTAAACCATAATTAAAAATTATGATGCAATAAAATAAGAAATTAAAAACCTTCCACAAAGATGAATGGTAAATAATGTTCAAACATATATATTAAGAAACTTCATACTGATTCCCGCATATTATTTGTGATGAAAACAGAATTTTGTGAATGTCATAGCACTGTACTAAAATTCTAGGAATTTAATAAATATACCATAATGTGATGACCATTGTCATTAACCAAAATTGGTGGGCATCATTATCTATTTATGCTCGAGATGTGTAATAGGATGTGTTCATATTTACAAGATATAAGTATAATTTAGCCTTTCCAGAACTAATGCTTATTTCTTACTTGCCAATTTTTTTCCTTTGTTAAGAAATGTATTTATAAATTTGTCTTCCATCAATAAAATTTTATTGATTAAATCTGCTTATTAAGCAAGTGTTTTTCAACGTGTTATATATTTATGATTTAAAATAAAACTATTTTGCCAATTTTTTGTGTATTATACGAATTTCTAAACATCTATCATCTGAAAAAAAATTTGAACCTTTTAATAAGAATTAATATATGAAGACAGAAGTAATGTAATGTGGATGTTTGCAAAAATTAAGTTTTACTGAGATATCCAGTAAATTTTGTTTGTGGTTTATTAGTGGAAATTCATTTTTTGACTGTACTGCAGCACCATTACATTGTCTAAAATAAATTTTAGTGTAAATGATCAGAAATTTTTTAAAGAAAATTTATAAAACTCTTCAAGTAATATCAGTTTATATGATATCCAATGTAAAATCAGGCTAAAAAGGATAAAGGAAAATTCGAATTAGGGTGTTGAGTCAGATTTTTAAAATGGAAAAAGTTTATTATGTAATGTTTACCAACCAATATTAAGGGCACAATTTAACATTGATGCTATTTTAAAACAAAAGATTTAAAAAAAATGGACATTATGATATTAAAAACAGGAGACAAATGCAATGTTGACACTCAGGAGCTTGTTTACCTAGTAGAATATGTCGATACATAAAACTAGTATGATAGATAGATAGAGAAACATGCTATATTCAGTGTTTCAATGAATACTTTCCTTTCTGCAACAAATTTAATTGCTATTATTTTGTTTCAGAATCAGATGAAGAGTATTTTTATGCTTTTCAAAAGTGTATAAATTTAAATATTTGGCATAAATTTTGAAATGACAGAAAAAATATTTGCATTAGATGACACAAAGTTTAAATTTCAAGGAAGTTGCATCAAATGGCATCATATTGTTTGTATATTATAATAAATGGAATTTTGGTAGTTGGAGATAAAAGTTTAATGTCAACTGAATTTAAAGGTCTGATTCATCAGTTTCATTAAATGCAAAACATGCTACATATTTTATTCCTATTAATCTTCCAACTGATACATTCCTATACACGTCTGTACTTTTATCATTTATAATAAACTATTTCCTTCTGAAAACTAAGCATTATAATTGCATAGATATTATTTTAATCATTTATAATTTAATATTTGACCTTTTTTAATGTTAGGAATTTAGCAAAAATTAAATTTTAAATTTATTTGACATAACTAAATAAAAGTTATTATCATAAGAGAGATGAACCAATTGGTTGCAGAAGGCAACTATTTAATTTAATAAAATGATTTTCATATTTTAAACAGCAGTATTCATAAAAGTAATTTATATTTCTATTTTAGCTCATTGTTGAGTTTCCAAATATGTTATCTTTTGTGGGAAAATAAATAAACTTAAAATTTTACTTTAGTATTTTGACAGTCATTAATTAATCAAATACTGATCTTCTCAGAATAACAATACACTTGCAATCAAATGAATGACAAATATTTAATGGATAAGATGAGAAGATATATGAATATCCCATATCTTCAAATATACTAATTCATTAATGATAACATAAATTTCAAAAATTATTTGAGGAAGATTGTAGCTCATGCTAATTGATAGGGGAGGGGAAAAAAGCATACACTGTTTATTTTTATTTTTTTTATTTAATTCAGAAACAAAAATACCTATATATATTTAAAAATCTAAATAAATTTTATTACAGTTGAAATGGTGTATAAAAAAAAAGGAAGAAAAACCCTTCAAAATACAGATTAACTATAAAAATTGTGGAATTGCACATACAATTAAAATTTAAAAACAAACAAATAGACAAACTGACATTCATTTAAATAAATGAAAAAAGATAAAACTTGTAAACTTCAAATACAATTGAAAAAATTCTAAATTAAGTAGAATCAAACCCGAAATAAATCAAATACATAAATTGTTCAAAAACAATAACTTTTCATACAATCTTAAAATAAATATGGCTTTTATCTATTTATATCTACAAATCTTTTATAATTATTTATATACTAGCTTCATTTTAAAATTGGATACAAACATCTTTTCCAGAACAATATAAAACTAAAGAGGTGGATACAATTAATCAGTATAAACTACTAAACATCACATTTGTAGATAACAGACTTCCTTGCTTTGAATATAGGGTAAGATGCAAAATAATTTTGGTTGTTTATCTAAAAAATTTTAACAATTCACATTTTTTTTATTCTTGCATATTAAATTTCTTTGTGAACCTAAAACGTATTTCAATTGGAATGTCTGCATTGTTTTGTTTTGCTTTAATGTTACTCGTATTTAATAGTTTTACTAGATAATTGCAATTACTATTGTTTTCAATAATTTCAGAAATATTAATTTATTACTTTTCCACTTAATCACAACTAATTTTATAAGATTGAATCAGCAACAGCAAAATATTCTGGAATATTTTTCAATTTTTAATTATAATATTTTTAGCATTTAGGACTTTTTTAATCATTTAAAAAAGTAATTTTTAATGTAGAATTTTACATTAGGTACATATATAAAATCATTTGATTATCGTTTTTATAAATCAACAAGTAAGTAAAATCTTAGTTTGGGGAATATTTTCTCAAATATGTATTCTTAATTATTTGAGTTTTGTTGTGGACATTTTAAAAGGATTACTCCCGTTAAGTAAGAGATATACAATTTTAATTTCTTGAACATTAACTATGCAAAGATCTTAATAGTTTAACAAGTTTTGATTCAATAAATTGAAATACAGTAGAAAGTTAAATCATCAGACAAACATCAAAAATTGGTTTTTTAGAAGAAAAAATATTATGTAGAAAAGAAAGAAAAAAAGAGAGAAACTGTCTGCAAAATAATAATAAGAGAATTTTCATATATCAAATTCAGAAATAATAGTTATGACACATTACATAAAATTGCATATTAACTATTGTTGTTGTTGTTTTTTCAATTTCCAATTTTAATACCATTAGACTTAAAGAATTATTTGTTAGATTTTAGTATTCATTTCTCAAATTAAAATCTTAAAATTATGAAAGGATTAGATTCCAGTTAATTGTGATCTTCAATAATCTACTGCATTTATTTATTTATTTTCAAAAATTATTGGCTACCATTTAAAAACTGATATCCTTATATGAATAAAGGCAGTGTTAATTCACATTTTTAATTACAAGCAACTTGGTCTGTTTATAATACAATTTAGAATAGCAAAATCACAATTTTAAAAAAAGTAAACATTATATTTGATAAGGATGAAGAACACGATATCTGTAGTTTTTCACCACAGTTATTTCATGTATAATGGTTTTCACTGCCTGGCAGAAATAGAATCAATATTAATACATAAATAATAAATATCTTCCTTTTCAACTATATCACTTAACATGTAATGTATATTGCTTTTTTTACACATACAAACACATAAATTCCATCGGAAAGAAAATGATGTGGGCTGTTTTTTAAAGTAATATTAATAACAAGTGCTATACCACATATCTTCTTCCACTTTGTTGATTAGGAACAAATGTTACGATTTTTTTAAGCAATATACAATCCAATATACTTATATATACTTAAAAAACAAGCAAAAATTTGACACATTTCATAAAATATTAAATATAAAAAGGAATCAAATATAAATATAAGATCATACATCATTTATGAAAACATTCAATAAATGAACAACAAATGCTGAACAATATCATAATATTTAATATGTATAAATTTATCAGGAAACCATATAAAATATATGTAAAATAATGTGACATAAATGGAAAGAACATAGAAACAGAGCTTATTACAACTTCTAAAATAAGTATGATATAATATAAAATTGAACAATGTTAAGATGAGAATGATAAATAATTTAAGATGATTGGTCTAAATTATTTAAGTAAACTGCAAAATCTTCGCCTTTAAAATATGTTTGGTGTATATATAACAATGATATGGTTAAAGATAATTTAGTATTAATTTATTTTAATCAAATACATTATCATGATAAAATAAAAAATACCAATAAAGCAGACTGTTACACATAATTTGTCTGTAACATAACAAAACCACCAATAGTATTTATGATTTTAAATACAAATAGTAAAATTATTGCTCTGTTTAGTTTTTATTTTATGCATGTAGTACTTTTAATTCATGTCAGTTACCCAAGTCATAAATTTCAATAAAACTTTTTTTATTAAATTACAGTTTTGTATAACAAATTATCTTCCTGTTTTGATTTTT
>JAOUZG010000367.1:1832476-1863198 GCA_026289955.1 Argiope argentata
TGTGTGTGTGTGTGTGTGTGTGTGTGTGTGTGTGTGTGTTTTCATTAATTAAATTTAAAAAGTACAGTGAGTAGTATATGTTACACTTTTAAAATAATGAAATCCAGATTAATAATTTACAGTTATAAATATAATTACTAAACAATTAGTTATTTAATACCTGTCAGGAACTGTAATGGCTCTTGGAGTTTTTTTAAGATACTCTTTAAAACGCAATTCAAATGCTTGACCAATAGTAGTTATAACATCCTGAGCCAGACCACCTCCACATTCAAGGACAAAACATGCTCGACCAAAGCGTCCATCTTTTGCTACATACGCAATAAAATCTAAAGTGTCCTGAAAAAGATCAATTTCAAGAACTTTATAAATAAATATACAATTTCATCCCAATTCATATTACTCTATGAAGATAGCAAATTATATATAACATTCAATAAATAATTAGTTCACATTGATCCTTATTTTCTTTGTAACTGGATGAATAATTTTAATTTATAAAATAATAAAAAATGAGTAGCATTTTACGTCATAATACAGATAATCTAATAAAGTTACAAATTAGAGGAATGAAAAAATATAAAAAAGTAAACTTACTGCGTCTCCTCCAGATGCAAATGATACATTTGGCATTTCATGATTGGCAATAACCTGAAAAGATTATGAGAAAAATACATAATGAAATCATAAAAAACAGAATAACAAAATCAGGTTCTGAAAGTTTTTGAGACAAACTGCAATGTACATTAAAAAATGGTTAATTAAAAAAAATGACACAAAACATAACTAAGCAACTTATAATGGAAACTTGCTTACAATCGTGAGAATTTAAAAATATATACCTCTCCAGACTCCATAACTGTCAAGGTCATGTATGAACTTGTAATAACTAAATTAACATTAGAACCTGCATAATCCATGTTAGGCTTCTCTGCTAACATACGGGTTATGCGCTTATCAACCTGTAATAATATATATATGTATAAATTGGAAACATTTTAAATAACATATGCATTTAAAAACTCTTAAATCAGAATAAAAGTAAAAATATTAAAATAAAAAATATATAAAAAAATTTAAGATGACAGATAATAATTAAGAATTATATTAAAATTTTAAAAAATGTTCAAATAAGAGATTTTGCTCTTTTTATAAAACATAAAAAAACAAAAGAATTAATAAAATAAAATAAAGTAGTGCAAAGTCAAGTAATTCAGAAGAACCTGTCAGAAACTATAATCATTTTAAGTACCTTCAGATAGGAAGATTCAATGCCTTCTATTCAATATTGCTTTTCAAAAGATTATAAAAGATTCTATCAGCACATAAAGGAATAATTTTTAATTGATTTGTGCAAAGTTTGACATTGGTAATTATTATTTGGATCCCAGAAGCATTTACACAGACTTTCTATCCTCAGGTAACTAAAGCAAGTAAGATGCAATTTGTCATTAACCAGAATAAAATCTAACACATGACAGTTTTAAAAATCTGTGGTCTGAAATCAGAGATTGCAATCTTTAAACTTTCAAAGCTAAAATTTCTTCATTACAAAATTATTAAAAGTCTTGTTTTATCAGCAGAAAAACCGAATCATTTCTTTAGAAAACTTTGATTAGTCCCAATCACCCAACTGTTGCTGAACATGGGCTATGACTGAGAAAAATACTATTATATTTGAAATAGGAATTTTAAGAAGCATAGTTTTAATGGAATTAAATATGCTAATTAGTGGAAAACAATCAACTCGTAAATTTATAAACAATTTAAAGAACTAAATATTAAATATAGAGCAATGCTGAGGATTAGATGAGCAGAGCACTTAATAAGATTTAGAAAACAGCCAAGAGCATGACAAAAAAGAATAAAATTCTTAGGAAGGTAAAGGCCCATCCAAGACCTTCAAACCAATGAAGATGAAGGTCAAGGAAATAAAATAAACTTGTGGGAAAATGCATATTATTTTACTGTACATAAAATGACAGTACAGATGCGTATACACAGATGTTTACAGATGTATAGAGAGTACAGATGTATTATACACTTTACAATTTGAAGTATATACAATTTTATTATCATTTTCCTTTTGTTTAAACTTATAATTTCTGAATGCTATCAATAAAATATATTTAATAGAATGATAAACAAGCACTTTTATTCTGATTTATAGAAATTTAAGACAAACATTCAGATGTTAGCTTAAATCATTCATGCAACAATATTAACTTAAAGCTTCATTTTCGATCGTTACAAGTTTGGCTAGTTTTTATAACATTATGACAAAAAAGAATGTGTGAGAAAGAGAGAGAAAATGAGAATTTTAACAGTCAAATCTCATAGAAAAATGAATCAGAATAAAAAAGAATAATTTTTTAAATATTTAAAAATTAATATCTTACCTTCCTTTTCTTATCAATTGTTTTCAACCCAGCTGTTTCACATACTTTATTGATACATTCTCTATTAAAAGAATTATAAAATTTTGAGAAATTGAATATATAACTAAAAAATCATGTATCAGATAGATAAAAAATATAAGTATTTAAAAAATGGTACAATAAAAAGTAATTTCTAAAAATGTAACAAGAAACTGTATTGTTAACTTTACTATTTGATGTACTTTCAAAGCAGAGAAAAAAATTAGAAGAGAATCAACCTCTAGTAAGAAGCAGTGTAGCGTGATGTTGCTTTAAACTTAATAATTTTTATATTTAAATTTGTTCTCAGTAATAATTTTAAAAAATTAACAATACAATGATTAAAAAAATGATAAAACAAAATAAATTAAACAATAAAAATTTATTTAACATTGTACAACATACATAAATATAAATCCAGTAACTAAAATAATGAAAAATAACCATATTAAATACAATTTAAAATATTTTTTTATTTATTAACATTACATAAAAAATTGTAAGAAATAAAGTTTTTATTTTTTTTTCAATTTCAAAGCAGTGTAAAATGAGAATATGGAAAAATAATACATAATTGAAGAAAATTAAAAAATTTTATTAATATTTTTATGTCATTAAAATTTGGAAACTCTCTTTCTTAGAAAGAATCTATCCAAGAAATAGCCTAAATTGATAGTTTCTTGCATGCCTAATTTGATAGTTCTATATTCTGCCAAATAGAGCATTTTGAACAATTACTTTACTTAGCCTGCCAGACGATGCAAAACAAAAGTAATCCAACCTACCAATCATATCAAAATAACTTTCCATGAGAGAACATTAAAGTTAATGTCTCAACAATGTGGATACAATAAAATTTATAATAAGTGTGCATGAGTAACATTAAAAATACCATTTGACATCATCCAAAATTGTCAAATTCTTATTAACTACCAAATTTTAAGTTTCACCAATGAACTAAAAAAATAATAATCTCAAGAAATTGGAGTTATTAAATCCAAAACCCTTAATTATTCTTCATTTGGAATATGTTTATTTTAATTTCACTTATTAACTACTTAAGTTCTTTTCATACTAGTTCAAAGTCAATTTTAATTACACATCATACATTTTTTCTTAATAAATATATAATATTAATGGAAATGACAATAATGTTTCCAAATAAAAATTCTTTGAATAATAATTTTAAAAGTTTTCAGTTGAATTAATTCTTTAAAGGGTATATTTAGTATGTGTAAATTGTTTTTTAAATATTTTTAGTTTCAACTTTGAGAAAATGCTTTTATGCCTTTTGTGCAAGTTTTAATCTTGTAAAATACTTAGAGATACAGAATATCCAAGTGTGACTGGTTCAAATCATTAACAGCGTTTAATATTTTCTTATTCACATGACAGTAAATAAATTGCTTTTTGGAAGGAATTAAGCATTTAAACTATCAATCAAACCATTGTGAAATGTCAAAATAAAGCATGATGGATAAAAGAGCAAGTATTAAAGGGTAAGAAATACTTATAATACAGACTTTTATAAATAATATTAAAAAATAACTGAGCAAGAAAAACATAACTACGTTTGAATGAACATATCACATATTGATGTGAAAATTATAAAAAATTAAATATAAAGAAAGCATTTAAACTGATACTTTGTCTTAACTGAATACTTTATTTTCTTGCATATCTATTTTTGTTTAATAGTTACATAAGTGAACAAGTATGTAAATTTATCTAATAATATATAAACAGTTAGTCATAAATTCAAGTAACATAACTATTATTTGGAAATTGAAACTTGACAATGATTTGTTCCTACCTCTGAATACCTCTTAACTGATTATCTACATAAATCATATATAAAAATTTATAATTATTGAAGTTTATATATATATATATATATATATATATATATAAACACTTTTTTTTATTAATGTAATTAATGTTCATTAATATAATTTCATTACTGTAACCCCAATTATTTCCAGGTTTGTATATTGTCACTTTTCTAACATTCATTATTAATACTTTCATATGGGAGTTACCAACAAAATTTAATAGGTTTCTGCTTGGGGCACATTAACATATAAGCACCAAAAAAATGAAATACACTCAAACTTCACTTACTGATAATTTGTCATAATGAGTGATTTGAATAATGAGTAAAATAACATGATAAAGTTTAAAGTTCAATATTTCGTAGCACAAGTGCCAAAGTGACAGTGTGAATCAGAAGCTGAATAGGTTTGTATTAGAGTGCTGAGTGTTTGTTTGAAGAGAATCTTTAAATCTACATGAAGAAGTTTTGATTTGATAGTGTTGAAAAAGTATCTCAGAGGTATTTCAGCAGATGAATTGGTATCCTAATCATTGAGACCGTATCTGTCTTTAAACCAAAATTGCAAGGCTACTGGTGGATAGCAATGACATTAATGAGCTGTTCGAAAATCATAGCATTAACTATCAAAAAACTCATAGGGTTTATTCAGCATCGAAGTAAAAGAAGAGATTTAGTCAGAAGGAAATATTAAACTCAACAGAGAAAAAATCATCTTGTGAAGTAAGGGAAGGATAGGAAGTTATTGCAATGTATTGCTGAAAGCATAGGAAATTATTGCATTGTACAGTGAGAAGCATCATTCTGATCTGGCAGGAACTAATTCATTTAGAACTAATTCATTTAAAGGTAATGCTGTATCACATTTCATTAAATGTTGAAATGTTACCAAAGAAAAAAAGTCTTTAAACAGTTTCCATGTAAAGAAAAAAAAGTGTGTATTATAAATAATCAACCACTTTGCAATAATTTCTCTTGATTATTTTTTAAAAGAAAAATAGAATTGTTCCATTTCAAATTGAAAAAATTTAGTTAATCCAATGCAAAAATTGTTTTGCATTAGAAATAAAATTTAGGAATGAATAATGCTCATTAAGTGAGGTTTCAGTGAGAATTTGTTTTTTAAAGTAGTCCCTTATGAATATCAAATATCAATAAATTAAAAGCTTCTATAAATTTTACAGCAAAAAATGTTACTGAACTGACAGAATGTGTTCAATAATTTTAATTTATTATAACTACAGATAAATGTAGCATTCATTATATAAACATATCTTATTTCAAGTAATTGTTAAAATAATAAACAAACGCAAAACTTCAAAAAGAAATATAAGTTTGAAAAGAAAGAAAATGAAAGACTAAGTAGTCTTGTGAATGAAAACTTGTTTTTAAAATTAATCAATTAAAAAAATCAATTTACTTTGCAACTTGTGACCTGAAATCAAAATCTAAACTTTTCATAGAAGTGTTGACTTCTAAACACCCAATATACTAAAAGAAAAAAAATTATATCAATAGTAGAAAAAGAGCATGATATAAAATACAAATAGAAAAAAATACAATATAGAATATTTTAAAAGAAAAAATTTCATTGATAGAATTAGCAGATATCAAAATAAAACTAGATTTTTAAAAAAAGTTATTACTTTTCCATTAGCCAAGTGCCAGCGAAAAATCATTAAAGAAACTTTGTAGAAGTCTACTTTGTTCAGCTTTAAAATCGCTGTAGGAAATTTGACAGAATTCTAGATTATTTTTCAATTTTTCACTGATGCTCGACTAATTGAAAAGTACCAAAAATTTGTACATAAAATAAAATATTTGCACATATCAAACTTTAAAAATCAGAAATATCTGAATATATATACATATATAGCAGTATATTTAATTTTAAATATGATGAATTTCCTTCTGTGAAAACAAATGGCTATAGGAAAGTAATCAGAATGACTGAATTCAAAATATATAATGAAAATATTTAATTAAAGCTTTAGTCTCTTAATAATCCACTGTTTGTAATAAGGAAAAAAAGTCATGATTTGGATATATCTCATTTAAATAAAAAAGAGGCCCTTAAAGTTACAAATAGAAAATATAATAATATCAAGAAATTGCAAAGAAGTAATACTTTATTTTAAATTTCAAAGTATAATTTTTGAAATGGTTCTTTATCCTTTATATGTTTACATCTAAAGACCTTTAAAATACAAAACATTGATACTATTTGTATATATCAACATTTTTTTCTTGTTTATAATTCTTTGTTTACATTAGAAAATATTACAACTAATAATGGAATTTTTAAATGATTTCAAATAAAATAACAGTACAATTTCTAAAAAAATTTTAAAACAATTAAATAAGCAAATTATATAAAAATGAAACATGTATAAAAATATCTTAATTATTGAATTAATGCTTAATAAAACATTTTAAAAAAGAAATTTTTACTCATTAATCTTAATTTTATTCATATAGTCTTCTAAAATCATATTTCAAATAGCATTTGAATATGGTGTATAATTAATCATTTATATAATACACATTCTGAACAACAAAAATAATTTTTTTCTTACTCGAATACCATATTTGACTCCACCATAAGTAACTTGAGAATCAGGGTGTAGCCAACCTCTGGGTGGCTTATTTATGAGGCTTCCATTCTTTGACCATTCACTAGGCATGCCACCTTCACCCAAAACAGGTTGGACATTAGAAGACCACTGAATACGCACTTTTGGCATGCTCAATAAGGGTTAAAAGTATATAGATGTTTCCTATACAAACTCTCTCTGTGAGTAAGCATTCTATACTGTAACATTTAAAAAAATATAAATACATTATACATATATGTTTCTATTAATGTACTAAACTGAAAAGAAAAGAATGTAATCTTATAATGTAGCCTTTTTTAAAAAGAAATTCAGCTTTTAAAATTTGTTTCAACATAATCAGAATGCTTCTGATCAAAAAAATATTATTAACAGAATGAAATATTTTCCAAAGAATGATATCACTAAAATATTCTAAAATAATTTTCAATCAATAAGTAAAAAATTACCTGGCATAATAATGAAATAAATGTAAAAAAATCAAATATATTTTGCTATGCTTACATAGATTATAAAATTTATCAGCTTAATTTAGATAAAATACATATTCAATTAATATATATAATTAACAACACATATAATTTAATATATTTAAAAATCTAAAATAATGCTTATATTACCAAAATAATTTTGTTGTTTATGTTACATAAATTATTTATAAAAGACCATATTATTGGTATATTATTAAATTGGTATTTATAAAATATTTTTGAACTATCAAATCTTTTTCTTTTTGTTTTGGCAATTCCTATAAATATATTTAAAAATTTGAATGAATAAAAAAATAGTCTACAAAACTACATGAAATGCTTTATATTTGTAAATTGATAAAATCATATATTCATGCAAGCATACCATACAGCATATGAATTATAATATTAAAGGTAATGATAATTTTTTAAAAATTTTAAACAGTGTGCAGGATACACAAATAATATCTGCAGATGTGCTAAATGCATAATAAAAACTGATTTCATAAGTTCTGATTATGCTATTTTTTTATAGTGATAGATTAAAAAAAATTTAAAATTTAAATAATTCCATTCACAATATAATATTAAAATTTAAGAAAGTGCAGAATGCAATAACCATATGAAATAAATGGAAGAAAATACCAAATAAATAAATGAAATTAATGGCATAATTAGATAAAATATAAATGATTAGATGAAAAATTAAAATATGGAACTTTAAAAATAATATTACTCAGATGAAAAAATCTATAGAAAGATTAGATAAAAACATATTTATAAATGTCAAAAGTTATTCAAAAAATTCTACACTTTACAAAATTGAACTTAATATAAATATCTTATAACTTATGGAACTAACCCTAATGATAGAAAACTTAAAATACTATTCGAAGAACATAAATATGAATCAGTAAAATGAAAAATCGCATACTCAGCTGATGTAAACATTCAGATCACTAAAACTATAAAACGTTCAGAAATAATAAATGCATGAAGGTTAATTTAGTACATTAAAAATGGTTTTCCAACCTTATATGAGTATAAAAAATGCGAAAAAAATTACAATGCATGAGAAAAATATATTAATAAACAAACAATAATAAGCATGCACTCGCGACTTAATCAAATAAGAATATAATTTTAAAAAGATAATGAATTAATTTACCTGATTTATTTTTAAATTTTTAAGGAGTTAGGTTTCTGAGTGTCAAAAAAATGTGAAAGACTTTTTTGATATGAATGTTAATGCATCAAAAACAAATTTTAATTACTTCGACGGATAGAAGTCTGACAGCGCAACAACCAATCGCTACGAAATATCTAGTTCTTGTTTCAGACCTGTCTGGTGGCTTTGCGGTTTCACATCCGAATTCCTTTTTTTTTTTTTTTTTTTTTTTCATATTTTATTTATCGAGATAATCTCATGAATCATGTGGTGTAGATTCCTGAAACATGAGTAGTTGAGAGTATACGCCATGGTTATAAAATTTAAAACAACAAAAATAGAATTCAATAGATAAATTAATTAAAATTCAATACTATTCTAAGGGAAATGGCAACACTATAAGGGACTCTGTCAAAATTCATTTTTTAAATATGTAAATAAAAAATTTGGTTTCGTTGTTCTGTACATTTCATAGCTTTACTGAGAGAATTGTGAATATACTTCAGCTTTAAAGAAATTTTAATAATTAGAATATTGTCTTCTTTCGATAGCCATGGACAATGACGAATTAGTTGGAGTATTTCAAGAACTCTCGTGTATACCAGCTGATCCACCGGCTAAGCGGGAGCAATGCTATCGTTGCAGGTTTTCTACAAAACTTTAGCTTTTATGTTTATAAAGTTTTAATGTATAAAATTTACATAATTTAAACAATTAATCAATAATTCTTATTGTAATAAATTGCAATTGGTGAAATAATAAAAATAATTTTTATTGTATTTTATTTGTCATGGAGTTTTTTTATATTGTGTTGATGTTCTGTATTTGTTTTATTTGATTTATCTACTTTTGTTAATAAATTGGAATATCCATCATTAATTATTTGTATTAGGATTAAGAAAGGAAAAGAAAATTGGTTTTTTTAATCAGTTTCTTTTTATCCATATGCTAGTATATTGCTAAAATAAATATTACAAATTCTTTTCAAATTTTAGAAGAAAAAAATTAGAAGAATATTGGCTGTCTATCTAAGTTTATTTAATACTATAACTGCAAACTACTTTTAGTAAGATAAAGGAAATGAGTTTTTCACATAAAAATGTGTCAATCTTTTTAAATTTTGAGTAAAGTCAATTAACAGGATGAAATGCTATACAAATTTAAATCTTTGTTATCTTTAATATGCAATAGAGATGAATACTTGACATATTATGGAAATATGCAAAATGCTTAGTGGAGAAAATGCCTAATGTAGTTTTTTTTTTAATTTATAATTTCTAATCCAGTATACAAGTCAAACCTATTATTTGACAGAAAGAAATTAAATGCCTTGTATATATATAGAAAGAGAAATGAATAGCATTATGATAAAGAAATAATTTATCATGTACTATATTAGATAAATAATAAATTTTTAAAAAATTAATAGAATATTCTTTATTAAAGAAAAATACTCTTGATTCCTAAAATGTTGTGTGTTTGTGTTTGCATTAGCAGCTAATTAATCAATATTTTTTTTCAGGTATATGTGTATCATCTTTTGTTTTTCACTTGTATTCTTTTAGCTCTTCATAAATCTCATGTGTACTTAAAAATTTGACACATTCTTGTTTAGTGAAATATAACTATTCAATGTTTCTTCTCATTTTATTTATGTTCATCAATATAAATTATTCTTACTTAAATATCTATTCTAGTGCACAAATCTTAACATTGGATTGCATTTTAATGCAAAAAAATAATCTACTAGATCACGTGAAAAAACAGAAATTAAAAACAACTTTCTGTAAATAGATAATATATAAAAAACTTGATTGTGAGTTAGAAACATGTAGCATGGAAAAATAAAAAGCTTTTTTGAATGAGTATAATGAATGACCTGTAACTGTAGTCATCCATTCTGGCTCAATATCCGATGTTTAGTCTATTACTTAGAACATATTTACTTACTTCTCACTAAGCATCTTGTAAATACTGAATATTTTCTGGCATTTATAGTCATTCCATATTGTGGAAATGTGCATAACTTGCCTCTAGTAAGTGTTCCATTTATGTATTATAGGATTTAATCAACAGAACAAACTGAGCCAGTTTATTCAAGTCATAACCATACTTTCAAAAACTTCTATACTTCTGGATTTTGATTTGGTCCATGAATACAAGGACAAGTCAAATAGTGCCTTAGAATAAAAGTATATGGGGAAAATCTTTTGCTAATTATAATAAACTCTAGTGGTGATATATCTATTATTAGTGCCATCCCAAACATATATGCTGAAACCATTGTTTTTAGCTTATTTCCTTGATATTGTTGAATGAAACAATCTTACTTTGTCATTGTAACTGATATTCAAAATTGTTTCAATTCATTAAAATAGTTCTAAGTACCTACTGAATTTATCTTAATATTGAGTTATTTAATCTCGGTTTTTTACAATAGCTTATTATTAGGATATTATTGATGAATATTCATGGATAGGATGCAAGGTTTAAGAGGATTAGCAAATAGATTATTTTTATGAAAGCACTTAAATCAATAAAAGCATGTATCAATAAAGACATCCTATTGCTGAATGCAACTTGTCACCACTGATTGTTATTTGTAGTTTTCCATTACCAGAATAGTATGTTATTCAGTGGTTATTCATTTTATCAATTTTGATAAGCCTTATTTTGCAATTTCAAAGCTGTTGCTTTCAAGATTACACTTATATGGAATTTACTTGTTGTTAAGTAATTTTTTCCTATAAATAAAAAGATTTGTTCTTTTATTTTTAATCCTTTCCAAATACTGTTCATGATTTCTGATATCTCAAAAGTATTAATTTGATTATTATTCATTTGGATGCTAAGTGTAAATTTAGCAGACATAAAATAACCTCTTATTGATGGAATGGTAATTCAATACAGTATTGTGCAGACATTAATATATATATATATATATATATAATTATAAAAAATGTTTCAACTATATATGAAATAAGAAAATGATAATTTGTATATGATACCTAATTAATTTGTATATGATGAAAAAGATAGATATTTTCTCTCTAAAAACTCCAAAATAAAAAATATATGAACTGTGGAATAAAAAAAAAGATTAAAATTAAATATGCTATTCACATTTCAATGTATCATGTCAGAACATAATTTCTTGAATGGCCAAGCACCATGTGCAAGTTAAATTATATTCTTATTCATTTTAGTTGTTTTACTGAATGAGTCACTTTAGTATTGCAAACGATTAAAAACAACTTTGTCTCCCATTGATTGTTTAAAAAAATATCGCATTTCCTATTTATTTCATTTCGTATAATCATATGCTCAAAACGACGTTTTTCTAGTTTTCATTCGTTGTAGTCATCAACTTATTTTTTTCTAATTGGAGCTTTTGTAAATTCGATGGCAACACGTTATTAATAGCTGTTTTTTGAGGTGCTCACGCAGATAACAAAATTTTTATTTTTCGCCTACAGATTATTATTATTTTTTTTATGCCAGAAAACCTCATTCCCAAAATAATATGTTCTGACATAATAAAAATTTTAAGTTCATATTTTTTCATGCTTGTTAAGTACTGACTCCTATGACAAATAGCTGATTCAGCAGGAATATAGGTAGCGTTTAATTTCACTTAAATTTCTGATACATAATTTACTTTTATGATTCTACAAATAAAATTATTTTAAATATCAGATTGTTATAAACATAGAAGCCATGTTTTTTTTATACTATTGCGATCTGTGCTATTTTTCATTTATATATGTTTCCTAATGTAAATGATAAATAGAACATAATTTAATCTGACGGTGTAATAATGCTGTTAAAGATGATAGCTTTTGTACTTTGTGTTAGTTTTGGTTTCTAAATTGCAGATAATAAAAAAATTTCTTTCTTCCTCAGTGTTTACAAGTGGAAGGAAATTATGTATTTAAATATTTGAAGGAAATATGCAATTGAAAATATTAGTCAAAATGTGAATACATATTGTGCAATAATTTGATATTATTAAACAAAAAAAATTTCTGCGATATTTTATGAAATTATGGTGGGAAAATACTGAAATCTTGCTTAATTTTTATTTAGTGCAAATTTGAATTAAATTGCTTTGAGGTGCACATTCTCATCATAAAATTTATTTATGCAAAATTTGGTAGCTCTAAGCCAAATGGTCTTTCTTAAAGAATGTCAGAAGACACATAGATAACTTTAAATTGATTAGTAATTACAAACATGCTGTTTTTATATGGATCTTTATAATTCATTTCTATGTAAGGAAATAAGCCTTTATATATATATATATATAAAGGCTTATTTCCTTACATAGAAATGAATTATAAAGATCCATATAAAAACAGCATGTTTGTAATTACTAATCAATTTAAAGTTATCTATGTGTCTTCTGACATTCTTTAAGAAAGACCATTTGGCTTAGAGCTACCAAATTTTGCATAAATAAATTTTATGATGAGAATGTGCACCTCAAAGCAATTTAATTCAAATTTGCACTAAATAAAAATTAAGCAAGATTTCAGTATTTTCCCACCATAATTTCATAAAATATCGCAGAAATTTTTTTTGTTTAATAATATCAAATTATTGCACAATATGTATTCACATTTTGACTAATATTTTCAATTGCATATTTCCTTCAAATATTTAAATACATAATTTCCTTCCACTTGTAAACACTGAGGAAGAAAGAAATTTTTTTATTATCTGCAATTTAGAAACCAAAACTAACACAAAGTACAAAAGCTATCATCTTTAACAGCATTATTACACCGTCAGATTAAATTATGTTCTATTTATCATTTACATTAGGAAACATATATAAATGAAAAATAGCACAGATCGCAATAGTATAAAAAAAACATGGCTTCTATGTTTATAACAATCTGATATTTAAAATAATTTTATTTGTAGAATCATAAAAGTAAATTATGTATCAGAAATTTAAGTGAAATTAAACGCTACCTATATTCCTGCTGAATCAGCTATTTGTCATAGGAGTCAGTACTTAACAAGCATGAAAAAATATGAACTTAAAATTTTTATTATGTCAGAACATATTATTTTGGGAATGAGGTTTTCTGGCATAAAAAAAATAATAATAATCTGTAGGCGAAAAATAAAAATTTTGTTATCTGCGTGAGCACCTCAAAAAACAGCTATTAATAACGTGTTGCCATCGAATTTACAAAAGCTCCAATTAGAAAAAAATAAGTTGATGACTACAACGAATGAAAACTAGAAAAACGTCGTTTTGAGCATATGATTATACGAAATGAAATAAATAGGAAATGCGATATTTTTTTAAACAATCAATGGGAGACAAAGTTGTTTTTAATCGTTTGCAATACTAAAGTGACTCATTCAGTAAAACAACTAAAATGAATAAGAATATAATTTAACTTGCACATGGTGCTTGGCCATTCAAGAAATTATGTTCTGACATGATACATTGAAATGTGAATAGCATATTTAATTTTAATCTTTTTTTTTATTCCACAGTTCATATATTTTTTATTTTGGAGTTTTTAGAGAGAAAATATCTATCTTTTTCATCATATACAAATTAATTAGGTATCATATACAAATTATCATTTTCTTATTTCATATATAGTTGAAACATTTTTTATAATTATATATATATATATATATATTAATGTCTGCACAATACTGTATTGAATTACCATTCCATCAATAAGAGGTTATTTTATGTCTGCTAAATTTACACTTAGCATCCAAATGAATAATAATCAAATTAATACTTTTGAGATATCAGAAATCATGAACAGTATTTGGAAAGGATTAAAAATAAAAGAACAAATCTTTTTATTTATAGGAAAAAATTACTTAACAACAAGTAAATTCCATATAAGTGTAATCTTGAAAGCAACAGCTTTGAAATTGCAAAATAAGGCTTATCAAAATTGATAAAATGAATAACCACTGAATAACATACTATTCTGGTAATGGAAAACTACAAATAACAATCAGTGGTGACAAGTTGCATTCAGCAATAGGATGTCTTTATTGATACATGCTTTTATTGATTTAAGTGCTTTCATAAAAATAATCTATTTGCTAATCCTCTTAAACCTTGCATCCTATCCATGAATATTCATCAATAATATCCTAATAATAAGCTATTGTAAAAAACCGAGATTAAATAACTCAATATTAAGATAAATTCAGTAGGTACTTAGAACTATTTTAATGAATTGAAACAATTTTGAATATCAGTTACAATGACAAAGTAAGATTGTTTCATTCAACAATATCAAGGAAATAAGCTAAAAACAATGGTTTCAGCATATATGTTTGGGATGGCACTAATAATAGATATATCACCACTAGAGTTTATTATAATTAGCAAAAGATTTTCCCCATATACTTTTATTCTAAGGCACTATTTGACTTGTCCTTGTATTCATGGACCAAATCAAAATCCAGAAGTATAGAAGTTTTTGAAAGTATGGTTATGACTTGAATAAACTGGCTCAGTTTGTTCTGTTGATTAAATCCTATAATACATAAATGGAACACTTACTAGAGGCAAGTTATGCACATTTCCACAATATGGAATGACTATAAATGCCAGAAAATATTCAGTATTTACAAGATGCTTAGTGAGAAGTAAGTAAATATGTTCTAAGTAATAGACTAAACATCGGATATTGAGCCAGAATGGATGACTACAGTTACAGGTCATTCATTATACTCATTCAAAAAAGCTTTTTATTTTTCCATGCTACATGTTTCTAACTCACAATCAAGTTTTTTATATATTATCTATTTACAGAAAGTTGTTTTTAATTTCTGTTTTTTCACGTGATCTAGTAGATTATTTTTTTGCATTAAAATGCAATCCAATGTTAAGATTTGTGCACTAGAATAGATATTTAAGTAAGAATAATTTATATTGATGAACATAAATAAAATGAGAAGAAACATTGAATAGTTATATTTCACTAAACAAGAATGTGTCAAATTTTTAAGTACACATGAGATTTATGAAGAGCTAAAAGAATACAAGTGAAAAACAAAAGATGATACACATATACCTGAAAAAAAAATATTGATTAATTAGCTGCTAATGCAAACACAAACACACAACATTTTAGGAATCAAGAGTATTTTTCTTTAATAAAGAATATTCTATTAATTTTTTAAAAATTTATTATTTATCTAATATAGTACATGATAAATTATTTCTTTATCATAATGCTATTCATTTCTCTTTCTATATATATACAAGGCATTTAATTTCTTTCTGTCAAATAATAGGTTTGACTTGTATACTGGATTAGAAATTATAAATTAAAAAAAAAACTACATTAGGCATTTTCTCCACTAAGCATTTTGCATATTTCCATAATATGTCAAGTATTCATCTCTATTGCATATTAAAGATAACAAAGATTTAAATTTGTATAGCATTTCATCCTGTTAATTGACTTTACTCAAAATTTAAAAAGATTGACACATTTTTATGTGAAAAACTCATTTCCTTTATCTTACTAAAAGTAGTTTGCAGTTATAGTATTAAATAAACTTAGATAGACAGCCAATATTCTTCTAATTTTTTTCTTCTAAAATTTGAAAAGAATTTGTAATATTTATTTTAGCAATATACTAGCATATGGATAAAAAGAAACTGATTAAAAAAACCAATTTTCTTTTCCTTTCTTAATCCTAATACAAATAATTAATGATGGATATTCCAATTTATTAACAAAAGTAGATAAATCAAATAAAACAAATACAGAACATCAACACAATATAAAAAAACTCCATGACAAATAAAATACAATAAAAATTATTTTTATTATTTCACCAATTGCAATTTATTACAATAAGAATTATTGATTAATTGTTTAAATTATGTAAATTTTATACATTAAAACTTTATAAACATAAAAGCTAAAGTTTTGTAGAAAACCTGCAACGATAGCATTGCTCCCGCTTAGCCGGTGGATCAGCTGGTATACACGAGAGTTCTTGAAATACTCCAACTAATTCGTCATTGTCCATGGCTATCGAAAGAAGACAATATTCTAATTATTAAAATTTCTTTAAAGCTGAAGTATATTCACAATTCTCTCAGTAAAGCTATGAAATGTACAGAACAACGAAACCAAATTTTTTATTTACATATTTAAAAAATGAATTTTGACAGAGTCCCTTATAGTGTTGCCATTTCCCTTAGAATAGTATTGAATTTTAATTAATTTATCTATTGAATTCTATTTTTGTTGTTTTAAATTTTATAACCATGGCGTATACTCTCAACTACTCATGTTTCAGGAATCTACACCACATGATTCATGAGATTATCTCGATAAATAAAATATGAAAAAAAAAAAAATAAAAAAAAAGGAATTCGGATGTGAAACCGCAAAGCCACCAGACAGGTCTGAAACAAGAACTAGATATTTCGTAGCGATTGGTTGTTGCGCTGTCAGACTTCTATCCGTCGAAGTAATTAAAATTTGTTTTTGATGCATTAACATTCATATCAAAAAAGTCTTTCACATTTTTTTGACACTCAGAAACCTAACTCCTTAAAAATTTAAAAATAAATCAGGTAAATTAATTCATTATCTTTTTAAAATTATATTCTTATTTGATTAAGTCGCGAGTGCATGCTTATTATTGTTTGTTTATTAATATATTTTTCTCATGCATTGTAATTTTTTTCGCATTTTTTATACTCATATAAGGTTGGAAAACCATTTTTAATGTACTAAATTAACCTTCATGCATTTATTATTTCTGAACGTTTTATAGTTTTAGTGATCTGAATGTTTACATCAGCTGAGTATGCGATTTTTCATTTTACTGATTCATATTTATGTTCTTCGAATAGTATTTTAAGTTTTCTATCATTAGGGTTAGTTCCATAAGTTATAAGATATTTATATTAAGTTCAATTTTGTAAAGTGTAGAATTTTTTGAATAACTTTTGACATTTATAAATATGTTTTTATCTAATCTTTCTATAGATTTTTTCATCTGAGTAATATTATTTTTAAAGTTCCATATTTTAATTTTTCATCTAATCATTTATATTTTATCTAATTATGCCATTAATTTCATTTATTTATTTGGTATTTTCTTCCATTTATTTCATATGGTTATTGCATTCTGCACTTTCTTAAATTTTAATATTATATTGTGAATGGAATTATTTAAATTTTAAATTTTTTTTAATCTATCACTATAAAAAAATAGCATAATCAGAACTTATGAAATCAGTTTTTATTATGCATTTAGCACATCTGCAGATATTATTTGTGTATCCTGCACACTGTTTAAAATTTTTAAAAAATTATCATTACCTTTAATATTATAATTCATATGCTGTATGGTATGCTTGCATGAATATATGATTTTATCAATTTACAAATATAAAGCATTTCATGTAGTTTTGTAGACTATTTTTTTATTCATTCAAATTTTTAAATATATTTATAGGAATTGCCAAAACAAAAAGAAAAAGATTTGATAGTTCAAAAATATTTTATAAATACCAATTTAATAATATACCAATAATATGGTCTTTTATAAATAATTTATGTAACATAAACAACAAAATTATTTTGGTAATATAAGCATTATTTTAGATTTTTAAATATATTAAATTATATGTGTTGTTAATTATATATATTAATTGAATATGTATTTTATCTAAATTAAGCTGATAAATTTTATAATCTATGTAAGCATAGCAAAATATATTTGATTTTTTTACATTTATTTCATTATTATGCCAGGTAATTTTTTACTTATTGATTGAAAATTATTTTAGAATATTTTAGTGATATCATTCTTTGGAAAATATTTCATTCTGTTAATAATATTTTTTTGATCAGAAGCATTCTGATTATGTTGAAACAAATTTTAAAAGCTGAATTTCTTTTTAAAAAAGGCTACATTATAAGATTACATTCTTTTCTTTTCAGTTTAGTACATTAATAGAAACATATATGTATAATGTATTTATATTTTTTTAAATGTTACAGTATAGAATGCTTACTCACAGAGAGAGTTTGTATAGGAAACATCTATATACTTTTAACCCTTATTGAGCATGCCAAAAGTGCGTATTCAGTGGTCTTCTAATGTCCAACCTGTTTTGGGTGAAGGTGGCATGCCTAGTGAATGGTCAAAGAATGGAAGCCTCATAAATAAGCCACCCAGAGGTTGGCTACACCCTGATTCTCAAGTTACTTATGGTGGAGTCAAATATGGTATTCGAGTAAGAAAAAAATTATTTTTGTTGTTCAGAATGTGTATTATATAAATGATTAATTATACACCATATTCAAATGCTATTTGAAATATGATTTTAGAAGACTATATGAATAAAATTAAGATTAATGAGTAAAAATTTCTTTTTTAAAATGTTTTATTAAGCATTAATTCAATAATTAAGATATTTTTATACATGTTTCATTTTTATATAATTTGCTTATTTAATTGTTTTAAAATTTTTTTAGAAATTGTACTGTTATTTTATTTGAAATCATTTAAAAATTCCATTATTAGTTGTAATATTTTCTAATGTAAACAAAGAATTATAAACAAGAAAAAAATGTTGATATATACAAATAGTATCAATGTTTTGTATTTTAAAGGTCTTTAGATGTAAACATATAAAGGATAAAGAACCATTTCAAAAATTATACTTTGAAATTTAAAATAAAGTATTACTTCTTTGCAATTTCTTGATATTATTATATTTTCTATTTGTAACTTTAAGGGCCTCTTTTTTATTTAAATGAGATATATCCAAATCATGACTTTTTTTCCTTATTACAAACAGTGGATTATTAAGAGACTAAAGCTTTAATTAAATATTTTCATTATATATTTTGAATTCAGTCATTCTGATTACTTTCCTATAGCCATTTGTTTTCACAGAAGGAAATTCATCATATTTAAAATTAAATATACTGCTATATATGTATATATATTCAGATATTTCTGATTTTTAAAGTTTGATATGTGCAAATATTTTATTTTATGTACAAATTTTTGGTACTTTTCAATTAGTCGAGCATCAGTGAAAAATTGAAAAATAATCTAGAATTCTGTCAAATTTCCTACAGCGATTTTAAAGCTGAACAAAGTAGACTTCTACAAAGTTTCTTTAATGATTTTTCGCTGGCACTTGGCTAATGGAAAAGTAATAACTTTTTTTAAAAATCTAGTTTTATTTTGATATCTGCTAATTCTATCAATGAAATTTTTTCTTTTAAAATATTCTATATTGTATTTTTTTCTATTTGTATTTTATATCATGCTCTTTTTCTACTATTGATATAATTTTTTTTTCTTTTAGTATATTGGGTGTTTAGAAGTCAACACTTCTATGAAAAGTTTAGATTTTGATTTCAGGTCACAAGTTGCAAAGTAAATTGATTTTTTTAATTGATTAATTTTAAAAACAAGTTTTCATTCACAAGACTACTTAGTCTTTCATTTTCTTTCTTTTCAAACTTATATTTCTTTTTGAAGTTTTGCGTTTGTTTATTATTTTAACAATTACTTGAAATAAGATATGTTTATATAATGAATGCTACATTTATCTGTAGTTATAATAAATTAAAATTATTGAACACATTCTGTCAGTTCAGTAACATTTTTTGCTGTAAAATTTATAGAAGCTTTTAATTTATTGATATTTGATATTCATAAGGGACTACTTTAAAAAACAAATTCTCACTGAAACCTCACTTAATGAGCATTATTCATTCCTAAATTTTATTTCTAATGCAAAACAATTTTTGCATTGGATTAACTAAATTTTTTCAATTTGAAATGGAACAATTCTATTTTTCTTTTAAAAAATAATCAAGAGAAATTATTGCAAAGTGGTTGATTATTTATAATACACACTTTTTTTTCTTTACATGGAAACTGTTTAAAGACTTTTTTTCTTTGGTAACATTTCAACATTTAATGAAATGTGATACAGCATTACCTTTAAATGAATTAGTTCTAAATGAATTAGTTCCTGCCAGATCAGAATGATGCTTCTCACTGTACAATGCAATAATTTCCTATGCTTTCAGCAATACATTGCAATAACTTCCTATCCTTCCCTTACTTCACAAGATGATTTTTTCTCTGTTGAGTTTAATATTTCCTTCTGACTAAATCTCTTCTTTTACTTCGATGCTGAATAAACCCTATGAGTTTTTTGATAGTTAATGCTATGATTTTCGAACAGCTCATTAATGTCATTGCTATCCACCAGTAGCCTTGCAATTTTGGTTTAAAGACAGATACGGTCTCAATGATTAGGATACCAATTCATCTGCTGAAATACCTCTGAGATACTTTTTCAACACTATCAAATCAAAACTTCTTCATGTAGATTTAAAGATTCTCTTCAAACAAACACTCAGCACTCTAATACAAACCTATTCAGCTTCTGATTCACACTGTCACTTTGGCACTTGTGCTACGAAATATTGAACTTTAAACTTTATCATGTTATTTTACTCATTATTCAAATCACTCATTATGACAAATTATCAGTAAGTGAAGTTTGAGTGTATTTCATTTTTTTGGTGCTTATATGTTAATGTGCCCCAAGCAGAAACCTATTAAATTTTGTTGGTAACTCCCATATGAAAGTATTAATAATGAATGTTAGAAAAGTGACAATATACAAACCTGGAAATAATTGGGGTTACAGTAATGAAATTATATTAATGAACATTAATTACATTAATAAAAAAAAGTGTTTATATATATATATATATATATATATATATATAAACTTCAATAATTATAAATTTTTATATATGATTTATGTAGATAATCAGTTAAGAGGTATTCAGAGGTAGGAACAAATCATTGTCAAGTTTCAATTTCCAAATAATAGTTATGTTACTTGAATTTATGACTAACTGTTTATATATTATTAGATAAATTTACATACTTGTTCACTTATGTAACTATTAAACAAAAATAGATATGCAAGAAAATAAAGTATTCAGTTAAGACAAAGTATCAGTTTAAATGCTTTCTTTATATTTAATTTTTTATAATTTTCACATCAATATGTGATATGTTCATTCAAACGTAGTTATGTTTTTCTTGCTCAGTTATTTTTTAATATTATTTATAAAAGTCTGTATTATAAGTATTTCTTACCCTTTAATACTTGCTCTTTTATCCATCATGCTTTATTTTGACATTTCACAATGGTTTGATTGATAGTTTAAATGCTTAATTCCTTCCAAAAAGCAATTTATTTACTGTCATGTGAATAAGAAAATATTAAACGCTGTTAATGATTTGAACCAGTCACACTTGGATATTCTGTATCTCTAAGTATTTTACAAGATTAAAACTTGCACAAAAGGCATAAAAGCATTTTCTCAAAGTTGAAACTAAAAATATTTAAAAAACAATTTACACATACTAAATATACCCTTTAAAGAATTAATTCAACTGAAAACTTTTAAAATTATTATTCAAAGAATTTTTATTTGGAAACATTATTGTCATTTCCATTAATATTATATATTTATTAAGAAAAAATGTATGATGTGTAATTAAAATTGACTTTGAACTAGTATGAAAAGAACTTAAGTAGTTAATAAGTGAAATTAAAATAAACATATTCCAAATGAAGAATAATTAAGGGTTTTGGATTTAATAGCTCCAATTTCTTGAGATTATTATTTTTTTAGTTCATTGGTGAAACTTAAAATTTGGTAGTTAATAAGAATTTGACAATTTTGGATGATGTCAAATAGTATTTTTAATGTTACTCATGCACACATATTATAAATTTTATTGTATCCACATTGTTGAGACATTAACTTTAATGTTCTTTCATGGAAAGTTATTTTGATATGATTGGTAGATTGGATTACATTTATTATTTTGCATTGTCTGGCATGCTAAGTAAAGTAATTGTTCAAAATGCTCTATTTGGCAGACTATAGAACTATCAAATTAGGCATGCAAGAAACTATCAATTTAGGCTATTTCTTGGACAGATTCTTTCTAAGAAAGAGAGTTTCCAAATTTTAATGACATAAAAATATTAATAAAAAATTTCAATTATTTTCTTCAATTATGTATTATTTTTCCATATTCTCATTTTACACCGCTTTGAAACTGAAAAAAAGTAATAAAAGCTTTATTTCCTACAATTTTTTTTTCATGTAATTTTAATAAATTTTAAAAAAAATATTTTAAATTGTATTTAATATGGTTGTTTTTCATTATTTTAGTTACTGGATTTATATTTATGCATGTTGTACAATGTTAAATTAATTTTTATTGTTTAATTTATTTTGTTTTATTATTTTTTATTATTACTGAGAACACATTTAAATATAAAAATTATTAAGTTTAAAGCAACATCACGCTACACTGCTTCTTACTAGAAGTTGATTCTCTTCAAATTTTTTTCTCTGCTTTGAAAGTACATCAAATAGTAAAGTTAACAATACAGTTTCTTGTTACATTTTTAGAAATTACTTTTCATTGTAATTCTTCCTATGAGAAAGTTTAATTAGCTGTAATGTTTTAATTTTGATTTACCATTTTTTAAATACTTATATTTTTTATCTATCTGATACATGATTTTTTAGTTATATATTCAATTTCTCAAAATTTTATAATTCTTTTATTAGAGAATGTATCAATAAAGTATGTGAAACAGCTGGGTTGAAAACAATTGATAAGAAAAGGAAGGTAAGATATTAATTTTTAAATATTAAAAAAATTGTTCTTTTTTATTCTGATTCATTTTTCTATAAGATTTGACTGTTAAAATTCTCATTTTCTCTCTCTTTCTCACACACTCTTTTTTTTTGTCATAATGTTATAAAAATTAGCCATACTTGTAGTTATCGAAAATGAAGCTTTAAGTTAATACTGTTGCATCAATGACTTAAGCTAACATATGAATTTTTGTCATAAATTTGTATAAATCAGAATAGAAGTGCTTGTTTGTCATTCTATCAAATATGTTTTATTGATAGCATTCATAAATTATAAGTTTAAACAAAAGGAAAATGATAATAAATTGTATATACTTCAAATTGTAAAGTGTATAATACATCAATAAAACATCTGTACTCCCTATACATCTGTAAACATGTGTGTATACACATCTGTACTGTCATTTTATTAACAGTAAAATAATATACATTTTTTCACAAGTTTATTTTACTTCCTTGACCTTCATCTTCTTCATTGATTTGACAGTCTTGGATGGGCCTTTACCTTCCTAAGAATTTTATTCTTTGTTGTCATGCTCTTGACTGTTTTCTAAATCTTATTAAGTGCTCTGCTCATCTAATCCTCAGCATTGCTCTATATTTAATATTTAGTTCTTTAAATTGTTTGTAAATTTTTTGAGTTGATTGTTTTCCACTAATTATCATATTTAATTCCATTAAAACTATGCTTCTTAAAACTTCTATTTCAAATATAATAGTATTTTTCTCAGTCATAGCCCATGTTCAGCAGCAGTTGTGAGAAAGGGACTAATCAAAGTTTTGTAAAGGAATTATTTGGTTTTTCTGCTGATAAAATAAGACTTTTAATAATTTTTTAATAAAGAAAATTTAGCTTTGAAAGTTTAAAGATTGCAATCTCTGATTTCAGACCAAGGATTTTTAAAACTGTCATGTGTTAGATTTTATTCTGGTTAAAGACAAATTGTATCTTACTTGCTTTAGTTACCTGAGGATGGAAAGTCTGGGTAAATGCTTCTGGGGTCCAAATAATAATAATTAAAAATGTCAAACTTTGCACAGATTAATTAAAAATTATTCCTTTATGTGCTGATAGAATCTTTTATAATCTTTTGAAAAGCAATATTGAATAGAAGACATTGAATCTTCCTATCTGAAGCTATTTAAAATGATTATAGTTTCTGACAGGTTCTTCTGAATTACTTGACTTTGCACTACTTAATTTTATTTTATTTATTCTTTTTTTAATGTTTTATAAAAAGAGCAAAATCTCTTATTTGCACATTTTTAAAAATTTTAATATAATTCTTAATTATTGTCTGTCATCTTAATTTTTTTAATCTATTTTTTATTTTAATATTTATACTTTTATTCTGATTTAAGAGTTTTTATATGCATTTGTTATTTAAAATGTTTCCAATTTATATTATATATATTATTATTATTATTATTATTATTATTATTATTATTATTATTATTATTATTACAGGTTGATAAGCGCATAACCCGTATGTTAGCAGAGAAGCCTAACATGGATTATGCTGGTTCTAATGTTAATTTAGTTATTACAAGTTCATACATGACCTTGACAGTTATGGAGTCTGGAGAGGTATATATTTTTAAATTCTCACGAATGTAAGCAAGTTTCCGTTATAAGTTGGTTAGTTATGTTTTGTGTCAAAATTTTTTTAATTAACCATTTTTTAATGTACATTGCAGTCTCAAAAACTTTCAGAACCTGATTTTGTTATTCTGCTTTTTATGATTTCATTATGTATTTTTCTCATAATCTTTTCAGGTTATTGCCAATCATGAAATGCCAAATGTATCATTTGCATCTGGAGGAGACGCAGTAAGTTTACTTTTTAATATTTTTTCATTCCTCTAATTTGTAATTTTATTAGATTACCTGTATTATGATGTAAAATGCTACTCATTGTTTATTATTTTATAAATTAAAATTATTCACCCAGTTACAAAGAAAATAAGAATCAATGTGAACTAATCATTTATTGAATGTTATATATAATTTGCTATCTTCATAGAGTAATATGAATTGTGATGAAATTGTATATTTATTTATAAAGTTCTTGAAATTGATATTTTTCAGGACACTTTAGATTTTATTGCGTATGTAGCAAAAGATGGACGCTTTGGTCGAGCATGTTTTGTCCTTGAATGTGGAGGTGGTCTGGCTCAGGATGTTATAACTACTATTGGTCAAGCATTTGAATTGCGTTTTAAAGAGTATCTTAAAAAAACTCCAAGAGCCATTACAGTTCCTGACAGGTATTAAATAACTAACTGTTTAGTAATTATACCTGTAAATTATTAATCTGGATTTGATTCTTTTAAAAGTGTAACATATACTATTCACTGTACTTTTTAAATTTAATTAATATATAAACACACATACACACACACACACTGAAGTGACAAAAGTCATGGGATGACTGTTAATATCGTGTCGGTCCTCCTTTTGCCCGGCGAAGTGGAACAACTCGACGTGTCATGGAGTCCACAAGCCGTTGGAAGTCCTCTGCAGGAATATTGAGCCATACTGTCTGTATAGACGTCCATAATTGTGAAACTGTGGATGGCGCAGGAGTTTGGGCACGAACGGACCTTTCGATGATGTCCCATAAATGCTCGATGGGATTCATATCGGGTGATCTAGGTGGCCAGATCATGCCCAGGAATTGTCCGGAATGTTCTTCAAACCAATCGCGAACAGTTCTGGCCCGGTGACACGGCGCATTGTCATCCATAAAAATCCCATCGTTGTGTGGGTACGTGAAGTCCATAAATGGCTGCAAGTGATCTGCAAGCAGCTGAATATAACCATTTTCAGTCAATGATCGGTTCAGTTGCACCAGAGGACTGAGTCCATGCCATGTAAAAACAGTCCACACCATTATGCAGCCTCCACCAGCTTGAACAGTGCCTTGCTGACAGTTTGGGCTTCGTGGGGTCTGCGCCACACTCGAACTCTACCATCAGCTCGTAACAACTGAAATCGTGACTCATCTGACCACGCCACGGTTTTCCACTGGTCTAGGGACCAGTTGATATGCTCCCGAGCCTAGGGGAGTCGCTGCAGGCGATGTCGTGCTGTCAGTAAAGGCGCTCGAGTCGGTCTTCTGCTGTCATAGCCCAAGGAAGACAAATTTCGACGCACAATCCTATCGGACACGTCCCCCGTACGTCCCACATTGATTCCTGCAGTTATTTGACGAAGTGTTGCGTGTCTATTAACAGTGACCATTCTGCACAGACGTCGGCGTACTCGGTCGTTAAGTGCAGGTGGTCGTCCACTGCGCTGTCCATGATGGGATAGGATGCCTGAAATTTCATATTCTCGGCACACTCTTGATACTGTGGATCTCGGAATGTTGAATTCACTAACGATATCCGCGATGGAATGACCCATGCGTCTAGCTACAACTAATATTCCACGTTCAAAGTCTGTTAATTCTCGTCGTGCCGCCATAAATCACGAAAAACCTGTTCACATGAATAACTTGAACAGAAATGAAAGCTCTGGAAAACGAACTGCGCATTTGTACTTTTTCGCTACGATACTACTGCCATCTGTATATTTGCATATTTCTATTCCATGACTTTTGTCACTTCAGTGTATATATATATATATATATATATAATATTCAGTTTTTGAATGCTAAAGTTACTTTAAATACAATATTAAATTTGTATGTGAAACTGATTTTGTGCAGTTGTAATTTATTCAAATTTTGTTTCTATAAGAAAAATATTTTACCTAAAGATTTATTTTATTCCTGATAGATTAGAAAATCCAGTTTTCAATGGTAATGATTGTGCCTGGGGTGAAGATTCTGAATACTATAATGACTTGCCTGGGAAAACTCCCCCTGAAGTGCAACCCCCACTTCCTCCTTTACCTGATTATCAGCAAAATGGAGTTGAAGTAAATAAATTTTTTGTTCTTGCATCTATGGTGTTAAATTATGCTCTCATGCTTAAAAAAGGAAGTGCCTCTATATATGTGCCCAAATGAATCTGTTAAATTAAAGTCATGGAAACTACATCATATTTTGTTATAATGTTGACTTGATCCAGTGGTTCTCAAGTAAAAATTAAAAATTGATTGTAGAATTTTTTTAATTAATGTATTTTTTATTGTTATGGTCATTTTTACATACCCATTTCTAACAATCTAAGAAGACAATTGTAGAACCTTGAAAACTAACAAATATTTGACATTTTGTTAATTTATCTTGAGCATTTTAAAACTATTGATTGAGTCTGGAAATTTTTTGATTTATTGTTTGTTTGTTCAAATCTTGACAATTTTGATTGTTGGTCATTGATATTGAATCTGTCTGTTATGAGCTTTCATTTCTACGTCTATTAGTAATAAAGAAGGATGCATATGTATGCATTGGATCGTTAAAGGACACCTATTGTCTTTATACCTATTGTCTGGAATTTACTAACTTTTTCACATACAGTCAAACATCGATAATTCGGACTTCTATTATTCGGACTTTTTCTGAAATGTTAATGTTTTATTCGTTTCTGCTTTTGTTGAGTAATAATAGTTGGCGCCCCTATAAAATCAAAATATTTTTCGGAAAATTTTATTTTAACGAACCAATCATATTGCTTGTTACTTTTTTCCTCTGTAAAACCGTTTGAAATACCGTAAGTAGTAACTTATTGCTTGATTCGGATCGTTCTGTTCGAACCTTTTTCGTTCGCTCTCCTTCTAAGGGATATTTTCATAGTATCGGCGTAGACCGTTAGTTTTTCTGGCTGTTTGTTTCCCCGCGCCCCGTACTTATCTTCAGCTAGTCTAGTCTAGCGATGCAGAAATCTTAAATAATGCTTTAAATGCAGGAAAGTGTAGTGATGAAAATGAAGAAATGAGTGACACTGAACAACATGAAAAAGAAAAAATTCCTACAGAGGATTTAATTGGCATCCTAGATAAAGCGATAACAGGTCTTGAACAACGGGATTTCATAACTGAACATGAAATTATGACTGTATATAAAATCCGTGAAAAACTAATTTCGCACAAACCTAAATATAAACAACTAACATTATTAGATCTGATGAAGTAATAAAGATGTTTTCTTTGAGTAAGTAATAATGTTATCATTGCTTTACCATTCTTTTAATTAGCATTTTCAACTATTGTTTAATATTTGAAATTATAAAGTTGTGTATTGTTTTATATCGTGATACTAACGATGTACGTTAATTATTTTTTATTTAAATATACCCAAATTTCGCAATTTCTATAATTCGGAAATTTCCGTAATTCGGAATTGCCGTGGTCCCGGCGATTCCGAATTATCGATGTTTGACTGTATATGCCTTGAAGGTTGGGGAATATGCACTTCAAAGCCATTTTCTGGAATTCTAATTTTAATTTATGGAAAATTAAGTAATATTTGATATTTTTATTACTATAGTTAGTTAAAAAAACATTTACACTGTCTAAAAAAATAAAGTTTTCATTGGAACATTTGTATACAAATTTTTATTTTACTTTTAAATGTTTAATACATATATAACAATAACATAAATACATTGTTTTAATGAAACTAAAATAATTTTCATTGTTACTACAAATACTTCATGTTGATTTTTCTCCTATTACTAATGATGGAAAGAAATTATGGTATCTATATTTTTTGTATTAAGTTTCTATGAGAGATCTATTTTCAATAAAAATAAATTATTCTGTACTTACCATTAATATTTACTTTAGAAGTAAGCAACAGTAAAAAATAACCACCTCTACTCTTCATTGAAGTAACAAACTTTTTTTAGAATATATTTTCCCCTTTTAGATTGAAAATTACTCTAATAGTTAAAATAAACAAATTTTTGTTGAATCAGAAAAAATTTATTTGAAATTACCATAAATATGAGACATAGCAGATAGTTATCCATAAAATTTTAAAGCTGAATAATTCTAATTTTTATCCTAACATTTTTAAGGAACAGAACAGGATTAATTTCATCTAGAAATTAAATTATTTGAAATTGAATAATTTCAATTTCAAATTAGAGTTCAAATTTTAAATGATACTTAATTAAAAGAAATGTATAATTGTAGTTTTTAGCAACCAATATCTGTCTTTATCAATCTAATTGAGTGTTATTGTTAGTTAGTAATGAAGTAAAAATTGTCAAAATTGGTATAATGATTAAAACTGAAGATTTATTCCAAGATTTTTTTCCTTCACTGTGAAATAATATTTTTAGGATTTCTCTTGCAAATGTATAATAATTATTAACAAGGAAATATTGATAAGGTATCTAGGTATCATTAACTTTCATATAAATTAAAAATAAGTGAGAAATCAGAGCAACAATTAAGATTGAAGGATTTTGTCAATGTTTTCTCTCTTATAAAAAAAATACTGAAGCAGAGTTTTTGAGATTTCTTTTAAAATTGAGGGTGATGGGAACTAAGCAAACAACCTCTGATGACATATATATGAATCATAAGCTTCATATAATACAACAATTAATGAAATCAGCTCAGTAATTGGTTCTAGAGGACTGATTTTTTTGTTTTGTATATTGTTTTGACTTACTGCATTTGTAAATCATTAAAACCATGCTATTTTAATTGTCTTGCATATAATCTGTTTATTGTGCACATGATTTTTTTTATGTTGATCAGTTCTATGATATCTTAATGTTATTAAATACATGAAAGTTACATTATATATTTAGTGGTATTGTAACTTCACTTTTTCGTTTGTCCTCTAAACTGTGCAGATATTAAATAGAATCCTTTTTCATTTTCAGCAATGTAAAAAAAGTCATAGAATCATTTATTGAGAAAAAAATATATTCAAATATTTAATGAAAAAAATTGTTCAAATATTTAATGAAAATTATATGTATTTTATTCTTAGTTATGAGAGTATTGTTGCAAATTATACTCTAAAATATATTAAAAAGTTAAATAAATCTAGACTTAATGATTTAACAGAAATTAACCTAATATTATTGAAAGCTCTTTTTTTTTTGCTTTAAAACTAAATTTTTATCCCAGAATATTTTTAAAAGTTATTGCAACCCCTTCCCTTCCTGTTAAAATTTAGCAAAATTTTTCATTGAAAAAAAAAAAAAGAAAAAGCTTGGAGCTGCATATTTTTATTTTCCAAAGTATGCATATGCCAAATTTAGCATTTTGTGCCAAACGAGCTATGCCAATGCACACATTATTAGAAGTTTATACACGATTGGCAAATAACTAATGGCTGAATGTAACTACTTAAATTATTAACATTTTCTCACTTTGCTTTGCAAGAAAGATTTTTGATGTAGTTCTTAAAAATAAATTATTATTATGTACTAATATTTCACTAGAGTATGAATAGTATGTGTATGATTCATTTTAAATGAAATGGATTTCATAATATCATAATAACTAAAATCAAATGTCAACTATCAATATATATTTTATAAAAGGAAT
>JAOUZG010000367.1:1883198-1933828 GCA_026289955.1 Argiope argentata
TACGACGCTCTTCCGATCTGTACCGGAGGTCATAATATATATATATATATATATATATATTCTTATAGCAATTAAATATCCCTCCCTTACAGGAGACCAAAGACAGTATGTTGGTGCCCATTTCTTCCAAGAGAGCCTTTAAATGTTAAGAGTTCAGTCATCATACTTCAGCATCCTGGAGAGGTAATTAATTGCAGATATCATGATTTGTGTAGATCTTTATAGAATTTATATAGTTATACAATTATAATACATTTATTAAAAAAGTGTTACAACATTTATTTTATTTGAATATTTATTTTAGTGGCTTAGTCACTTATTACATGATTTATAGTATGAGGGGTTTTCCATGGAAAAAGGATCTGTAAAGGTTTTATGTAAAAATTCTAGTTTGAAGAAGCTTTCCTTCTTTAGTGGTAAGAGTAGAAAAAAAATTTTGTAAGAAAAAGACTTAATAAAAATAAATTTAGGAAGATCTATGGACAAAAGATTTAGAAATAAAATAAATGGAATGAATTGCTGTAGACTGTGTATGAATAGTGCTCTACTATAAATAAACCAAGGGTTTTTCTTATAAATTTATATTGTCACAAGATAATTGATGTGATATTGATAACAGTTATAGATTCCTTGATTTTAGTATTTTATATAACAAAAAATCATTGAACTAACATAAATATATTAGAAAATTCAAGAAGTTTTATACTTGTTTTTTTCTTCAAATATATCTATAGTGTCATGGCTATTTTGAGGGACAATTTATTATCAATTTGATGAAGAGACTCTTCAGATAGGCAGATCAGTAGGAAAATATGTTTACTTTTGTGTGTGAGAGCACTTTTTTTTTAAACTATTGATTGCATACAAGTTAAATATAAACATATATGTGCAAAATTAAGAAAATTACTAATAGAAACAGAGTTTTGAAAATCTTATATGATATACACTGAACAGAAAGTTACATCTATAAATTATACAATGCTGAGAAAGAATTAAATTAACTAAAAGTGAGAGAGAGTTCTTTTATCAATATATTTTTATTAAAATCTTGATATCAGAATGTTACTTTTTTTTCTTTTTATGTGTGTGTGTGCGATAACTGTATTATAAAGATTATCTTTAAGGGCAAAAAACACTGGGGATTACTTTGATAGCCCTTTGTCAAGAGTGAGATTAACATGCTCTAAAAGTAATACTTTGTGTAAATATTTTCAATTATGTTTATATTTTGCAAAGAAAAACTTTCCTTCAGCATCAAGAGATTCAATTTGTAGAGGCAGAGTTCATTTAATTATAACATAGTTCTATTTTTCTTATAAAAAGTCATTCTTTGATTTCAAAAAAAATTGATTTTGTTGTTTTAGTATTTTATTTGACTGTTATACGTGTTTTATAAAATTCTAATGAAGGAAATAAATGCCTACTTATTTAAGAAGCTAAAAAAATGTGAAAAGTGTTGACTTCAGTAGTTTATATATCATGCTGATTGAATAAAAATTCAATCAGCATGATATTTTTCATATAAAAATTCATTCTTTGATTCTTTTATATGAAACTTTACTTTTATTTTTGACTTAATTAAAAATTCAACTAAAAATAGTGAATTTTTATTAAACTTGATCAATATTCCTTGTTCTTATTATTTTAGAGATAAAAATTTCCTTTAGCAAAGTATTTTTATTATAAATATGTATAAACATTATAGGAAAAACGATGTCTTCGTACTGCTCCTATGCTGGAACATTCCCTCCCCAAAGAAAATTTTCTTTTATTAAAAGGGAGAAGATTCTCATCTGCTGTGTAAGTAATTTCTCCTAAATTTACATTTTAATCGTACATAAAAATTGTTGAAAATATATATAAATATAAGTATTTATCTTTTTTAATTTAATAAGTAAAATTTGAGATAAATTTTGTGTTCTTTAATGTAAGAGCTATAAATTTCTCCTTCATGTATTAAGCTTATTATTTCTATTTCTTTTTTTTTTATTTAACTTTTTAGATGAAAGTATTAAACCTTCTAATACCTATAATTTTCTTTCATTAAACATGAGCATAACAATAAAAAAAAAGTGTTAATGAAATTATTTTAATTCCTATTTTTAAGAATTTCAGAAATTTTGTAAACATTTTTCTAGTATTAAAATCTGTTTTTCTTCCAGAAATGAACGATTAAAAACAATCTTTTCATCAGCTAATACTGTCTTGTGTTATCCTGGACCTGAAGCTGTAGATATTGAAACTTTGCCAAAAGTAGATGACATTAGTAGTGGTTATAATATCATAATTCTTGATGGAACATGGCCACAAGCAAAATCTTTATATGCTAACTGTGATGAGTTGAAAAAGATAAAGCAAGTAGGCATAGTTATAAATATATTTTTTTTTTTTCTTAAATGCATTCAAAGTTAAAAAATTATTTTTTTTACAATGAAATTTTCAAATTTAAATTTAAGTTATTTGTTAATATTTTTTTAACTATTTCTTTACATACTGAAGTCCATTTTTGTTTCTCATTGTAGAAAATAAAAAAATGATACCTCACTTGAAAGTTTTAAAATTCATATAAAAATTAATCAATAAAGAAACTACATCTATAAAAATTTAAAATTTATATACTTATATATATATTATCTGTTCAATAATAATTAAAATCAAATTTATAATATATACCTGTATAATTTGCATTCTTTATATTTTCAATCCTGTCTCTACAAATTGAAATAGATTTCTTGTTGTATTCTTACCAAATAGTGAAAAATGTGTGATAAATTGAAGATATGATATTCAGTTTTTTAAATGTTATTTAGTTATGAATATGACACTGTTTTTAACCTTGGAACTAAACTGCAAGTTAAAAAAAATTAGATATTGGATATAAAAATTAAATTAAGTTCTAATAAAAATTTGTATTTTAAGATTTAAAAAAATTTTTAAAGTATAATTTTCAATTTTATTATTCAAAAAGTTGATTAGTTAATTTGTAAAATTGTATTAATAAAAAAATAAACTATATGTAGTTTATTTTTTAATATAGGATCATTAAAAAATTAGTCTTTTTTAAAAAAAATAATCTGCAATTTTATAAAAGTATAAAGGTATAATTATACTTTAAAAAAACTAAAGTACAAATATCTTTTTAGATTTTTAAGTATTATTTACTCCTTTTTTTTTCTTTCTGTAGACAATTAGATAAAAATTGTAACTTTGATAGAAGAATGCCAAAAAATGAAAAAATATAGTCTATAGTATTTTTTCTTGAAATAATTTTTTTGTTAACTTTTGTCTTTTAATTTGTGTATTATTACAGTTTTCTAAAAAAAATAGTTACAAAAAATCTTTTGTCTTCCTCATTCTTTATCTATAAAGTTTCTTTTTAATATCATTTCAAGATTCAAATCAATTCAAATGGAGCAAGTGAATATGTAATTCGAACTCAACCTACAGAAAAATCTTTGTCAACTGTTGAAACTGCAGCATTAGCTCTTTCTATTTTGGAAGGAAAGCCAGATTTGAATGATGTAAGTTGTGTTTGTTTCTCACAAAAGCAAAACTTAAATACATATTCAATGTTTGCTATCTCCACTATAATTTGTTGGACAACTCAGTTTTTTTTTTTTTTTTTTTTTTTCATTTGTCCCTTTTATCCTTTCAACTTCTTTTAAAATATATTTAATTTTCCATAGAAAGTGCCTTAATGTATACATTTTCTCCTCTTACTCCTTCCCAATACAGTAATTTTTGGCTTATTTATGATATGTTTTTAATCTTTTAAATTCCACCCTCTCTATAATAGCTAATTCTTTTAGAATCCAAAATGATTGAAAAAAGATAAACATTTACTTCCCTGACGATTGTGAACATGTGCTCACATGCAGCATTCTGATTTTTGTTCATTATAAACGGATCACTTACAAATTGTAATAAAACTTTATAATTTTGCTAAAAAGTTCATTTTTTATAATTTTATATGGTTATTGCTTAGAAAAAGACAAATTAATGAAAAAAAATACAACTTTAAATTTTAGTGAAACATGCAGGTACCATTTTGAAACCATTGTTACATCAGAAAAACTTAATTATTTGGATCTAGATAATTCACTATAATACTTAATTTTAAAATGTAAGAGAATTGTTAATTTATTTAAACTTAAAGAAATTTATTTCCAGTACAACTGCTTAGTTTATATATTAGCATGTAAAAGAGAAAATAATTCTAACATTTAAACTTAATATAGACATAGGTACTTTAAAAAGTTTTAATCATATAATAAAATTTGGTAAAAAATTCAGAGTTTAGAATGGAATGAAAAGCAACACAGTGTGGAGAATATTTACTTGGACAAGATATTTTCTTACTAGAAAGATTTACTATATACTTACTATCAAATATTTTAAATGTTTTGATGTTGTAGAGATGCTGCTGAAAGTCAAAGCATTTCCTTTCTTTCAGAAATTTAAAAATACGCAGTTGCTATTAAGTATTAAATATAAAACCTATAAAGATAACAAGAATGTCGAATTTTAATAAATGCAAGATACAAAACCTGCATTTCTAAATGTATCGAATTGTATTTGTTTTCAGTTATATTTTTTGGCTGAAACAGTACACTGATGATAATATGTTTGCCAATCTTAAAGTGTTCTGTAAGCTTTTTCAAAAGTTTGAAAGGTTAAATCATTGAAATTATAATTAAAAATGCTCCATCTACTAGTTGAAAAAGTATAGAAAATTATGCTTAAATATATTATTAGAAATGTATTTTTCAATTGAAATACTGATAATATTTTTTCCTGCTTTCTGGTATTTTATTTCATTTCAAAATAGTTTCTAACAGATTAGACACATTTGTAGCTTGAAAAGAAGATTGAATCTAATGTAGAATGATAAGATTGAGCAGTAGTGAATTTACTATCCCTATCACTTCAATCTAAATCAGATTCATCAGTATCATCAAATACCACTTTATTCAATTTTTCATAGAAATATTCCGTAACTTTTTTGCAATTAAAAAGTTTAATGGGAAGTAAGTATCTACCTTTAAACAGTTACTGGGGATATTGACCAAGAGTAACAATCAAACCGAAATTAGCCATTGTTGAAAAATGTATTGCTCTGAACCATTTATCAGCTCTCTTGAACTTTGAGAAGGAAATAGGAATGCAGCCTTTCAAATACTCAGTCATCATCTGTTACTTTCCGTGACATACCCATTTACAGTCAGAGAGTTTTGCCCTAGTTTAGATACCTTATGGTAATTTTATTAGCACTATTTTTTTTTACCTTCTTAATTCTAAAATGTTCATCATCTTATCTAACATTGTGATAAGAATTTAAAACAGGGACTGTAATTAATGTAATAGCTTGCTTTCTATATTTTATGGTAGTAATTAAAATCATGTAGCATTATAATTTTAAATGCTTTATCAAACATGTTTCATAATTTAGATGATATATTGGAGATGGTACTATTGATGAAATAAAAAAAAACTTGTAAAAATATAATATACACTACAAATATAGATGTGAATACTGGCCAAAAAAAAAATCTTGCTTTTCAATAAAGAACGGCAATATTTGGAATGAACTTTAAAAATCTGCCATTGTTGTAAGATTGGAAACGTAAATTTTCATTAAAAATGTTAATCTTGGAAAAAAAACCTCAAGGTTTTTACAAATAAGCTTACTTTAAAAAAAATAAGCAGAATTTGCAGAATTCAGTTATCAAAAATAGAAAATATTAAATATAATTATTGCAATTTATTAATCAAATAAAATTGTAGAAAAGCAAAAGGACAGCCATGTTTCTGAGCTAAAGTCTTGATTCCAATATATATAATATATACTGTCAGAATTTAAAAGTTTCGTATATCTATACAATATGAAAATGGTAGTATTATTATTTCTGAAAAGTAAAAACACACACACTATGGATAAGTTAGATATATTTCAATTATATCAGCCATTATTTGGAAGATTTTTTGTTTGATTTTACTTTATTCGTCCAAATTTTATGACATCTATTAAGCTCCTACAATTCCATGTTATAGTGTTGCCACACCACCTGAAGAATCTGGAAAACGAGAAAACACTGGGAAGTTTGAAAATTTTTTTATAAAAATTTTAAAAAATTAGGAAATTTCAAGTTTTTTTTTTTTTTTTTTTTTTTACTAGGAAATTATCTCTAACGATTGCAAGAATAAAGAATGGTATTCGCAGCTTCCCAAAACGGAACAAAACCGTTCGCGATTGTGTAGTAAGCAAACTCGCCGCTTTTCCACTCTTCCCCTTTTTTTCTTTATAGAACAGTTCAACTTAGTTTTTGAGAGGTAGTTGTTCTTTTTCCTTCAGATTTCCGAATTGTTGCTAATGAGCATGCGCAAGACTTCTGTAACTAGCAAGACTTCTGTAAAAGAACATAACGCATTTCTCTGGCGGGAATAACTACATTTAATCTGCGGAAACAGCGCAGTGGTGTTGAATTTACCATATTAGAGTTTTTTTCAATTGTTTATTTTTTGAGAAACTGGGAGCTTATTCAAGATAGAATAGAGAATTTATTTAAAACAATGAGTAGTTCAAAATCTGTATTTGATACAAATCGGACGGATAAAAAGAATCAATCCAGATTTTGCTGAATCGGTTTGAGAACTTCTGCAAAATCCATTTGTTGCATGCTTCTCACTTTGTAAGAAGATGATGAGCCTAAGTAATATGGGAAAGCAGGCAAATATTAGTCATGCTAAAAGATGAAAATATACAAGACTTCATGTCAGTTCCAAAGGGTCATCGTTGTTATTGGATTTAATATTTAGGAGGAATATTGAGGATGGCACCTGAAATACAAAAGCAAACATCTAAAAATAAGCTGATTTCGAACTTTCTTTAGTTCAAGAACAATAATTCAAAGCTGACCTTTTACGAATATTAAAACTTAGCGACATATTCGCCCTTTATGCATTCAATTATAAATCAGAAATATTTTAACATCCATTCACTAATTGTAAAATAACTAAATGATGTACATTAGGCTGCACAAAAATGCCTTGCCTTATTTGTTAAAAATAAGGTCAATGCAATTGATGTTTGAAAATTCTGCAGAAATTGATCTTCAAATACATGAGTTGTTAAAAATGAAAAAAATGTAATCTTGCTTTGTGATAATTTTTTGTTAAGTAATTATGGCAAGTTAAGGGCGAGGTACGAACCCGTGACTCTAGGGTTTGTAGCCAAATAACATTACCACAATACAAAAGTATACTTGTGTATTATAGATGTTATCTGGCTTATGAAGCTAGCGCCACAATACTGGGCTTCGGTAGCACTTTTCTAAAAGAAATCTTTGAACACTGCTATTTCTTAAATGATCTGTCCCTCAAATTGAAGAATTACAGTATACAACTCGAGGAAGTAAATTGTCCATCACTGATCAATCTCAGATTCCCAAATTTTAAAACTACCCATGACATAGAGACAAAATCTAAAGAATTAGAAAGGGAGATCAGAATTCTGGAGAAGAAAATTAGAGAAGCAAAACCTTGCCTAAAGTTAAACTGTTTAGATCATGATGGAAATAAAAACCGATGCCAATATATCATTGATCAAACTAAGAGGATTTCCCAGAAGCAAGAATTGCTAAAATCCTTTGGAGAGACCCTGTCAATGATGAAGGATGATAATTTAGAGCACTCACCCCAATCTCAACAGCTACTACAGATCTCAACAGCTACAAAGAAATACAAAATCAAATTTCAGAGATTACTGATCGACTTAATGATATCAGCCCCTGCCAACTACCATACTGCAATTTCCATACAACCGCCTGCAGCCAGGATGACGTAATGGAGACGGAACCTTTCCAAGTAATAGACAAGAGACACTCCGCCAAAAGAAAAGGCTCAATCGATAACCAAAACATTTCCTTACAAAACAAATTCCAGGCCCTTGGAGATGTAATTGCAACCGAAACCAAAATTATTCCAGCAATAAACCTCAAGATGTCAAAAAATTATTATCTGACCCTACAGGAGATCGGCAGAAAATTCCCCGACACCGAAAATGCTTACGTAAAAGGGTTCATCAGAATCTCCCCAAAAAATGAAACAGACAGAATTGGAATCCTAGAACTACTAAAAAAATAAAAACGAAGAATTCATTATTTCGGAAGACCTCGCAGAACGGCCAATTAAGGTAATTATTAAAGGACTCCCCGGAAACTTGGAGAAAGAAGAGATTATTAGAGAACTGGAAGAAAAAGACTTCAAAATCAACAGAATCTCCCAGCTTAAAAATTTCAGAACAAAATCTCTACATCTCATTTTCCTCCTAAAAGTCAAGAAGAACAAAAATTACCAAAATATTTTTAACGTTAAATCCATAGCTTATATCAGAATTAAAGTTGAAACCTATAGACGTCCAGCTAAAGCCATTATGTGCTATAATTGTGCAGGCTTTTACCACAGCGCGCGGAACTGCAATTGCAGGCCGCGCTGCATAAAATGCAACGAAAATCATCCTACTCAGCAGTGCCCAATTAAAGAAATAATTCCTGACCCCATCTGCATAAACTGCAATGAAACCGGACATCTGGCCTCTTGGAAGGGGTGCAGAAATTATCCTGACACCAGAAGACCCTCAACACAGAGAAAATCCTTTGCGGAAGCATTAAAAGAAAACACCAGAAATCCTATCCCCAGCAATAGTCAAGAAAAGAGCCAAGCCCAAACCCGCCACCCAAAAATGCCTACTCCTCCCGAGACTACAGAAAAAATCGAGCTAAATGAATTTAAAGAAGTTATTGAAGCCTTAAGAGAACTAAAAACACTGCTTAAAGAATTCCCCGAATTAATTAAAGCTGCAAGAAACCTCCGTAAAACCACAGATAAAGAAGAAAGAAAATTGATCCTGATAAACGTTCTAATAGCTCCAGACTCACTTTACCCCAAATCCTTCTCTCCTGATTGGCTGACAACGATCAAAGAATTATCCCAACTTTGCCGACAGTTCTGAAGCAAAAACGGCAACGGCAACGTTGTGATGTTTCGGAGTTCCGCGGTGTGACAAAGTGGTCACGAGCACCTCCACATCATAATTTTGAATAATTCTTTAATTTGTAAGTTGGGGGTACATTAAAATTAATAGAACTAGTTTAGACGAGCGCAATAAAGCTCTAACGTCAAAGATGGTAATTAATTTAAAAAAAAAAATCTTTCTTTTCTTTTTTATTGGTAAATAATTAATACAATTAAAATAATAGGTTTAGTACTATTTATGGGGCTATTGAGAAATTTAATGGAGTTACGTTGCACGTGCCTTCTAATTCTGGGGTGGCTATTTTGCTTATTTAGAAAAAAAAACATAATTCCAGGAAATATCGCGTGTAGCACATCGTAGCTATCTATGGCCTAAACGGGTATAATTTTGAAAATTTAAGACACCAGATTGGTAACGAGTTAATTAGTCCTCAGCTTTTTTACGGCTGGGAAGTTTACAAAGATATTGTCAATAGCGGCTCTAGGCCTCTTACGAGAGCTAGGCTTTGTTTGGTCGTATACAGGTAATTTGAGTAACTCGTTTGAAGCAAAAATAGACCTGCTCTTCATCCACGACTACTTCTCTCTGATTGGCTCCGACACTTTACCTCCTCACCACCACCTCTCTTGAGGGGCCCAGACCTTCTGCTCTTCTCCAGCGACTGCAGTAGCTCCCTCTGCTCTCTGAGGTGAAGCCACACCATGAGTTCCGCAAGACTCTGTCAGTCATTAAGAGCCAAGTTCAATTTTCCTCAACTTACCACCACTACAGGAGATAGCTTCTGATGGAAGCGGGCTCTCCTTCAACTGCACAAGTCTTCGGCGCCACAATACTCCCCCCACCAGTGAATCGGCGGGGAGATGAACGATTTTTTTAGCGCCAAGCTTGTGAGCGAGTTAGAAGGGAATGTGTGATTTGATGCCTCAAGTGAGTCTGGCGGCTGTATTTTGGTTTCTGCGTGAAGTGAACCTGATCGATTTATTTTTGGTTTCTGCTTCAAGTGAGTCTGACGGCTTAGTTTTTGTTGTCAAGTGTGTAACAACTTTTGCTGCGGGTAGGTGGCGTCATGGCCGCTGCACGAGTTTACGTAGTCAAAGTCACCATTGTGGCAAGTGAAGGTCGAAGCAAAAACCCGCGACGCTAATGTTTGTAGCCGAATAACGTAACCACAATACAAAAGTATACTTGAGTATTATGTTATCTGGCTTATGAAGCTACCGACACATGATCATTAAAGGATTTATGTCATGATAATAAAAATATTTTGTATTTTATTTCACCTAAGTACTTAATTTTTTGGAATGTAAAATTAAAGGGTATAAGAGGTAATATATCCCCTTCTTAATATATAAATTTTGGTGTACTAAATTCTAGATAATAAAATCAAAGAAAAGTGAATAAAGCAAAAGCGTCATAAACATTGCTAACAGAGAAGTACATTTTATATTGCCTACAGAAGGAATATTAGATTGGATTGCAGGGGTAAATATTTTATCTGTAAATTTATCTCTAAAAATCTCTAAAATTTATTTAGATGTAGTTGCAAATGTAGTTGTATTATCTATATATACATTTTTCTTTAAATATAATTTAATTTTAAAGAAGATTTATCTGAAATGGAGAATAAAAGTTAAACAATCAACTAGTACACTTACTTACTGTTTACTTCCTTTAAACCTTTACAAGACAAAAGATATTGAGGAAGGAAATTTTTTATTTTTATTTTTTGGTACATGTTTTACTCTAGAAAAATTATTTTATTTGCTTTTTGTGTGTTATGATTAAATAAATTATAAAAATAAAATCAATATTATTACTTACAATATATATATGGATTAAAATTACATTTCTTAAAAGAATTATGTTTCTTATTTAAATTCTATTTCTTATGAAATCAAAAATCTACAGATTTATATCATATTATTAAAGGAATTCTAAATATTGCGTTCCGTCTGATTTTTCTGAAAATGGGAGTAAATTTTCTTTTTGAGTGTTTTAAAGGGGAAATAGCTAATAGCATTATTAAATTAGATTTGAAACTAATAAGTTCCTTTTCTCATACTTCATTTTACACAGCCCTTTTTTTTTTTTTTTTTTTTTTTTTTTGTATATCCTTAATTTGATCTATTTGAATTGAAATAAATATTCCCTAAATTTTGTCTCATCTGCTTAGTAATGGAGTTGTTAATTAGATACTATTGTCTTATTTGCATCAATAATGGAGCTGGTTTATATTGAATTAGAAACAATAAGATTATGAATTACTTTAAAAATACACTAATAACATTCAATTGCTCAAAGTCCATGCATTAATGTAAAAAATAGATTATTTCTTTTTGTTTTAATATATGTGCTTTTCTTATTATTTAATTTCTAAATCAAAATGGTATACTTTTATATTTATGAAATTTTTAAAGTTTTATCTTATTAAATATTTTTAAATGTCTCTTTACAGGCACTCTTACAACCACTGAAAGCATTATGCAGTTTTCAGCTTGCTCATGGGGCTGTAACTCATCAAAGCAAAGAATTTTTGATAAGAAATGGTCTACATAAATCTCAAATTCAGTTTTGCTTATCTTAACATCATTATTTTATGTTATTTTCACTAAATGTCAGAAAAAGACTTTTTAATGCATGTTTTCTCTGTGTGTACTTTTCACTTTTATGTGTCTGAGTGTAATAAAGTTATCATTTACCTGTTTTTTATAAGCATGTTGTGTTTATATTCTATTTTTTAAAGTGAACATTTAATGATTTTTTAAATAAAATAAGAGATTTATAAATATCTTTTGAGATAATTAAACTAAACTTAGTATGGGAATCTTATCATTTCACTCTGTTTGTCATAAAAGTTGTTTCAAAAGACATTTAGCAAGTGTATGTTCTCATTATTTTCTAGTCAGAGAGATAACTCATCTTTAAGACATCAATGTCAAACACATTTCCAGGGTAAAATGAATAGCATTAACTGTTTCATCTGATTGTATTATTAGGATTCAATGAAAAGTTAATAAAAGCAAACATTTTTCCCCTTTTATATGCAATATAAAGAAAGTACAGTAATCATCAAAAAAATTCGAATTCGAGAATTTTTACGAATTTTTATATTTTAGACCTCCCTGAGTTCGAAAAACACATTTTGGGAAAATGTCCCTATCTGTGACAAAGATAATTCAAAAACGCTTTTGGCTAATGGATGAAATTTGGATTCAGCCATTACACCTAATTTGTATATTTCTATCAAATTTTATGCAAAGTTTGTTCGGAAGAAATCTGTTTGTCCGGTTATTTGAATATATTAACACAATAACAAGATGAAGATAACTGGAAGGATGAAATTTCGTATATATAATATCTAAGTAAATTTGTCTATAACATCTGTAAGTAAATTAGACACCTTCCAAATTTTGAGCGAAATCTAATGAGGGTGTTGGCTGTCTGTCAGTCTGCACTTTCAGAAATATAATTAAAAAATGTATTGAGTTAAATATATTAAATATAATCTGGAATTTTGTGACTACAAGTGTAACTTTTTAATAAATTTTTTATTTAATCTCTTCAATATCCATAATGCGTCAAATGAAACTTCTACAGGGCGCACTTTTAGCATTCTATATTTTTTAAAACTTTTAAGCGTTTAAAAGGCTTTGTAAATGTTTACTTGTTTGAGTTTTTATCATTCGAGAACATAATATTGATTTGGTTTGAAGTTTTTGAAGCCTCAAAACGCTTGGAAAACAAATTACCGATTTATCGCTTTTGAGCTATCCATTTTTCGGTTTTAGGGTTATTAGAAAATGTAAAAAAGGGTCACATTTGGCTACTTATTGCCAAATAAAATTACAACTTGATTTCCAAATTATTCATTTTCTGAATTCTTACAAATTTTCTTAATTAATGTAAGTCATTAACCATTTTAAAACAGTTTGAAACAATTACGAGACTATCAGATTACGCATGCGTCGATATTTAGAAAAACAATGGTGGGCTTTTTTTACTTTCGAAATTGGTCGAACTCCAAAGCTTTGTTTGCCATCTTCAAAAAGTGAAAATGAAAGTTTAAAAAAAACTATCATTACATTTATTGAGAGAGGGGAGGGATAAAGACAGATAGAGAATTCTCGTGATTGTTTCAAACCGATTTAACTGTATTAAAATAAATAATAATGTTCTCACATGATAACCTGAAATTTGCAATCGTAGTTTTCATTTTCTTTTGTTTTTTGTTTGTTCTTATGCGGGGGAAAATAGAGAAAAAACAAAAATGTTTGCAAACAGGAGAGGGTGGCGAAAGGGTTAGTCGATTAGAAAAACACATTTAAAATACTGATATGATTTTCGGATATTACTTACCGTGTACCAAGATTAATGGCCAAATAACGCGCCAAAGAGGGCATGATAGCTTCAATAAAAATGCTAAATTCACATCAAATATTTATATCTGTAACAATTGTATGTATGCTAATGCCAGCCAAGATTTCTCTTACCTTATAACTCCTGCTCATTTTAAACATCATATCCTCAATGTTTCAAAATATCTTGATAACATCTTAGTTTTTTAAGGCTCTGGTAAATAATTCATACAGAGAACTGGCAAGTATGCATGAAGTATATGAACAGACAAATAGGAACTGACATGAAACTAGTAGAATATTTGTATTTTCCATCTTCATATGATTTTATATAATTTTTATGAGTATTTTGAAACTTTGGACCTTTTTATTTTATAAAAAACGCATTCTTTGTTATCTATTTAAAAAGAAGGTAGAGAGGTTCATTGGATTGTCAGATTTGAAAATGAAAAATACTATCTTGGAGAAATTTGCAGAAGCTCATTTCACAAATATGTGAATAGTAGTTACTAACACTGGTGGTTGCCACATTATAATGGTATTCTACATGAGATATACTTACTTATGCATCCCCCCCGGGTGGTGCACTTCTAAATGAGGATGAGACGTTTCCGGCATGGTGGCTGGAATGTTAACTAATAGATGGGGGTAGGCTCCTCCTATTGATGACGGAACGTACTTCCTACCGGAAGGGTTGTGACATGGCCGGTGATGGCCTTTAAGACTTTATCATAGCTTTCACCAGTGTTGTTGTTGCAGCAGTCCGGTAATACAGCCCTAATAGTTTAAATCCATGTGCCTTCGGGTGGATCGGAGAGTCTGGAATGACTTACTTACATGTCCAAAAAGTTTAGTCTTTAAATTCAGACCACAATCTACGCTAGTTAGAATTTATAAAGAAGGTTTTTAAAAATTTGCTTCTTTAAAGCAAATTTTTTGTTATATGAATATGAATTAGTAGGTAAACTCACTAAAAAAGGGAGGAATGAAGGCATAGTGTTGTTGCATATTAAAGAATTGACCCATAAGAATATCTCTTCCCTGACTGCTATAATGTATTTTTTGCACTTTTTAAAAATGTGTCATTGGAAAAGACGCAAGTTAAAGAAAAAAAAATAGGATCCCTTTCAATCCCCCTACACACGCAGTTATGACTTTCTCAAAACATTTCTGTGCTGAAGCCACACATGACACATTTCTATGTACTAAAGCGGAATCAAACTTTATCATTCAAGAAATAATTAATTTTCTTTTCGGTAATGATTCTACAATATTTTTAATATTTGGAACATTCTTAGTACAAATTTATTCATTTCACTGTTCAATTAATCGTGCTTATTTTACTTCGTTTTTATATTTGGCACTATTTATTATTTTATGAAATCCAGCTTTTGTTTAGTGCCATTAATGAGTAAATCTGATTCAATATAGTTTCATTAATTTTCCATCTTCTAACTCTATGAGAGCCATTCTCTGACATTGTATCATGAACTGTTTTCAGATGATTAAGACCTTTTCTTAAGCCGACTCACCTTCTCTACATCACAACAGAACTTCCAACAACAGTTTTAACATACATTAGACTTTGTTATTTGAATAAAATAGTGATAGAATATATACTTCTAATAAAGTTTCCCATATAAGCATGCACACACAAAGAAATCATGTGATATATCTCTTTGCTTAGTGTACATAATATGCTTATTTAAGTGCGTAAAACTTCTTTTACACTTTAATTTTAATTTTTTTTAAAATTCTTTCATGAGGGAAGTTAATGAAGGAAACAAAAATATCCCTTGAAATAATATGATTGACCGTTTGACATGCTAAAAATCTAAATACAATCAGCAGAAATATTCTCCTCTCAACTTTCTTATATGCTTTATTATCCTTTTATTATTGCCTTTTTTTTACCTTCATCAATGAAAAAGCAGTTCTAGCTTGTATTTTAATTACTTTTGGTTGATTAGTTATGAAATTTGTTTGTACGGTGTCGTAGTAAAAATCTCATATTGGAAGTCATCCCACTAGCTTGTTAAGTTATAACTTTTATCACAAACAGATTTATTACTTTGCAGATTTCATTCAAAATTTAATAAGAAAATAAATGTAAAATTTCATCAACATAGCTCACATTTCTCTTTTTATTTATAACTTTTGCATTTTGAGTCAAGTAACATAGCATAAAGACAAAAGTAATTACTCGTGTCCGGTTGGTGTTATCTGCCTTATGAGGCTTTCACCACAAAATCATAAATATTTTTAGAAAAATTATCCTATGGAATTAAATTTCAAAAACCGTGATTCAATTAATAATAAATAATTATACTACAAAATTATATGCTTTTTTCAGCTATATAATTGTAAAGAAATAAAAATAAACACATTTACACCAAGCTTATGGCAAGCATGTGTGAATTTATTTTTTTTGGTGTTGGTTGTTGTATGCACCTGACTGAATGACTTTTACTGCCTATAGAAGGCGCCACAACAGCTGTACTAGATTTGCTTATTCAAGGTCGCGGGTTATCCTTATTACCCTAGGTCCGAACTCGCAATCTTAGGGTTTGAACCAATGAACATGTCCGTTAGACCAAAAATGATACTTCGATCCGTGAGATATTATCTGGTTTATAAAATTTTCACCACAAGAGAAACCAAAGATAGGAAAACAGTTGTCGAGAAATGCTTTGCATAAGGAGCCCTAGGAGGTCTAATTGGGTCCTGATGCTTAGAATTTTTTTTTAATTTCCTTAACATTCTCAAAGCTTAAAGTAATTTAGGAGTCTAAACGAGAAATCATGATGTTTTTTGTTTCTTCTTTGCAAGTAGTGATGGTGGGGTACATTTATCACAATTATACCTTTGAAATAAAATGATAGCTTTTACATAAATATATTTTCGGTTCTATTCTCAATTTTAGAAGCTGAACGACTCTGTCCTTTTTTTTTAAATTATTTTTCGTCATGTTGCTTAACATAGTGTCTCCTCACAGACAAACAATTTAAAAATCCAGTATCTTCATACATACCTGACGCGTGCATTTTGACTAAGTTGGCAAATGGGAAACATGGGATTTTTGGTATTTACTGATCTTTGAGCTTCAAAACAACAATTTTATCATTTATATATATGCATGTTAGCCGGAGTCGTCAAAACCTTAAAACATTTAATAAATAAGGGCGTGGTAATGTGATGTAGGAAATCATTGAAATGTTTACTGTCTTATTATTGTCTGTGTTGGCAACAGCGCAAATGTAAATTTTAAATGACAATTAAATGGCTGGTTAAATAGAATTATGTTCCAAATAGCAATATATTTAGTAAATAATTTGAAGTAAACAATAAAATTTCATTATAGAATTCATCATTTTATGCTAACAGCTGCTATACAATGCAATAAAACTTATTATTTCACCTATTAGCGGATTTGGTAATTACTGTTTGTTTTGGTATTTGTTTCAAGTATATATACATTACAATATTTTTGCTAGCTTTCTAAATGTCGTTTAACAATCCAAAGGGAAAAAAATAAAAAATCTTATTTTGCTATCATGTGTTTTTGTAATTGACCCCAGTTTCATTATAAAATGACAATTAAACAATACCATTCTGCTGTGCTTACTATTAAGAAAAACGTAACTAATCGTCAATATTGAAATCCAAAATTGAAGGTTTTCTTTTTATGAAGGCTTTTCGTTCAAATTGTTTGTAGGTTGGCAAAAAAAAATCCATTACATAGATGTTATCATGACATTGATAGGATTTTTAAGCTTAGTTTGTTTTATACACTTCACAAAATGGAAACTTAATTAGAAATATACTGATATATTTCCAATATTTTTATATTGTATGCATTTATACTTAAACTTTTTATATTATTTAAACTTTTTATAGTGATATAATTATAAATCCAATAGTTTCCTGTTATTTTTTTTTTTTCTTATTAGCCTTGAATTTTTTTCTTCTAGGCTATTTAAAAATTCGAATCCTGCAAAAAATTAAGACATTAGAAATAAAAATATATGTATCAGAGATAGTTTAGATGTCATTCCAAAGTAAACTTTTTATAGTGTTCTTGGGAAAAAAGTGTGTAAATAAACTTTATGATAAATAAATCAATGATTTGCTGATTGGTGATGATGAAAAATTATTTGATTTTCTGTTAACAAATATAAGCATTTTTGTTGGTGAACTTATTTAATTATTAAGTACCTTGTTTTATTCTTTGACTAATAATATTAAGATAAATATTTTATTATTCATGCAACTCTTTAAATTAGAGGTACTTTTCATATTCTAAGTGTGTAAAGTTAATAATCTAAATAAAAAATTGTAACCTCAAAAATCATTAAACAAAACAGTTTTTTAAGTTATGCTAATTTGGTGATTGGGTACTGAACTTTAAAATTCTGATATCAAATATGCAACAAAATTGGTAATTTTTATTTACTTATTTTGTTGTCTTTTTGCCGTGTTTTGTACTTATGTCATATTAAATGTCATGTAATCTGTTTATGCGTTTTTATGATAGTCAAGCAAATATTGTTTTTTTATATATGCTTATGAATTCTCTAAAAATATAAAGATTTTATGTTTGCATTTTTATGATTTTTGTAATATCTTAGATATAGATATGTAATTTCTTACTTTAATGCAGATATTTTACTATTTTCAGAAACACTATGCATGAGCAGAATATTTCTTTTGCTAATATTGAAGAAGAAAGAGATTATTACAAGGCATTAGCTATTGAATATGAAAAAAAGTATGATGTTTATAATATAAAAGTATGGTATATATGTATGAAAGTATGAGTTTTTGATAAACTTTTTAAGGATAATTATTTGAAATTTACTTCTTAATGGGCATTTTGAATTTCTTGAAAAAATATATAATTAGATAATGTTGATTATAAAAATATATACCATATGTTAGTATTTTTTTATGAGTGTTATCTTAAATATTTTATTAAGATAGTTTTGTTTTTCATATTTATTATAAAATTACAACAGAAAAAAATATATAAAAATATTTTTTGTTTAACATTTCTAGTGATAAAGTTCTTAATTTATTTAAAACCACTTTTTGTTTTCCCAATTGTTGTCTTGATAACCTAGGCTTTTGTATTTATTAGTTGTGAAAACTTCATTGCATTTAAAAATGTAATATGATTATTATAAGTTAAATGCCTTATAGATTTTTTTGTATAATCAAAATACATAATAACTTTCATAAAATAAATATGAAATAAAATATTATTTTAAAGCAGTATAAAAAATGTTCTTTGTTGTTTATGAAGTTTCATTTAATGCATTAATTGTTAATAACTTTACAATTTATATTTTCTTTATGTCTGCATTTATATCTGTTTAACATGCCACATATATTTGCTGTATTCTAAATTAAAAAAGAAAATGTTTCATTTATTTTAAATGTTGATTTTGTTTTATTTTCTTAATTAACAGGTATGAAGAAACAAGATTAGAGCTTGAAGAATTTCAGGATAGTAGTCGTGAGCTTGAAGCAGAACTAGAAGCACAGTTGGAACAAACTGAGGCACGAAACAGGGAACTAAAAAGTCTTTCTGCTCGTCTTCAGTTGGAATGTGATTCCTTAAAAGTATGCTACCCAATGAAATATATTTTTTAAAATTGTTAATGTATAAGAAAATTTATTGCTCTTTGAAAAACATGAAAGAATTTTACAAAAAACTAATTTTAATTTAACCTACTATTTAAAGATCTTCCCGTATAAAATAGTGTCGTTGTATATCTGTACACCTCAGAATTCGAAAGGAAAATAATGGAATTATTATTGAATTTTTATCTTTGACTCCTATTATGTCTTTGTCTTACAGTAGATAGGATTTAGATTAATTTATTAAAATGCACATGAAATTATACATAATGCATTCGATCTTTTTTTTTTTTTTGAACATGGGGATAATTTTTTCTATTGCATATTAAATTCTTCATTTATATTCAAGATATTTCTTTTAGCCTAATGATATATATTTTAATCTTTTAAATAGTATTGGAATTTTGTAGTGATTTTTTGTTACTTTTGTTTTTAACTGAATTTGGTACGTTTCTGTTAGTCGGGCACAAGAAAAATTGCCAAAGAAATTTGGCAACATTGTATATTATTTAGTGATTTTTTTCTTCTTTGCTAATTAAAAAGTACCCTGAATTTTAGTGCAAATGACATAATTTGTGGTTAAATATCCCCCAAAAAAATTCAAGTAAAGAAAGAAAGAAATTATATTTAAGAAAAATAAGCGTCTTACTGTGTAATATTTAGAAAATTTATATTGGTTTTAGTCATATCTTTTTAGTGGTCTTCTAGAATTTCTCTTTTATTGCTGATAGTTGGAAAATTTTGCACAAATAATCATATTAGGATTTTTTGTCATATTTCATTAATTCTTTAAATTATTTCATTGCAAATATTGTTGATTCTTTTATATTCCTAATGTTCTTTGAGCGTTTTTGAGAAATCATGCTTTAATTTTGGGTTGATCAAAGGTTTCTTTTCCTAATTTCATACCAACAATTAATTCTTTTGAAATTTTTCTCCATTTTCTATTCTTTTTGTTTTATTAAAATATCCTATAGGTTAAAAATCCCTGATTTAAAATAAAATTTTCTTTTCTTTCTTCCAACATAATTCATCTTTCTTCTTATATCACATAATATATAAAAATAAAAATAATTAAATTTCTTTTTATGTAAAATTTAAAAATGTGTGACCTTTTTAAGTGTAATGAAAAAAGATAATAATCAGTTAAAAAAAAATACTTGCAGTATAAAATATGTTTAGAAATAAATGTAAACTATGGGCTGCTTAACTTTTTCCATGTGTCATTTTTTTTAATGAATGATATTTGACAAGTAACATTAATATTTAAAGAAAATAGTATAACTATTAAATTGTGTGATTGAAGATAATTTTCTGTTTATCGATACTTAATTACATGTATAATGACTGTTTTATTTGTAATAGTTAGGCTACCAGTATATTGTTAATAATGAGTGATTTCATGAATAGTTGACTGTAGTAAAAATATATTGTGATTTAATGCATTTATTAAACATAAATTTGTTACTATGTTTCTATGTCTACTTTGTTAAATAAAGATTTAATTTTTCTTTCATTTGTTTTCTCCTTAATATATATATATATATATATATATATAATTAAAATTTGTGTACCAAGTAAATGCTTTATTATAAAACTGAATCTTTAGATGGTTTTAAAATCTATTTGTTGGATTTTATGGAAATGTTTCAGTTTCTTAGGTCAAGTTATTATGACACCCTAAATGTATATATTTTTTTAATGAAGATTGGCTTTTTACCCATAAAGAACATTCTTTAGGCATGAAAATATTTTTGTCTTATTGATTTACTATTTATATCAGTACTTTCCATACTATGATTAATAGATATTATTCCATAAGTGAAAGCTAGATAAAATTTTCTCAATCTATTGTGTAAGAATTATTACTGTTCTATCATTGTTCTAATCATTTCACAATAAAAAACATAAATTCAAATTTATAATAAAATATTTTGAGAAATATATATTTTATAACTTATATGCAATTTTCTTTATTTAATATATTTTAAAACTTTTATGCAATGATTCAAAAATAAATTATTAAACTAAGCAATAATATGTGTAAATTATATTAGAATGTTTCCATATTGAAACTTTACAATGCACATAGTATTAGAAATATTTGTTGGTTTATCTGAATAGAATTATGTTCCCACCCCATCCCTTAATCATGCATATAAACAAGTTCTAACTTCCCACTATGTAAGTAAAAAAACAGTCTGAATTCTTAATTATTTTCACATTTTTTAGTATCAAATTCATTTACTTTATTGATATATTCAGAAAATTTGATGCAAAGACCTTTTAATGGTTTTGGCAGTTTTTAAAAACTTTCTTTAAAACTTTCTTTTCGTATTTTTTTTTCTTGAAAATTTTCTATGAAGGAAAATTACTCAGCATATTGAATTACCTTTAATTTAATTTTAGGTTGAAAATAAATTGAATTTTTTCCTCTGTAGGATAAATTACAAAAAACACAACATGACAGTCAGTCTCAAATTGCTGACTTAGAGGATGAATTATCTCGTGTGAAAGCCACACGAGATGATTTACAGAAATATATTCGAGAACTTGAACAGTTAAATGATGACTTAGAAAGAGCAAAAAGGTAAGTTTTATCTCTGTTTCATATTAAATTTAAACTTCTATCTTGGTTTCATATTAAATTTAGACTTTTGTTTCGCATTTAAAAATATAATTGTAATTACATAAATACATTTTTTTCTGCCCTTTTTCAATTGTTGCTTTATTACTTTGGTTCCATTTTGATATATATATGTCTGTATAACATTAATCATATAAAAACTGTTTTGAATTAATTAAAATGCAAAATATTTTTTATAATTTATAAATAATTGTTTTATAAATATTTTATATTTTATCCACAAATACCAAAGTATAATAAATGTTTTATTGAATGTTTAAAGCCATTATTTAAATAATGAATTCAGAACTTCTGATTGATTCACTTATTCTTGATGGTTTAACATAGTTTCTCACAGCATGAAGCTGCTGCTAATATCAAATGTTTGTTTCATTTACTAGAAAGGCTTGTCTTTTATTTCTTTTGAATGTGGGCTACGTACTTATATTTTCTATTAAACAATTTTGGTTTTATTTCAAATTTCTCAATATTCAAATTTTTATGTTCCTCTCAATCTTAATATTATTTATTTATAACATCATAGAAAGTACATGTATAGATGAAATTAAAAAAATGTGAATGTCAGTAATTTTTAATATATTTAATTAAACATTATAATTCTTTTAAATCTAATGTCAAAACATTCATAAAAAATGTAAACATAAAAGTATATTCATTTAAATTATCAATTTTAAAATTAATAACATTTGAGACAAAAATTATACAGAAAGGAACTCTGAACCCTATAAAGGAAATACAATTTGAAAGTATTGTAAAAATATTTCTTGTTGAATAATTTGGTCCCAAGTAACTGTTCAATAATAACAAAATTTTAGTTATTATTTAATTAAGTTTGCATTTTGAAAATCTAGCATTTTGTCTTAAGTAACTAGAGGACTTTGTTGTATTTGACCTAATTCTTTAGGAGATATAGAATATTAAATTTATAAATTGCCACAATTTTTATTTTAATTTTAATTTTGAAGAACTATTTATAATTTATAATACTTATGGGATTTTTCTGTTTCAGAGCTGCAGTTTCTTCTTTGGAAGATTTTGAATCCAGATTAAACCAGGTAACTGATAATTTAGTCTTTCCTAAATAATAATTTTAAAGACTAATTTATGATTAACTTTTGTTTCTTTTACGCATGAAGGAACACTTTCAATCTTGTTTAAAGGGAAGGGATAATGAAAAACGAGTCATTAATCAACTTGCATTTTTAATTTATAAAAAATGGTGAAGATCTATGAACTTTGATTCATACCACCAGTTCATTTATAAAATTATAAAAGTTTTAAAAAATTCATCTTTTGTGAAAATAATTTCACTTAATTAATATTTTTTTTAAACATAGATTTCATGAATTATTTTATATTGTTGCTTTTTTTAAAATACTAATTTAATTTATTTTATTAGGCTATTGAACGAAATGCCTTTTTAGAAAGTGAGCTTGATGAGAAAGAAGTCTTGAAAGTCACAGTTCAAAGACTCAAAGATGAATCAAGAGGTATTAAAAAAAATTGAGTTTATTGAATAAAAAGCAAAGCTCCATATGCATGTATTCTATGCTTACTATTATTTCTAATTACCAGTGATTTATAAATTTGATTTGTGATGTTTTTAGTAATTTCTCGATTCACACACACACAATATATATACAGTCAAACATCGATAATTCGGACTTCTATTATTCGGAATCTTCTATTATTCGGACTTTTTCTGAAATGTTAATGTTTTATTCGTTTCTGCTTTTGTTGAATAATAATAGTTGGCGTTCCCTATAAAATCAAAATATTTTTCGGAAAATTTTATTTTAACGAACCAATCATATTGCTTGTTACTTTTTTCCCCTGTAAAACCTGTTGAAATACTGTAAGTAGTAACTTATTGCTTGATTCGGATCGTTCTGTTCGAACCTTTTTCGTTCACTCTCCTTCTACGGGATATTTTCATAGTATCGGCGTAGACCGTTAGTTTTTCTGGCTGTTTGTTTCCCCGCGCCCCGTACTTATCTTCAGTCTAGCGATGCAGAAATCTTAAATAATGCTTTAAATGCAGGAAAGTGTAGTGATGGAAATGAAGAAATGAGTGACACTAAACTACATGAAGAAAAAATTCCTACAGAGGATTTAATTGGCATCCTAGATAAAGCGATAACAGGTCTTGAACAGCGGGATTTCATAACTGAACATGAAATTATGACTGTATATAAAATCCGTGAAAAACTAATTTCGCACAAACCTAAATACAAACAACTAACATTATTAGATATGATGAAGTAATAAAGATGTTTTCTTTGAGTAAGTAATAATGTTATCATTGCTTTACCGTTCTTTTAATTAGCATTTTCAACTATTGTTTAATCTTTGAAATTATAAAGTTGTGTATTGTTTTACATCGTCATACTAACGATGTGCGTTAATTATTTTTTATTTAAATATACCCAAATTTCGCAATTTCTATAATTCGGAAATTTCCGTAATTCGGAATTGCCGTGGTCCCGGCGATTCCGAATTATCGATGTTTGACTGTATATATTTATATTCATAATGTATATTCATAATTTTTATTGTTATCTATACCCTTTTCCCCCCTCCAATCCTATGAAGAATAGTTTTTCCAAAAGTGAACTTTTATGCTGATTTGATGTTATTTTTATCATATAATTTTGAAATCATATTTTTATTATGCGTTTCCAATATTCACTTTGATTTGATTTTATTTTTTTGAAAATTTTTGTGAACATTTGTTGTACACTTGAAAGAAATCTGTATTTTTTTAATAACAGTATCAACAGCTTTTGATAGTTTCTTATTTAAGCTATTCAGCTCACTCTGTTCTGCAATTTCAAATTTTCAAACTGAAATTGTAGCATTAAAACAATCTTTTTAGCAATATGAATTCAATGCATGAAGAAAGAAAATATTTGTAATTCAATTCATGACATAAAGGCTTCAACATAAAAACAAAGGAAAACGTCATGTCATGACAATTATATTAAAGAATATTATATGAAATCCATAAAATACTTAAATCTATTATTCTATATTGAAACAATACTTAATTTTTTAAAAATGTTAATTTCTTCACATTTTTAAAGATCATCCTTCTACTTTTATATATATATATATAGAAGTAGAAGACTTATTCTTTTTCTATCTATCTATCTATCTATATATATATATAATGATATTTTAAAATTAAATTAGACACTAATTAATTTCCAAATTTTTATCTTAATTTAGCCATAGTAACTTCATTCCAAAAATATTCTCATATTGATCCATTCCACTTATTCAAGTTAATTAATTCAACAGAAGCTTTGTAAAATTATTAAATCGGATAAAAGCAGACTAACTTCCGCATTTCGAGTGAATGGATAAAAATTGTCCAACTAAGCACATTCCATTAAAAGATCCCTATGATTCCCTTGCACAAGGTGTACAAAGATCCCTATTAAAATCTAAAAGTATATATCTATAGGGATAAAAGTTTCATAACATAATAAACACACATTTTTCTCATTCTGTGTTGTGCTTGTCGTTTCAGTGTGTAAATAATGCATATTTCCCTGGATGGAATAAAACTAACTTAAAAATTCAAAGTGCCTTCTATGTCTTCAAAATTACCTTCTGCTTTCAACTAATAATGTTATTTAATAGTTGCCTCTTCATAGTAGTTAAATGTAGAATATATTCTGCATCATTCTTCAAAATAAAATAAAGTTTTAAAAAGGAAGTGAATAAGGCTTATAGTGATAGCACATAGTTAACATAATGAACACACATTTCAAATGTTAAGAAGTAGAAAATTTTATAATATATTTCTAGTTTATAAAAGAATTTAAAAGAGTAGAAAAATAACAAATGGTATTATTTCTAGATAAATTTCAATTACTTTCTTATATTGTTTTAAGTTTGGCTAAATTTTCTGAATGGTTATAAGTACTAAATTATTTGGTATTCTTTTTACTTCAGTAATTTTGATTTTCAGATTTGAGGCAAGAGATGGTTGCTCATCAAAGGCCAGTATATGAAAGAACTTTTAGTGAAGATAAACCGGGCCATGTTAAAGTTGTTGTTGATTCCAATAAAATAAAATCAGAGCTGGAGAATCTACCCGAGGTTCCAACAAAACGTATGTTTTTTTAAAAATAGTTTTTTACAATACCTTTGATATGTAATTATTTAAAAAATATTATATATGTAGTGGATAAAGCAAGAGCCTCTATAAGATTTATCTAAATATTGAAAAAAATTACCTTTCCAGAATTGATGTGTTCTTGTCTTTGAAGTAAGGAAATGATTTGAATATTGAAATATTAAGTTATAAGTTTTCAAAAATAATGATAATAATTTTTGAATGCATGTTGATCATTTAACAAAAATAAATTAATTTTAAAAATTGTAAGTAATGTGAAAAAATATTTATTATTCATAATTTTTTAAAATTAAGTTTGCATTTTGAAAAAGAAAAGAAAAATGCTAAAATTTTATTTCCAAATTTAATTTCATTAAATTAAATTTATTTTGGATGACATAAAAAAAGGACTCCATGATTTATAATAAATAATTTGCATAAATTTAAATTATTTACTGCATTTTTCATAATTTTAGGAATTGTCTTGCTCACTGAAGGGTGATCTTCAACAGCTTTATATATTTTCTTCTGAAAGGATAGATGTCTTTCCACTTTAGACTAGGATGACTATGTCCTTGTGATATATTAGATAATTATATCCATTACATAAATAAATAAAATGTTTTTGTTAATGAATTATAAAAAAAAATAGAGAGGTTTAATTCGAATGAAATTTTGCTCATGTTTTAATATTCCTTCTTATGCATTGAACTTAATGCAACCTGTTTTTATTTTAATCTTAATTTAAGAAAAATCTGTGAAGGATATGGCTATTTTTTCTTAATATAAAAAGATTAATTCTTCTTACATATACAACTTGTTTATGCTAAATTTTTCTCTTTATTTAACTACCGTTACATCATTTTGTGCCTTCTTTTTCTTTCTTTTTTTTTTTTTTAATGAATTCATTTGCAAGGATAAAAATGAATTTTTTTTTTCAGGTGGAGCTTGGTATATATTGTAACTTAATTTTCAATTATATATGTGGACTAAATTTCAATTCTAAATATTACTTTGAAGTTGTTTTTATTATTTGTTTACATGAAAAAAGGTTATTTTAAAGATTACTCTGAATTGAAAATGAAAATTATAATTCTGAAATCAAAGCTTCATTTGCTTCATTTGCAGGTCTGAGCCAACTGAGCTCCTCCTCACCACTTACTCCGTCATCACGAATATCAGCTTTAAATATAGTAGGAGATCTACTGAGGAAAGTTGGGGTGAGTATTTACACCGTTTCATCAAAACATTTTCTTTGCATAAAATTAATGCTTTTTTTTTTTTTTACAAAGCTTTGTATTATTCATATCCTTTAGAATGTAGTATAAACACAGTTTTCTTGGATAAAATTTTAATAAAAAATCCTTTCAATAGTAATTTCTAAAGTGTACAAATTAATTGTAAATTTCCATTTATCTTTACTCATGATAAAGATGAATGTATGTTTGTTCCTTATGGGCTAGCTTGTTTGCCCTAAAGTTAACGAAATTAACACAGATACTGTCAAAGGTGGAAATGTATACCTCTGTGTGTTTCAAAAAATATATATATTAAATGAAAGTTAAGCAAAATTTTGGTGTTTTATAATGATGAGTTTCAAAAAAATTAATGTATATAAAGGTTTTTTTAAAATTACATTTTATCTGATTTTAGTATTTGAAAATCATATTTAAGTGGGAAGCTTAAAATTCATATTTGTTGCTATCAGAAAAAAGACGTAAGGCAAAATTAAATGATAATCATAGAGAAGTAATTTAATATAATTCTAAGCACTGTTTGGTAAAATATTGTATAAAAAGGAATTCTAGAATTTTTGCGATCATTCCATTAATTTAAGAATGAGAAGTTGTCTTTAACTAGAAAAAAATAGTTACATTAGTAAAAATTGCAATTTCATTCAGCATTTATGAACTCAAAGATCACTTTTTCATGACTTTTAATGTTTGGGCAGATAAAAAAATTATATTTATGAATTTGTATTTCAAATTATGTTTTTATGAATTTTTTTATATTTTCTATTAGTATTTATAAAGCATATTAATGAGATTAAATATTTTTCTGCGGGATATCACACTGGCAAGAAAAATTTATCTGCTCCTTGAAAAATTTAAGATTTTTTCATATTTTCAACTTTAATGGAAATACTATTCTAAAAACCTAAGTGGAAATAAAACTGAGAATTAATGCATATATTCATATATAATGTATATACACTGAATTGAACATAGGTAATATTATTAAAATAACATACTAATGTCTGACAATTTGACAGAATCATGGGCATTGAAATTTTATATAAATTATATAATAAGTAAAATTATTATTAAGAAGTAAAATGAGAGCTAATCATTATGACCAACAAATCAGCTGGATCAGCATCAATTTTGTTTTAAACAAAAATATTTCAAGCATATTTTCCTGCAATGTATTTCAAAAAATAAATTGTAACTAGTTGGAGCACATTATACTAGCAGTAAAAAAATAATTTTATCAATATTTGTTATTACTGACACAAATTCTAGTTAAAAGATTTAAGTTAATTTTTAATACTTCATACTTTAGAAAGATATAAATTTCACAAGAAACATAACATTCTCTAAAAAATGAGTTCAAGTAAAAAATTGAGATGTTGCATAAATAGTGAAAAATATTCTATACTTAAGCTGAACGATTCTATTTTCTGTACTTATATTTTAGAAAAATATGTTTTTTTAGTGGAAAAAATTTTGGAATTAATTAATTACTACTACTTCAAATTAAAGCTCAAATTTTAGGTTATGTGACTAAAAATAAGAGAAGTACATTAAACCTCTAAAATAAAAATGAATTATATACTTATCGAGATTTGAACAGGAAAATATCTTGCTGAAGAAACCATCATACATAGTTACGTCAAATATTTAATTGAAAATTTTAACAACTATTAATCAAGGAGAATCTGGCTGGGTGCCATTGGTGGCTAGTATTTATATAGATTATATTAAATGCTAAAGATTTACATTGCAGCTTGATTGTATAATACACTTGTTGAAAAGATATTGTGAAGAATATCTTAAAGATTCAAAGTGACAGTTCTGAATTTATTTTCTCAATAGTTTTTCATTGTCAATTTTAAGCAGTTATACGTTTATAATATTTTTGTTATTTCTGCATTTTATAAATCTGTTGAAAATTATATGAAGTATTTCAACAGAAGAAATGTTTTTAAAATCCCCAGTTGCACCGGATTTGTATTTTAATATATCTAATAATTAATGATATTTATGTTTTACAGGCATTGGAGTCCAAACTAGCCTCTTGCCGAGCCTATGTAAAAGAAAATTCTCCAAAATCGGAAAAAGAAGAATTTGAAAAGAACTCTTCAGTGTATGTTCAAAATGTGCTTATGTTCTTTATTTTAAATTTCTATATTTTGTTGTTGTTGTTTTTGTTTGAATGTTAATCCTTGTAGAAATTAAAGTATAATAATTATTAGAATTCGAAAATGGGAGAATAGTATCCAAAATAAGAGAATTGATCAAAATATTTCAGGGTAATTAAAAAATTTTTTACAATTAATTGATTCTGTGAAAGGCAGTTGATATATGCAGCGAAATAACATGTATATGTGTTTGTTTATAGAATATGAATTTGGATAAGTTTTGGAAAATAATAATTGGAGTAAGACAACATTCTACAGACATTTTGCTGAAAGAGGCTCTTTTCTTCAATAGTTTTTATACTTTTAAAGTTTTAAAATGCTGCTATCATTTATAAAGATTTAATCAGATGGAGAAGTTGAGAATTTTTTAGAAAAAATAATGTATGAGTTAATCAAGGTAGTTGTCATTTTTTTATCTAAGATAAGTTACTAGTATAAATTAGTATAAAATTAATTCCATTTTTTAAAAAGTTCTATATTTGTGGGTTTTATTTTTATTACTTAAAGCTGATACATTATCCATTTCTCCATTTGTATTGCTGTTACTTATTTATTAATCACCCAATGAGTATATATATATAATAAATTTGCTTATTCGTATCTCATTATCAATACAATTTGACAGTAAGTCTATTTTCAGCTACTAATTCAGTTTTTAATATGCCAATTATTTTATATTCAAGTCAATTAAGGACCTAATTAATATGTTAATTTTGTAACTGTTACATGGAATTTTGATTATTTTTGCTTGTATATTTTTAATTGTGAAAATAATGTTTTCATGACAAAAAAGAATTGAACAATTAACTCTCACATTCAATTTTCTTTACAGGCAATCAAAGCACTTAGTCAACAAAGGATCATCTCTTTCCAGTCAAGACTGCATCAGCTTGACTGCATGAGTAATCTCTGTCCCTTTAGATTTGATGTGCATTTATTTTAGTTAAATAACTGGTCCACCTACAAGAGAAAAATAATCCTGTCACTTTTTAGTGAATTAAAATGTTTTCATCAAAAGCTTGTGCTGTTTCAAAATTGAAGAAATATTGTACTCAATGAAGACAAAAATTTAGAGAATTTTGATAGTTATTGGCTAAGAAAAGAATTGTTACAAATTATATAATATTATAAAGTAAAAATGTCTTATCCATTTTATTTGCTTTTAATGACAAGAATAATGTATTGCTATTGTAGTTAAATTAGAATATTCATTAATATATAAACAAATATATATATGATTTTTCATTATTTTAAATTATTGATTTTAATCAATATTTTATTAAATCCATTTCAATGTATATATTTTTATTTTGGCATTACAAATGAAACTATTTAACAATTGAAAATCTTATTTGAAAAAAAGCTTGAAGTTCTAAAAATTGTATTTACTGATTATTTTTGAAGTAAAAACAAATGATTTTTTTAACTCAGTTAATAAACAGTTATGAAACATTATGAATAACACTGTGTAGAAATATAAAATCCAATAGTTTAAAAGTGCCTTCAGTACACTATATATTCAAACTAATAAAAATCAGTACAATATCTATTTCCACTGCTGATAAATTTTTATCTCATGATTTTAATATGGTAATAAAGGAAAAAATTTTAACCTCAATATAGCAACAGATATATTTCAGCATTTACTGACATATCTTCAGTTGTTCTTTTCTGTCTCCTAATATCTGTCATATTTTTATTTAATTGTATTTAAATATCTACTTGAAGAAAAAAAATAATGTGAAATATTTTCTTATGTGATGGAAAAATCTTGTATATAATTCAAAATTTATATAGGGTTTAAGGGGGTTTTTTTTTTGTTGTAAATTTGGTCTGGTTACAATTTATATTGGGAATAAATTTTGTTAAAGTTATCCTTTCTGTTTTTATTTTTACATTGTAAAATGCCTCGAAATGTTTTTAATATGCCCATGCCACTAAGTTTCTTAGGATGTGACTGCAAACAACTACACTTGAAATTGTATTTAGTTAATAATGTATGTTTTAATTTTAAATTGATAATTATCATATATTTTTCACACATTAAAAAATATTTAGTATATTTCTGTGCTTAAATAGGATGGCATATCAAAAAATATATATATTAAATAATGTTCATTTTAACATTACAATTAAAGTTTGTAGTTACTATTATAGTGTATTTATCCTACCTATTAAAAAGAAAAGTAATAAAAATGTAATGAAGGTTACATGATTTAATTTGAAACATATTGATATTACCTAACTCAATCAAAAACTGAAGAAGAAAAAAAAAAACGTGTGTTGCCTTTTTTTTGTTTCTTTTTTAAACAAAAATTTGTGAAAGTCACTATTTAAGATTTATTTATATCAGTGAATATTTGTTAAATCATTAATTCGTTTTTTTTTGTTAAACGTGATTGTACATTTAAATATATTTATTATATATCATTGATTCCTGTTATATTTTTATTTTAAGTGTTCATTATATTTATAATCCTTTGTATAAAGTAGTATTAAAACAAAGAACTTGAAAGATGGATATTATTATTATTTGCACTTTTCATTCATCATGTGTGATGATTGTAACACTAAAAAACAAATACTTTTTGGAGAAGGAAATATCCAGAATTTTAAAAATTTAGAATAGTAATTAATAGATATTATATTGTAGTCTTTATAATATGTAACTTCCTTATAAATGCTATTAAGATATTTTTAATTTAGCAAAAACTTATCTTATTTAAAAGTTGATTAAAAAACATGAATATTAATATATTTCTAATTGTTATTTTACATTTTATGGTTTGTATAGTACTGAGACTGTATTTAATTTTAACTGTAAAATACAAGAATTGTTTTATTATTTAATAATTAAAATAATTTTCATTTTGTAAATCAAATGTATAATTTCAGCATTAAAATTTCTCTGGATAAAATGTTCTGTATTTTTTCTGTGTTTCAATTGTGTAAAATATTACTGATGTAAAATTGTATTGGAAATAATTTGTAATTAAATGCTAAATAAAACATTTACAATCGGGACGTATAAGAACCGAAGTTTTAATCTGAAATGTTTTAGGTAAAAGAAAGAAAAAGTTTAGAAAAGAGAAAGAAAAAGAGATGGTGTCTTTAATGGGTATTTTTGAAATTGATTTTTCAATATTAAATATACATTTTAAGAATAAAAATTGATTATAATAATATTAAAGCTTAGTATTTGATGAAGGTAACTTGGGTATTAATATCTTTTTGTACAATTCTCTGACAAATATATTTGTCTAATATTGTTTTTCAGGAGGAGTGTTACGTAGCTTTTTATGTAATTTGGTATACATCAGTAATACACACAAACTCATAACACACTGTAAGCATGAAGAATCAAAATTGTTATTGAAAGATTCTCGTGCACACACCCACACTCACAAAATTATAACAAAGAAAAAAACTGCTTATCTTAAAAAAGCTTTGTTCTCCAGATATTATATGTTGTTGACATAAGCCCATTTTAAAATTTTGAATTATAAGCTTATTTGTAATTCTAATAGATATAATAGAACATCTTTTGAAACAAATGAAATTAAGATGATTTACTGTTTATTAATTTATTGATAGAGAGAATGATCTCAGCTGAAAAATGGCTGTTACTACTGCAGTGAACTTTTGTAAATAAATTTTTCCTCTTAAAAATTAGAATTCACTAAAATTAAGTAGTCATCATAATATCAGCTAGAAGAATGGGAAAGCATAATTTCGTTGCATTCATGATTAATAATAATAATTCTGTTTTAAGCTTGTCTAATACCTGGAAATAAAATACATATTCATGGCAAAAGGAAATTAGATCATGTCTTTGTAAACAAAATTTAGAAATCATTATTCCATTTAAACTTCTGTTTGCAACTTCTTGTTCTTGTTTTTAATACTTTTACTATATTTAATACATAGAAGCAGCCAAGAAATAAAATTGAAGTAATAATCCTTAAAATTTATGACATAACATCTGCAAGCCTTAAAGCAACTGTGAATTCAACAGAAAGGCATTGCAAGACAACCAACACTAATTGTTATCCAACTCAGCATTCACAAACATAAATGACATTTTTTATCACAGGTTATTTATTCGTAACTTCCTCAGCTACAACTGCTATTCCAATACAAATATCTATTATATAAATATTAAATTGTTTAAATAATTTTATGGTACTTCCCTGAATAAAATTACTGCTAAAATTATCAATTTACTCTTTTCATCGGATTTCCATAATTTTAGTTACTACTATTAAATGTTTTCAAAAATTATTAGCAAAAAATGGATAAATTTGCTTATTAGTTTTGTCATTTAATTTAAGGTCTTTGGATTTAAATAATTTCAAAATAACACAATTGATCTAAACAATGAGCAAGACAAAAAACATATGTGCTTTGTTTTACATTATTATCTATTATAATAAAAATGGAGCTCGAAATGCGTTGCTAAGCGCAAAACTGGAGAACGGCTCGACCGATTCGGCTAATTTTTTGTTTAATAGTTTCGTTAAGACACGAGGATGGTTCTTATGTAGAGAAAAAATGAAAAAACTGCGAGGAAAATAGTTAAAACGACACTTTTCTAACTTTCCCGCCAAAAATCTGCATTTCCTTCCCCCACGCCAACTGAGTGAGATAGCAGGAAGTAATAAATTATGATTTGTTTAGAAAGAAATGCGCGAAGTCAGTTGGTTTTCATTCATAGATAACGGGATGTTTAAAAGAGAAACAAAATAGCTGCTTTTATTATTAGTCTGTATGAATATTTAATCTATGCCTGCTCAAAATAAAATTTCGGCACGGAAGAAAAAAAAGAATAACAAAGTGAAAATAGGGTTTGTAGAAACAAAATTAGTGAAGAAAAAAAGGATAGAAAAAAAAAAAGAAAAGAAGGATGTGTGTGTATCAATATTATTTCCTCTGTGCGCGGCATTTTCCGAGCTTTTTTTAAACTTTCGCATCTCTTAAAAACCAATTGTCTTTATTGTTTAGTGTGTTTACATTTATGAAAATTTGAATCTCATTATTCTATGAAAATGTAGAATTTTAGACCTTTCCCTCCACCATTTAAGTAAAATATCAATTCCGGGACAATCATTGCTCGGATACAAAGAGAAAGATGAATAGCACAATGAACTGAACATCTGAAGAAAATAATACTCTAAATGAATTATATGATTATCAAAATTTGTTTGGTTTAAAAATATTTTGATGAAAAACCTGTTATGAGACACAGCTAAATAAAATATTATATGAAAATTTTAGCGAGCATTAATACTGGCGAACCGACTGGTCGCCAAGGGCGGCTAGTTTACAATAAAGATGAATGTGTATATGTCTATGTTGTCACTCCATAAGATAGATTGACTCGAGTTATCAAATTTATCCCAAATAGACTTTTACAGGTAAAAATGTGCAGTTCAGACAATTTTTAAAACATTTTCATCAATTGAAAAATGTTTTGTTTTTCGATTTTGATGTTTTCTTATGATAATTCTTTTGAAAATATTCAACATAAAAATGATGCTTATACTAATTTAAGGTTCAAAAAATTATTCTTTTAAATATATCAATCTAGTTGCGGTAAAATTCTTTAGTCTAAATTCAATTAATTTTTAAATATATTTTAAGTCACATTTCATAATATTTTTATTATGAATGAAACCCAAACTATTTTAGTTATTTCATTAAATATTTAATCGTGATTTTCTTCCATTATTATAAGCTAAAGAGATTCAATTTTACAGCTATCTCATTTACAAAACATATAAAAAAATTGATGTTACAATATTGCAAAATTACTTAAATAGATGTATTGCTTAGTTACATTTTTAATACTAGATTGATGTAATAGAAACTGGTAACTTGAAAATTTCATAGATTAAATGAGAATAGTATGTGACTGACAATTAAAGTAAATGTCTTTAATCTTAGACAGTTTCACAATATAATGGGCATTTAGAATTTTATCTAAACAATTTAAGTGAAATTAAATAAAAATCAATGTCTCTGTGGAAACAGATGACTAATATTTGTATATAAGAAAACTATTCTTCTTTTATAATTATTAAAATTGAACTTCCTTCTCTTACTGCCAACTTAATAACTTTTAAACACATCTTTGCCAACTCTTATTTGCTTTAAATGAAAAAAGAAAAAAACTTTGTAAAAAATCACTGTTACTCAGATTCAATTGTATATCATCAAAATATAATTTATTCAATTAGGAAGCTCAAAACTTTTACTTATTAGACTAAAATGAATTAACACTTACAAATTGAATAAAGAATAATTAAATTTATATTAAACTGAAAATAATAAAGTAAAACAGTAAATTTTATATTTCAATCAATTAAATATTTAATTTTTTCACAAAATTATTAGAGGCAGAGTTTTATTGAATGATGAATCCATTTCATTTTTCAAGATCATGCAACTTATGACTGTTATACTTCTAATACTGAAAATAAATTTTAATCAATATAGATAGCTACATATTCATCAAGTTAGGTTATCACTAGGCATGATGAATAAGTATTTGGAAATATACCTATTAATAGTGGTCAGAATTAGATGTAGTGATATAATTAAAGTGTGTAATAAGAAAATATACTAATTGTTTTTACTATCAAAATATGGAGTTGATGCATTAATATTCTTTCAACAATGTGGTAATAACTGAAACAAATTTGTCAAGTTGAATAATGGGTTAAAATGGTCATTAGTGTGCCCCCGAGTTTGTCGCCAATATAGCAACCCAAAACAAAGCTCTTGTAGTAACCCTAATGATGTTTTGTTTACTTCTGTCTACAATGATGAGTTGTACATGAGCTTCAACTCTTTTCTGAAAACTTAAATAAAAAATAATATCAATTAAATATTTTATTTTTGATCTGTATTATAATTCAGATTTTTGTATAGTTAATAAGAAGTTTCAATTATATTTTTAATGCGATTACAAAATATTTATTCCTTTACTCATTTTAATTCTCAGTATGCGACTTCACAAAATCGTCTGCTTTACTTCTTTACGAAGTCGTCTGGTTTCTTTCTTTAAAAACCGTCTACAATAGAATTATTCGCATTTCTCGTCATTCTTTTAAAGCTCTTTCGTTTGTTTTCTTCGCTAGTTATTTTTTCGGCGTTTATTCAAGAATGGATGACAGGTCAGTGGTCATTTCGAACCTGATGAAGGATGATTGGAATATTTTTTACAACAAATTAAATACTTCAAGTTTGTACATTATGTCTTTAAAATTTACTATTAAATCCATTCTTTTTGCATCTTTGTCTTCCTCAATTATTTCTTATTTACTGTTCATGTTATCCGAACATTCCTTATGTTCAATGTGCTAGCGAAGCTACTAGTTTCCCGCTCCCGGGCATAGCGAAGCCGTAGGATTTTTTTTTAAGTTAAAAAATTCTGCCCGGTGCCTTCAATCGGGCCTGACAAAATAATAATAAAAAGACAATGCTTATCGATTAAAAAAATCATCATTATATTGCGAAAAGTCGTAACCGTCACTACCCTTAAAAGTGTTTGTTTACAGTGCCCGCCATCTTTATTGGCGACTTGGCATCCTTGGCGCGGCAAGGGGCACACTATAAGTAACCTTTACCGAATAATGAAACAGTAAGTAATACTTTCTCCTCATTTCTATTTAAACAAAAAGTGTTAGCATCTATTTCTGATTACAAATGCTGTCTCTGTAATAATAAAATCAATAACTGTTTCAAATGATGAATGAATGATGCTGATAAATTTTATTCAAATTCTTTTGCATCTTGGAAAGTACCAAGATGCATAACTGCTAAATTCAAATGTAGAATTTAATAGCCTGTAAAAAATTTGTAATTGTAAAACTTTTCCAAGAAATCAAACTCCAAATTATTAGAATTTAGTCAATATTTATTTAAAAAATCTAGACAACTAAAAAAAAAAAATCACTGAACATATATTTTGCATGATACCTTCCGAGTCAAAAGATAAAATGATTTTTTCAATAATGTTACCAGATATAAATAATTTTTATTTTGTCAGATTTAACTTAATATGTTTAAATGAAAATATTACTAATTTTTTCTAACATGGCTCACATTATATTACAAATATAAAAGATTATCAACCAATAACAAAAAAGTATGAATGAATGTTTCTACATATAAACAAAATCAAACAAGTAAACAAATCAGAATATTTTTAATTCATCCCCCTTTGTAATGTGTCGTAGTTCATCATTTTTTCAATAGGTCCAATAGCTGCTATTGTCACAGGTTTCCTTTTTAAGTAATTGGTGCACACTTCACGAACAATGTCTGCATTTATCATTTCAATTCTTGCTTCCATTTCTGGCAGGGGTATTCTCCTATTGTAATTTAACATTTGTCTCCCAATATCTTCAAATATTGGTGTAGATCCATCTAGTAATAGTAGTGAGTTTGTCAACAATAAATTTTTTGCTCTATTCACTTCTTCATCTGTCACCGAAGTACATAGTCTGTGCCACTCTTCTTGCACAGTAGAGAGCATATCATTAAATGTTTTTTCATCAGTAACCAGATAAATTCCCCATAATCCTGTATCTTTATAACAAGTATTGAATGACAGAAAACTGTGGCACAAATTTTTAGCACTCACATTATGAGCCAACTTACTATAAATATTTCCACCACTTCCATGAGATCGATCCCAATTACCAATTAAAATATTTGCAATAAGCAATGGGATGCTTTCCGGATTCATCCAACCACAACCTTCAACTGCAAGCGCTGCATGAACTAAAGGCATTGATTGATCACACAGTCGCGATTCACTTCCAGTAAATTTGCAGGTGTGTAAGAAATCTGCACCATCCGCACCGTGACTTTTTAATGATCCAAAATATTCTTCAGCTAGTTTCACTAATTCCTCATGCTGTACTCCACCAGCACCGGCTAAAACCATTTTTGATGCGACATAATGGTTTGTTTTGAAATCGACTAAATCTTTTCGAGAAATGCTTTTGATATTTTCGACTGGCCCGAGAATGGTGCGGCCCAAAGGTGTGTTTTGAAAAGCAGCCGCATGCAAATGATCGAATACAAGTTCTTGAAGATTCATTTCGATTTCTTGCATTTCGCGCAAGATTACACCTCTTTCGATCTCAATTTCAGACTGCCCGTATTTGCTGCTCTGGATTATATCAGATAATATATCAATAGCTTTTCTCACATCCTGTGTCAAGCACTTAGCTTGAAATATGGTTTGTTCTCGAGATGTACAGGCATTTAAATGAGCTCCCATGTTCTCCACTTCTAATTCTAAACCAGTTTGAGATCGTTTTTCGGTGCCTTTGAATGCCATATGTTCAAGGAAATGAGCAACTCCATTGTTCGTTTCTGTTTCATAACGGCTCCCAGCATCAATCCATAAACCTACAGTACAAGTAGGTATGCCTGAATCTTCGGAAGCAATTCGTAAACCATTTGACAGTTGACTCACCTTGGTTTCAGGAAAGTTTAATATCTTTTCAGATACCTGTGTGCTGTAAGGAGATATGACTCGACGAAAATTCGTAGCAAGTTTAGTTATGTTTCGAAACATTTTTACGGTAATCTTAGAAAAACTTTTTAATGCTTTTTAAAGGATGATTGCATCAGTTATTTCACATGGGAAAACACAGCGAAAGTGATATAAATAAATCTACACAGTTACAGTTAAAGCTATAAAAAAGTTTGACTGCGCACTAATAAATAGCTCTAGAGGAGCCATTCCAATCGCCTATATATCGTTCCACTAAATCTCAACCCGAACTGAATTTTCCAACCCGCATCCTTAACTTGTAAATCTGTTTTTTAAAGCAACACATTTCGTTGAATATTTTCAAACAGTTGAAATATATGAAAATGATTTGTGATGGATACTGAGAAAATTAAAATAACAACTAAGCATATTAAGGATCAAATGATGGAATACAATAACATTTGTCTAGTTTCGGCCTTCTACAATTTTGTACATAATTTGTACAATCATTTGCAGTGTCTATTTTTAATTAAATGTAAAATCAGAATGAATTTTTTTGTACACAATAGGAAAGAAACAACCTTTTAAAGCTGTTTAAACCATGCAAGTTCTATTAATACTCTAATTCAGTCCTTTTAATAATTTTTCGTGGTAAGAAAAAGGTTAGGAAGAAATAATAGATAGAAATTACAAAGAAATTTTAATTAATTAGACGTTTAATGATTCAGCAAATTTTACAGATCAATGCATTAAACTTTGTATCCATATTGATAAGGTGTGTTGCGTCAGCCTTATAAGCCAGATAATAACCTTCGAGCTGAAGGGTCCCTTTTGCTCGATCGGTATGATACTCGGCTACAGGCCCAAACGTCGCAGGTTCGTACCGCGACCTTCTCTAGCTACATTGGTGACCTTGACAACGCAACTTTCTGCTACACTCATGGTGCCATCTACCAGCCATAAAGCCGTCGCTAACTCAACGCACCAACTCAACACACCAAAAAGCCGTTGCTAACTCGACGCACCAACGAACTCGCGAGCTTGCCATACGCTTGGCGCTTTCAAAAAAAAATCGTTCGTCTCTCGTCCGACTCACTGGTAGGGGAGTACTGTTGCGTCAGCCTTATAAGCCAGATAATAACCTTCGAGCTGAAGGGTCCCTTTTGCTCGATCGGTATGATACTCGGCTACAGGCCCAAACGTCGCAGGTTCGTACCACGACCTTCACTAGCCACAGGTGTAAGAAAAAACATTTTATTTATTAACACTTTTTTATAATGATGGAGGAACATACAGAAGCCACGATATTTTCGTATATTTAACAAACTTTGCAAGTGGAAGTATACGCATAATTTGAAATGCATTACTCCATTTTTGGGGAGTGGGGTGAGGGGAGACACCATGCATAATATATTATTTTTGTACATTGGATCTCCACCATTAAACCGAACTTGTATTTCATATATACAGGGCCAGACTAAGCCTATTTGGGGCATAGGTCAAAACTTCTTTGGGGGCCCTTCTGTTTCACTATTTCAGTAATAAAGAACGTTCATTAAAGAAGGAATCGTGAAACTTTATATTCGATTTGGGGCCTTCTCTGATGTAGGGATCCAGGGCAACTGCCCCGTTTGCCCCTGCCTTAGTCAGGTTCTGCATATACATATGTTGTCACGAATATGCAAAGAATAACAAGTCACAAAGCCATACTATATCAAGTTTATCAGCTTTAAGCAAATCGAAACATGCAAGTGCTGAACTGACTTCACTGCTTGTTGGAATCAGAATTTGTACCTTTACTGAATAATCTAGAACTATAAACAAGGATATAGAAATTTTCTAAAAGCTTCAAGAACATTAATAAATGAGTAATGAGAAATTCAAATCAAAGCTCATGCTTTCAATTAATGCGATTTGACTGAGATTCGAACCCTTAATCTAGTTCGTTGAAACCACGTATTTTACCTCTGAGCCACAGTACTGATGTGGAACTGATATACACGCTGTTGATTTACAGATTTTCCTTTTGCATCAATATGTGTATACAATGATATTTTTTATACGATTTAACAATACAATACAATTAGATTAAATTGTATACAACATATACAATTTAATTTAATTTAAATTGTATTTGCTTTCCTAATTTTTATCTCAAATGAGCCCATGCTGCTTTATTCTAAAATTTTCTCTCATTTCCTGGTCCGAGTTCCACGCTTTTATTTAATTAGTTCTAGCATGTGCTTTAAAAAGTTGATGACCATTGCAATTTTTTAAAAATCGAAGCAAAAAAATAGCAATCTCTAACGCCTACGACATAGCTTCAAAGATACCTAAGATTCCCTTTTCTAAATCGACACATTGCAAAGATATTTTTCGTAAAGTCATCCAGGAAAAAATTGCTTTCACATAGCTCATGTGTTGCGATATAAACAGAAGCGTCAGTAATCATTTCTTCTTCTCATCTACACATTTTATCTTCCTCAAAAAGAAGTTACACACATAAAAAAAACGCTCACGTAAAAAATTTATTTATTTACTTTTGAATGTAGGAAAAAAGAATTTGCCATCCAATAAATTAACTGCATTATTTTTTAGAAAAAGATTCATTAGAAAAATGATTATGAATATATTTGTATCTGAATAGAAAAAATTGTTATATTCTCTTGCATTACTTCAAAAAGGTTATATTAATATAAAAACACTAAATTAATCCATAATACATTCAAAAAAATTTTTTAAGTTGAGTCATATCAATCTAACTGTCAATATAACTTTTAAATCAATCTTAGAATTAAAAAACCTTTGGATTCCTTTTTTTATCAATCCAAAGGTTTTTTGGTTTTTGGCTTCAACAAAAATCTGTAGGCGATTAGGTTTTTGGCTTCAACAAAAATCTGTAGGCGAGAAATAAAAATTTTAATATCTGCACTTACATCTCAAAAAACAGCTTTAATAACTTGATACTATTCCATTTACAAAAGCTCTGATTAAAAAAAAATAAGTTCATGACTACAGCAAATAAAACCCAGGAAAATGTCATTTTGAGCGAGTGATGATATGAAATGAAATAAATAAGAAATGAGATATTTTTTAAACAATAAATGGAATACGAAGTTTTTTTGCTCATTTGCAATACTTAAGTGATTAATTCAATGAAGCAATTAAAATGAATAAAAATATAATTTAACATGCGCGAGCATGTGGTGCTTGGCCGTTCAAGAAATTATCTTCTGATATAATACATTGAAATATGCATAGCAGATTTCATTGTTATCTTTTTTTTAATTTAAACTCTTTAAACCTATTTTCCAGCAAGAATCCACAGAATTCCGAATAAATATTAAACATATGTAAACATAAACGAACAATAACATAAATCAAAATCTTAAGAATTCTGAAAGAAGATCAAAGTTGTTGTATATATACAACATACATTATATATGTATTGTTGTATATATATTGTTCAAATTTTCAATCGTTATTATAAAATACTTTTTATTCACCCACTCAAGTTCAAATACATTTTTTTTTAATTTGTGGTGGATGACACTTGATGTTAATACAGTTTTTCAAATATTAATTCATTAATATGGTTAATTTTTTATTAATTAAAAACTAACTTAACTTTACCGCCAAAATTTTCCATTTATCCACCGTTAAATAAGAACAACTTCCTGTTGTTTCATTTTTTAATTAGGTTTGTTTTAACATGTTTTCGGCCGGTTATTTCAAATACTTCTGGGGTTTTTTTCTTATTGTTTATGCATTTAAAATTAAACATTGTTAATAAATCAACTTTTCGAATTCATTTTGAAGTACTTTTGAACTAAAATAAAACAGAATAAAGGAAGTTAAAAAAATTTTAATCTTTATCGCATTACCCCAACTGGCGTAGAAAATTCACGCATTTGCGTTGCCCCAATAGGCGTTAAAAATTCATATATGATCAGTGTGCTCTGATTTATTTCCAACGCATACGGGGTCGGTTTTGTTTCGGCCAGCCATAAATTTCTCACAAAGTAATTACATTAATTGTAATTATTTAATAAAAAACTAAAATAAAAGAAATTGTTGACCTAATTAGGAATTGACAATTATTTTTTTATATATTCCTTATTTGTTTTACAATCCGTATTAACCTGTTTTTAACACAAATAATTATTTGCAAAACAGTAATTTATTGATATCAGTTTAGCTCAGCAACTATTTCATGAATTTTGAATTTTTAAAAGTATTTTTTTGTTTCAATAATAAATGTTGTTGAAAATGAAATATATTGTTCTTTTACATAGTTGTTATGCATTTGTATTCATAGTATTTCGTCAAATATGTAATCGCTTGATTTTCTTTACTTTTTGAATACTTCGGAGGAACGATTTTGCTGCTTTCATATCAATACGGCTTAAATGAAGTTCAGAAATTGGAAATTGCATTACCTCGTCTTTTGAGGTCCCATGACAATACAGTATCATGGACAGATCTCAAAAAACAGTGTCTTGTATTTTAAGGTAATGCAAAAGAGACTGTCATAAGATTCGAATCTATTGGAAAGGTTATTTTATACAATAAGCAGAACCAATGCGAAATTGTTTTTTTATCATTTCATGCCTCAAAATACTTCGCTGCGAGAATCATGAATCTCAAGTTTATGAAGAGATTTGACACATTTTTTTTTCATACATGGTATCATTTTCCAAAATGCTAGCTAACAAAGTCAGCTAATGAATTAATAAATCACCTGCTTTTATATTTACAAGATCATTGGTTTAAATTTTTGAAATCTAAATCAATAATTTTCGTATGTTTGGCTGTGCTAAAATATTTCTATTTAAGTTTTCAAAAAAAAAAATGACATGGAAAAAAATTTAAAGAAATATAGATTTTTAAAAACATTAAATGCAGCTGTTATATTAGCCAATTCACTTAAAATAAAATGGCGGAGACTTTAATGACAACGATTTTTTAAAAAGGAATCAGAAAGTGTATTCCTATTGAAAGGCACCATAGTTATGTAAATCTCATAAAACAATTTTTTCTTTCTTTCTTGAATTGGTAGAATAGGAAGTGAAAATAATTTAATAACTTTGGAAGTCTTTTTTCTTCAAAATGTTGAGAAATTTCTGGATTTTTGAGCTCACGAAATCCTGCTCACACTCCTCTGTTGTTTTTGGGATGAGAGTTTTATTGACGCCAAAAACCTCATCCCAAAAACAACATCATGTTCTGACATGATAAAAAAAATGGAATTCATATCTGATATATATATCATCAATTGACAAGAGGATATCAACGTGTTAATTGAAAAGAAAAAAAAAAAATAAAAGGAATTCGGTATTATTCTTTAAAATATTTTTTTTTAATTCCATCGAAGCAAAAATCTGTCTATCTGTATTCGTTTATATCTCCATTTGATTTAGAAATTAGTAACTGACCTTTTCGCACGATATATAGCAAGAAAATAAGATTCCATTTAAAGAAAGTTTTATAAATAACAATAAATAATATCTCCGCACATAAATTTTTTTTAAAACTTTCAGTAATCTTTTTTAAAAAATTAAGCCGCGATTACTTAAATTTTCAGTAGATCATAAAATTCTATTTACAATCCATTTTCGTTCGAATTTCAAAATAATTTTCTTAGCATTTATTTATTTCAAATTTGCTTGAAAATCAGTGACATCCAATTTGTTTCCGTCCGTTGATTCACAAGTCAACAATTCGTAGCCATTGTGAAATAAAGAAGGAGAGGGGGGGGGAGAATTGTCAGTTTCACATTCTTTTCTCCTTTCGTTCTTTCATAGAAAGGAGGGTGTGACCTTACCCGTCTTTGACCTTATACCAAGAGAATGCGTGACCTTTGAGGATTACGGGGAATGGCGTTGTTCAACCTTCCTGCCAATATTCGCAGGAAATTTGTACACGTTTCCATTACTTACTCCCAGAAGCTTGGAACTTTTCTCTTTTTTTTTACTTTCTTTTTGAAAGTAAAAAGCTTCAGGGCATCTTTTAAATTTAGCGATAAATAAATGCATGTTAAAAAAATCTGAAAATGCAATTACTCACAGTTACCATAAACATTTAATAATTTCTAAATGATTTAAAGAAAATTCCTTCGATAACGTTCTGCATACTTAAAAAAAAATTCTTATAGAAAATTGAGAATAATTTATAACAAAATATAATAAATAATAACTTCAAAAAATTCTTATAAAAATTGAGAATAATTTATTACTAAATATAATGAATAATTGTTAAAAGTTAATTAATAATGTTAGTCGATCAATTTCATTTCAATTTAATATTTTTATATGAAAGAAAAAAAAAGTGTGAATTCTTTTCTTTTTTTATTCCATAATATAATTTTTAAAAAAGATTATTCTAGATTATTCTATTCTAAAAAGATTATTCTAGTATTTATTATTATTAAATTTCAATAATAATAATAATAAAAAGAAATATTGGAGTATATTATTCTCAGAAGTTATATCAGGGATTCTTAGGATTATTTCCATCATAAAAAATAATAAAAATATGCATTTAGCATAAAAGTTTACATAAAAATTTAAAGCAAGAAAAAAATAAGAAAATTTTATTATTTTGTTATAAAAATCACATTTTTCAACAAAAAAGAATTTAGTTTTAGCTGGATGGTTGAATTTTTATTAAAATGGGCCTATTTATAAGAACACTGAAATTTATTAAAGTCAAATTATTGACACTTAAAAATCACTCACTTTTTTTCTTAAATAAGTCAGTATCTTTACTCTTGCCGGCTAGTTCATGATTTTTCTGTTGTTTATTTTCTGCAGATAATACTTAATATTCAGAAGAAAAAAATCAGAGACATTTAAGAATAGTAAATTACATTTAAACAGTAAAAATCTTAATTTTAGAAATTTTGAAATATAAGTTTCATTAAACATAGATATGCTTTATAAATCAATACATGTTATGCCTAATACGTTTGTACTTTTACAATGTTAAAATCAGGAAAAGTTTCGAAAAGTTTTAAGAATTTTTATATAATTTAACGGACCTTTAATTTCTTTTTTAAAAAGTATAGAATTACAGATTTAAAAAAAAACAGAACTTGTTTATTTTTTAATAATTATTATTCAGGTTGTGAAAAATACATATTTTTTAGTTTAGTCAGCATTAAACATTTTGAAAGCACACCAAAATGTTCACTAAAATTTTATTTTTAGAAAAGAAAGTTTAATATTTTTAAAGAATTACATATGTTTTTTAAACTCAATTTTTGTCAAAATTTGATGTAGCTGAAATCTGATGTTAATTGCTAATGAAGTTTAAGGACCGTTGATTCTTAAATGCTCATTAATAAATATTTACTCACTGGTTTTATTTCTCTCAAAAGTACCGGAAATTTATATATCAGAATGCTTCTTGTTGACTTCATTGTTCATAATCTTAGCATTCATAGAGCCATTCTCTTCGGCAAGTTCATTGTCGCTTCGGCGTTCTGTTTTTGGGATTTTCACTGAATAAATGTCACTTGCGATTCTATGTTTTAATTTTTCATCCCAATGCATATAATCATATCTCTGAATTTATCTTTCGAATTTTGCAGCATCCTTTGTTAGAAACTTAACTCTCATTTTATACTCAAGAAACATTAATTAATAGGTAATTATCATTATTATTCCTTGTATTTATTTCTGTTGGGAATTGTAACTTATGAAGTAGAAGCAGACGATTTATTTTAATAGCTATTTTAATTAAAATACGAGTTAAGAGTATGGCCATTGGCAACGAAAAATAGTATTATTCTTTCTTTTTTTACCCGAGTTGGTTTGTGTTCCTGAGCTGAGTAATGAAAAAAAAAAAAAAAAAAAGCTTTTATAACGCCATAAAGATGGCTAGAGTATTTCTACAAAGAGTATTCAATTATTTAATGAGTTCGTCTGCTTTGAAAAATACGTATAAGGATATCTTTGCTATTAATTTGATGAAAATAAACTGTATATTTGTACATAACTAGAGCTGCATCATTTATAAGAAGATATTTTACTTCTGATTCGAGAATTGGTATAACGCCAAGCACATAAATAATGAGTTCTGATTCATAATACCCTTTGCAAAAATCAGTACCGACTTTATAGAGATGTATTCTAATGCCCTTTTTCTTTTCCTTGAATATCAATTCAAGAATCTGTACCGATTGAATGTCGTGATACGAACCTGCAACGATAAGACAATAGCCAAGTAATATAACCATAATACAAAAGTCGACTTCGGTATCGTATATGTTATCTGGATTATGAAGCTAGCACCACAGTACTCCTCCACCAGTGAGTCGGCGGAGGGAGGAACAATTTTTAAAGCGCCAAGCGTTATGGCGAGTTGCTGCTTGCTTGCGTCAAGTGAGTTTGACGGCTTTGACAAAACATTTCAACAAATTAATCCTCTTATTAGTTCACACTCTCCCCATATATACATAACCTGTTTAAATTTTCTATAGTTAATAAAATACATTTTATTCATCCACTCAAGTTCAAATACAATTTTTTAAAACTTGTAGTGGAGAACACTGGACGTTAATACTGGTTTATTACATCGTAATTCCTCAATAAAATTCAATTAATTTTTAATACTTTAAGGGGAGTTTCAGAAGCTAGCAATGGAAATTGAATAAAATAGGCAGTAGTCCAATCAGTAAAATGTAAAGGTTTCAATATTTTTCGTGTGAAGATGAAGATTGCGAGTCCAATTCTTTCGAAATTTAAAAATTTTTTGATAAATTATTTTTCTTAATTGTAACTATTTAATAAAAGGTAACTAAAGTAAAATTTCTCTGTGTTTACCTAAATAGAAATTGATTTTAATTTTTATTTATATTTCTTGTTTTCATTAAATTTATTATTTGGAACGTGTTTTTTTAAGGAAACGATTTTCACCAGATTGATACATGAGCACTTTAATGGAAATTAAAATAGGAGACTAACTGCAATATATTTAAATATTTATAATATACATTAAAAACTTTGACAAACTGAAATAATAAAACATCTTCTTTTCGAGAGATTTATTTTCTGTATATTGTACACAGGAAAAGGTAAAACTCAACTTAAAAACAATTTATGCAAATAACCTTAAAAAAATGATTAAAGAAAAAACTTTTTAATATAATGTCAGGCATTTTTTAAAATTTTAAAACAACATTTTCTTTAGAATTATAAAGCAATACTAAAATTACAAAAGATAATAGTTAGGGATACTTTTAGAATGATATTTCAAATTTCAACGATATTTGCATGAGCTCGAATGCACGACATTTAAAATTTCAATAAAAGTACAAAATTATATTTTACCGAAAATACAGCAAAAAGTTTTGGTGTCTTTGTTGCCCCTAGATTGTTGCCTATTTTGTTTATATTATAATTCATCTCGGTTTCCAGTAAAATTCACTTCATCTTAATATTAAATGAAATAACATAAATGAAATAATCAACTCATGCGTATAAAGAAAAAAATATTGCATATTATTGTTTTTTTTAATTCTATCTTATAAAAAATGATATTACTTTTAAAATAGATAATTTTTTTTATTTCTATCAATACATTTTTTAAAATCATTTCAAATTTGACATAAATAGTGAAAAATGTCTTAAAGATTTAAAATATTATCTATACTGTATATTTTTCAAAACTAAATATATATAATTTTTCATATCCATTTATTCGAAACTTCTTCATTCCATTTTTTATTTTACACTATTTCTTTAAATATCCAAAATCTATTATCAAAATTTTTGGAAATGTAAATTGGCTGACTAAATGAACAAACAAAAAACCCGTTTTGATAAGCATGACGATACCGATGATATCGATATTCGGGAGAAACCACTCAACTCCACAGAAAAGTTGTGTTCTTTCCCCTTCCTCCACCAACCGCATTATTGCAAGTACAGACGGTGACCACATGTTTGTCAATTGCTGATTAGCGCGGTTCATCCGTGTTCCCGCATGCTTAAGCCTTGAGCGTGAAATTTCTCCACTGTTAGGTAAGTTTTTCTTAGGAAACTTTTTTATTATACATTTTTATTCCATTATTATTTTTATATAAAGGTGGAATTTTATGTTCGAGTTAATTTAAAAAATAATACACGTAACACCAACCATAAGATTGAATTTAAGAATGTACTAAAACAATTTTTTAAGGAATTTTAAATGTTTTAAAATATATCTATTTATTTTTCACTTAATCAAAAAAAAAATAATAAATGAATGCGCAGTTCAAAGCGTGATAGTACATAATATTTCGCTCTTGATTTTTCTAAATTTATTTTATTTTTAAAATTTATCTTTAATTATTTAAATAACAATGTGCACTAAAAATATATATTTAATATTGGCGCCAAATGTGAGTATAAATCCACAGATTGGAACAGTAAAAATTATTATTGACGAATGTACTAAAATAATTTTAAAATTTGGCGACTCGAATATTTGGCCCAAATTGTATGATTATGTTATTGCAGTGAAATTAAACAGATTAAAAAATCATTATATCAGTAAAATCATCGTTTAATAAATTGTCATCGTTTTTCATGCCTTGTCATGATTATTGGTGTCTTAATTGCGCTATTTTCTGGGTGCGCTTTTAGTAACTGCGAAGCCAGAACTAGAACATTGATTATTTTTTCAATATCAAATTAAATTAACAGTTTAAAAATAATTTAAATTAATATGCTTGTAATTTTTTAAGCAAAAACATTTTTTTACGCGATACTTCAATTATAATTTTATTCTTAAATAATAAAACAATTTGTAAATATAATTTCATTGGTGATAAGAAATGTAGTAAGTTACTGTTACCATATGCAATGTTTCAAATAATTCGAAATCTCTGAATTTTAACTGTTGGAAGTTGTTTGTTATTACTCTGCGAGATATATATGTACTCCGGAAATTAAAGAAAGTGACTGATAATTAATTAAACACATTATCAAACTATGCTATCTTTAATGAATAAAAGATAAAAAAGCGGGTGTTGTCTTCCCTGAACTTTCTCGCATAATCTTAAATACAGGTGTTACACCAGATAATGTCTTCCATTAGCGTACTATAATTATGAAATATTAACCCGTTGGCGCGAATATAAAATTTTTTCTGAATCTATTTCGTCTTGGCGATTTATTTGGCAATTAAACCCTCGCATGCGCTACTAGATCCAAAAATCTAATTTGTGTTTTAGACTTATTTTTTAATAGATTGAATAAAAAATTTGACACTAAACTAGGCTTGCAGTCACAAAATCTCATACCAAATTTAATATATTTAAGTCACTGCAGATATAAATTATCGCATTTTTATATTTCTGGAAGTGCAGATGTACAGACAGTAAGCCCATTCTTGGATTCAACTCAAAATTTGTTGGGAGTTCAGATTATGGCTGTTAATTTTGTGCATTTAATTTTATCATTCTCTCACTCTACATTTTGTAATTACTGTGTTAAATTATACACTGCACATTTGAATTATCTCGTTTTTATATTTCTGAAAGTGCAGATGTACAGACAGTAAATCCATTCTTGGATTCGACTCAAAATTCGCAAGGAATTTAGATTATAGATGTTAATTCTGTGCATTTAGATTTATCAATCTCTCACTCTCCGTTTCGTAATTACCGTGTTAAATTATGCACTATTTATTTGAATTATCACGTTCTTATATTTCTGAAAATGCAGACTTACAGACAGTAAATCCATTCTTGGATTCGACTCAAAATTCGCAAGGAATTTAGATTATAGATATTCATTCTGTGCATTTAATTTTATCAGTGTCTCACTCTCCGTTTCGTAATTACCGTGTTAAATTATGCACTGTTTATTTGAATTATCACGTTTTTATATTTCTGAAAGTGCAGACGTACAGA
>JAOUZG010000367.1:1933838-1995555 GCA_026289955.1 Argiope argentata
ATTTGAATTATCACGTTTTTATATTTCTGAAAGTGCAGACGTACAGACAGTAAATCCATTCTTGGATTCGACTTAAAATTCGTAAGGGCATTAGATTATAGCTGTTAATTTTGTGCATTTAATTTTATCAATGCCTCAATCTGCGTTTTGTAATTACCGTGTTAAACTATACACTGCACGTTTCAATTATCACGTTTTCATATTTCTGAAAGTGCAGATCTACAGACAGTAAATCCATTCTCAAATTTGTTAGGAGTTTAGATCATACTCTAAACTCCCAAATTTTGAGTCCTAACAAAGGCAAATTTGTTAGGACTCAAAATTTGTTAGGAGTTTAGATTATAGATGTAAATTCTGTGCACTTAATTTTATCAATCTCTCACTCTGCGTTTTGTAATTACTGTGTTAAATTATTCACCGCACGTTTGAATTATCACGTTTTTATATTTCTGAAAAAGCAGACCTACAGACAGTAAACCCATTCTTGGATTCGACTCGAAATTTGTTGGGAGTTTAGAATATGGATGTTAATTCTGTGCATTTATTTTTATCATTTCCAATTTGGCTTCGTTTAGTTCGCAACCGTTATCGTTATTCGTACTTTTTTATTCTCGTTTTTTCACCAGTTTTTATTTCTAATACTGTTAATAATACTTTTAATTATTTGTTTAGATTGTTGAATATTTCTTCATCTCGCTTTTTTCTATTTACTTCTAAATATTACCACCGATTACTCTGTATACACCTTAAAGATGAGGGAAACCAATAAAAAGTGCAGCACGCAGAAACATGTTGCATGTTTATTCCCGACTCCGAGAAGAAAACTCTCAAGATTTTCTCATTGAAATCGTTGATAGAATTTCGCAACTAACAGCTGTTTCGCAAAAAACAGTTTTCCATTTGAAAAAAAAAAAAAAAAATGAATGAAGACATCCAGTCCTTTTAGTACCTCTGGAAAGTAGCGACCATGCTGTCACATCCAAGGCTTGTAAAATATGATTTTACATTATCCCATATTCGATGAAAATTCCAATCATTTTTTCGTGGAAATGAGATCCTAACGTTAGATGTGAACGATGATAGAGATGTCTTTGTGGAAAACATTAGCCGAAAAAGCTCTACAAAATATTAAAATACTTGAGGTTTTCTTTTGAAAAACGATGAAACGAAATGAAATAACTTGAATAAATTATTGAAAAAAATGTATCAACAATATTGAACAAATATTAAAAATAAAGAAAGAATTGATTGTCTGATTTAAAATGATAATAAAGTTATATATTTACTATTTGGCGAAAAATTTGAGGGATAAAGTTTCGCCAGTGATCTGCATTTCTAGTCATTTTATACTTAAAAGCAACCTAGTTCCTCCGATAACAATTGCAATTCGGCATGCGTAGAATATACTGTATTGCCAAATTAGCGTGGAACAGAGTATAACAAGATCATTCATGCCCAGAAACTGCAGAATAGCAAGTTATTATCCCATAAAGACTGGAACTTTCATTTGTCCACTCTTTCAGCGCATGCGCCATCTTTCTTTTGGAATGCGTGTACTGGAATATTTTTGGGCTAAGATTCTAAAACCTTCCGCGCTTTTGAGCCTGCATTAGGATGGGCTTAATTCTTCAAAGCATTTGTGAGAGGAAAGATGAATGAAGGGGAAGTTTATATTTAATCATAAATTAAACTCGGGTTTACTGTTCGGATCCTGAAACGACCTAATTTCGACGATTCCATTTCATTAAGGGGTGAGACGCGGAATGCTGAGCACATTTCCGGTATTCACCTACAACCTTGGATTTCCCCGATTAGAAACTTTCTAATTTTTCTCTCTCACCTGTATGTGACTGTTATGTCGTAGTAACCGAATTTTATTTTCATTCAAAATTTCGAATTGATATGGCTAATTCAAGTGGTAAAAAAGCTTTCAGATGGTAAGAACTGATTACTTTAATTTTATTAGCCAGAGTTTTATTTACTGCATTTCTCGAATCTTTAGATATAAGCAAGACCAGCGACCATTCATGACGTATCTAAGGGTCTTTTATATGAAGCACAATGGTATCTGGGGCCGGGATGGCCTGGTTGGTAGAGTGTTGGACTCGTGCTCCTTAGGTTACGGGTTCGAAGCTCACCGACCAAAAGATTCCCCCGAGTGTGTGGCGATTGGCGCTCATTAAATCTGTTCGTGGTCGCAAAGTCCTCCATGTCGAGTAATATCACTGGGAATACTGGGCCAGGGGTGATCGTTCTCTGTTCCAGGTCTAAATTGCGATCTGAGATGTATGAATGAATTTGCATGAATGTAGTCCGCCCCCTAAAAAGGGTTGTGACGAGTGTGTAGCTAAGTCGTACTCTTGGCCGTAGATGGCGCTACTTGTAAAAAAAACAAAGTGACTAATTTTTAGGCTTAAAATCTGTTGATCGTATCAGTCGAAGCTTGTCCGCGGCAAGTGCCATTAGTCACAACAACAACAGTTTACTTTAAGTTTTTTATCTCTCACGTGTATGGGACTGCTGTGACGTTTCTGATCGAATTTTATTTTCACTCAAAATTTCGAATAGTTATGGCTTGTTCAAATGATTAAAAAGCTTCCAGGAATGATGCGAAGAAAACTTCAGTAAATATTTCATGTTATACATTCAAAAACAATTTTCTTAATTATAAAAATCATTATTAATGTATTTTTAATATCAAAATAGATACAATATGTATTTTAAAGATAATATTTTTAAGAGGTTTCATATTTACAGCAATTCCTTAAATGAAATCAAAGTGTTTAATAAAATCTGAATTATCCATTGTTGTTAATCTTAAAATATTCTCCAAAAAATACAATAAGATATAAAAATTCATTTTAATATAAAAAAGATAAATATTATTTTGTAAAAATGTAATCGCCAAATTTTTAAGAACAGAAATTTTTCAATCACTCTTCATAATTTAATGTTTATTTTTCTACATTACGAAAAAAATTGCCCTGAAATATTTTGCTCTTTAATAGTACCTTTTTCCTTCCGTATTACTAATTATCTGTGATGTATACGTCTCATAAAATTGCGAGTCTCCACTGTTAAATATAAACTCCTCCTTCTTTTCAACTTACCGTTCGCCCATCTTTTGACGAATCAAGTCGATTCTAATGCGCAAAAGCATGGAGGGTTTTACAATTCTTTGTCGAACAGTACTCGCCGACTGAATAAAAAGAATTCGGTCAGAAACGACATGATATTCATATACACTTGAAAAAAATTTCAGCAAAAAATTATCTAATATCAAAGAGTGACGAAAAATTCCAGAAATACGCTCATTCTTCTGTCTCTCTCTCCTTAATGAGATAGAATCGTTCATAAGTGGTTTTCTCAGAATACTGAAACGAACAGTAACTGGTGCGTGTTAACATACCTTAAAACTCTCCTTCCCTCGAATACATGATTCGTCTCTTAAACATATTCTACACAAAGCCTTAACATATTTTCCTCTTTAAGGTAGGTGACTACTCTACGAATAGTTTTTTTTAAAGTTGTTCGAAAATGGCTATATTTTTGAATATTTGCATCAATAAAATGGAACACAAACATTATGAAACTACAATATATTAGTTAAATGGCAACAAAAAAAAGGGGGAAATGCAAAAATATGCATGTTTAAAAGTTTATCAAATGATTTGCTTAAAATTTTGCAGATAGCTTAAGAAATATATTATCTAGTTTATGAACTTAAAAAAAAAGGTAATAAAATGCATTTATATCCATTCTTTAAATCTTGATCTTATTTAACATTATAAAATAATTTGAATTTTGTTTCTAGGATCAGTCTTTGGGAATTTATATTCTGCTTCCTCAAGCGCTAAATCTTGATGCAGTTGTTTTCAAAAAATATCAGATTTTTGATTGGCAAAATGACAATCCAGAGCTTTCATGATGGTCAGAATTACTTATGTCCTCTCCAGCAGGCTGGAGGAAACTCCCTGCGTGAGTTAAGAAGAAAACAAATCACAGTAAACGGATTGCAAAAACCTTGGAATAAGGTAAACAATGGAATTTTTATTACATATTTTTGTGACATAATGAATCAGGTGTATTTTGAATAATAACGTAAGTTTTGATATTAATTTATATGACAAACATTAATATCTTACTTTCATATGGAATATATTTTTTTTAAAAAATGAAATTATATTTATCTGTTGTTTTCTTTAATGCTGTTGTTCAAGGGGGGGGGGGATTTTCCAAAGTAAAGGTTACTTCTATTTTTTTAAAAGTGTTATGATTCATTTAGTGACCACTGGATTGTCATATGTATCTACCCAGAATGTAATAATCTCTGGAACTATGAATTTTATTAGCTTCTATTTATCTTCAAGGGGCTGATATCCACTTAGTGCCATCCTCTTACTCAACACCAAAAGAGAAAATGTCCAAGGGGAGCATATCTGGAAATGCCAAGTGCCCGTGGAGCATTTTTAAAAAGTATTTCAGAAAATAATTACAATGATTATTTAATCGATTTACTTAAATTTCTCTAGTTTTTGATGTTGAAAAGAGTTTGCACATTTTTGTTATTAATTCAGCATGCTTTAATAAAATAATTTATACATATCAGAAAAGGGTTTTCTTCAAAGATTTAAATACAACAATCTGTTGTTTTTTGTTGTTATGATCTCCAGCAATTGCTATAAAAATAGTTCTTGAAAATGGGTATCTATAGATATTTCATGTTATAAGTCACTTTTAAATGTTAAAAGATGAATTATTAAAATTGACTTAAATTCAGGAATATTTTCGTAATTTTATTTATTTTATAATCTTTTTTAACTTATTCCATTTGCAGCACTATTACAAGTTACGAAGTATATTTATGATAGTTTCATCATTTTGTTTTTCAGATATTTTCCTTCAATTTTTAAAAATTATTTTGTATTGATATGACATCTAGGAACTTTATGTTTTGTGAAACAATTTATGCTTCATATATTTTGTGGGTTTTTTTATTCTCCTATCATTTTTACTTATATTAAGCGAATTTCCATATAATATTTCAAAATATTTTTCTATATAGATAGCATTATATAACAGTTTACAGCTTGCTTATAAAGAAATTGATAGTAGTCTAGTAAAAAACTTTTATCATATTTTTACGTTTTACACTGAAAAAATTATAGTCGAACAATTTTTTAGTTGGAACTAATCAAAACTTAAAGGAGTTATGGGCCGAATGGCGCTTTTCATCTGTAGCTTGTCGGCCCATAGGACAAGATGGCAGATGACATCACAATGATTATCTGTAAGTATGAATAGTAAATGCTGTAAAGTGATGGATAATAAATATTGCATACTATGTTAACTCATGGTAAATTCCATCTTTACAAGATTATCTTTCACGATAATCTTTCTAAAGCTCCGTTCCAACGACCTGTTCGCGTCTTGAGACAGGCACATTTCCCCCTCTTTTGTGGTCTTCCGGGGCTCTTTAATGTCTGTTCATTATATCGACAATTTTTGGGGAGCTCTCGTTAGTCCACAGGTGGAAGTGGGCCTACGATGGGTCAAGTGGCAGATTTATGACCATATCCATCATGACAACAGGCTGTCGAAACGGGGCTTAGGATTTGCTCAATCTAATATTTTCGTTTCAGATATTAAAATTGCTGAAAACCAAAAATTCAAGACTATAGCACATTAACATGCTTCTGAAATGGTACAAGTTGTATGTCTATCAAAGTTTTATAAGCATGTTACTTGGACAGTCAAAAATACTATGTTTTTAGAACAAGCAATGCATGGAATGTTTTTCAGACCCCCCCCCCCCAAATTTGATAAACGTGCTATTTGGAAGAATCAAAATAAATTTAAATGAATGCATTAATATCAAGCAATGCACAACAGGTTTTGCAGAACATTTTCGAACTCAATAATCCTTGTAAACTAATGGGCCACGAAAGATGCTTGTTATTTATAAATGTGTAGTTACTTTGATTATAAGAAAAATAATGTTCAAGAAATATTGATTTGCAAGACCAGTTTAACAAGTACGTATACAAGAAGCCTTTTAAAGGTTTCTGAGAATTTTATCGCTACTGTTTCTTAATAAGAATGCTACTAAAAAGAGAAATTTAAAGGTAATAAGGCCACTGTTTTCAATTATATTAAAGTTCATAAGTTTTTTTAAATTTAAATTTGGTATTTTTTGAAACTTGAATTGAAACTTGAAACCATTGAATTTTTCCCAAATTATTTATTTTTATGAGCATTGCCTTTAGTTTTCATTGTGTATTGATATTTATCTGTTGTAATTTATATCAATTGTAATTTCATATCAAATGAGTGAGTCGGTGACACACGAAGCTTTTATATTCTCACCTGTCCAGAAAAGGAAGTTCCAAGCCACGGATGCCATATTCTCGCTCTTCTGATGCATTTCGTTTTTATGTAGAATTTTTTTAATACTTCAAATTAATAATAATAAAAATTTGAATATTATTTTAATTCCAAAAAAAAAAATTATTTCGTTTCAGGTGAAGTTCAAGGTTCCCACATTTTTACCAACTTTGAAGCACATGGCTGCTGTCCAATCAGCGCTGGTTCTCTACAAACGCAATGACATTCAAGACTTGCTGGACGAGATAGATAATCGTCATCCATCCATGCGCCATTTCGACCAACTACTCCCATACGTCACCCATGACCCCTGCACCAAGGATGAGGCATGGAAACAGGTAAAAGTGAAAGCAAACGAAATATTAGCTAATTCACTTCCCCTGGAACTTAAGGTCCTAGTATCTGAAATGATTCGACCCTTGCATTGGGAGTTAAAAAAATGGTTGATAGACCATAGTTTTGTAATACCCAAACTAAATGTCGGGGAGGTTGGAATAATTCGATTTCTGAATTCCGAATGCAAAGATCGAATAATAGATGATAATCCTCTTCATTCTTTACGACGTTTTAAACTTTTACATTATGTTTGCTGGAAATCAGACGGAACAATTAATAGAATTCGAACAGCCGAGAATTTCATTCGATACGAAAGGGACTTCGTAATGGCTTGCACATATTTCATGGACAGCCAAATTTTGGAGACTTGGCAAGAAACTGGAAATATTTGGCCTCCTAACATCACAGTGCGCTTCTGGATGGAGTGGTTGATGGGACTGAATCAAAAACCTGTGAAACCTTGGTTGAGAACATTAAAGGAATTCTTTAGTAATCCTGATCTCCGAGAGAGTTCGATGATAAGGCTGAGTTCCTTTTTCCATCTGCTGTCCTCGAACGGCAGGAAAAATTGCCTACCTCTCATTAAATGGAATGACGTACATGATGACGATCTACGTTTGTGTATGAAACAAATGGACAAATCAGAGCTTAAAAAATTATTTCGCAGCAAACCTTCATGCGTGTTGCGTGCCTATTTAAGATGGCCGTTCCACAATGTTTTCATAGAAATAGCAAATGAAATGTGGCCATATATAACGCTTAATTGTTTCAAAGATATCTTAAAATACATAATTTCCTATCCACCTGGTTTAGAAGATTGTAACTGTTTGAGAATTTTCAGGGAATTTTGGGATAATTGTCCTTATTCTTATAAAGAATTGATAGAAGATAAAGACATTTTAAAATGGGTACATCTTTCGGAAAAGTGGCTTTACTGATGCAGGATGTCCAAATAATTGTCAGTGTCCGAGGTAGAGTACAGTGGCGGTTTTCCGCACAGGTGGTGGAGGCGCTCGCCTCGTGCCTCGAGATCTATATGAACCTCAAAATCTATTTGGCCATATATCTTCGGTCCGATGCACAGAATTTTCTCTTTTGCTTTTTTCTTAAAGAAAAAAATGTTAAGTAATATTCTCACGGAATCAAACGTCTGCAAATTCTTTTTTAAAACTTCATAAGTTCAGAATAATTTCTTATAGCCTCCTTTTCCTATTTTTTAAATTTTCTATTTGTACACTATAACATGCCCACTAGGATTTAGGCAAATAATTTTAATATATTAATTTCTATATAATAAAATAAAACATTCATTGGCGTTGAAACAATAAAAAAAGGTGTAGTATATAAATAGTATCGATAAAAAGTATCTCTGTACAAATAAAAAATGAATTAATGAGAAATTGCCTTTTTAAATATATTACAATATCAAAAAATTAGTATGAAGATAAAGCAAAAAAATTTAAATAAGTTCATTCTTGTCACTTTATTATCATCAATAAATTACCGAAGAGAACCTTCAAAATATATTAGCGTCTATGGCTTTATATTACCAAAATCCGCCACTGGTATTGTAATCTCGCATCTCATTATAACTGCAAACGATCTAGTATTCTTTCTCCCTTTTTTCTTTTCTTTTTTTTTGCATGTATTGAAATCGTATGTATGGGATGGTAAGTTGGCTGAATGTAATTGGCGAAATGGATTTTTTTTTGAACTGAGCAGTTTGTGATCAAAGTGTGTTAACTATATATATATATTTACTCCAATTTTATATTTACTCCAGATTTTAAAATGAGTTTAATGATCAAAATGAATAAAAAATTAATTAATTTGATTAAAAATTGATTAATTTGCAATAAATGTCAATGCTATGAATGAATGTAAAAAATGTTAGATATATGTACATTTTAACTTAGAATAAATATGTATATATTTGTATAGTAAATGTTTGATTATCTGTGGCTTAAAATAAATGTAAATAATGTGAATAAATGTATTACAATAAATGGTTGTTATTAGAAATTCTTTGCCGGCGTCCTGGCACAGAGGTAGCGCGTCTTCCTTGTGATCTGGGCGTCCCGGGTTTGAGTCCCTGTTCAGGCATGGTTGTTCTTCTGTGTACTATCTGTGAGATGTGTGAATGTGCTTCCCTGTAAAAAGGGGCTGTGTAGGTGAATGTGCTGAGTGTGTAGCTAGGTCGTACTCTTGGCCCTAGTTGGCGCTACTTCAAACACAAGAGACGCTCATTCGGATTAAAATATTGCAAGTGCCATTAGTAATAACAATAGAAATTATAAAAGTATTGTTTGTTTGAATGTGTAGCTGCAGCTTAGAATAATTGAAAATAATGTGGATAAAGGTAAAAAATATATAAATTTATTAGAATAAATGTGAATGTAACAATTCGATTAAATGTTTGGCATTAGAAATTCTTTAATTGTATAAGTAAGTGCTTATCCAGACATGTCTAGGACGCTTACAGTCCTGAAATTCGATATATTGGTAGTCATAATGGTGATTCAATGCACTTCGAAGCCTAAATTTTAAAATTTAATCTATATATTTTTTTCATTAATGCTCTATTTGTAGAGGTTTTTTTATACATATTTGTCTGTAGTATGACTAATATGTGTGTGTGTGCGGGGGAGGGGGTTCTTACATCGTTGATAATAGCATCTTTGATTCAATTTTCTGAATTTTCAGAATTTTTTAAGTATTATTTTCTTTTTCCTAAAAATTTCCAAAAACCAATCTAAAATCCCTTTATTCGACATTCTAATGCAGTTATCTTTTTCACGTATACAGTAGTCATTATTCAAATATTCATTTAATTCTAATCTAAGACATCTTTATTGATAGATTTTTAATTATTTTTCTAGAGGATTTCAAATGCCCCTCCACTCTTTCCCCCACCTAATCAATAATCGAAAAAAGAAAAGTGCACACTCAAGACATTTAGGAATTTAAAAGGAAAAAAAAAGCAATAAGCAAAATTAAGAATTCTATTCTAGACTAGCCGCCTTTGGCGACCAGTCGGTTCACCAGTATTAATGCTCGATAAAATTTTCATATAATATTTTATGTAGCTGTGTCTCATAACAGGTTTTTCACCAAAATATTTTTAAACCAAATAAATTTTGATAATCATATGATTCATTTATAGTATTATTTTCTTCAGATGTTCTGTTCATTGCACTACTCCTCTTTCTCTCCGAGCAATGATTGTCCCGTAATTGCTATTTTACTTAAATAGTGGAAGGAAAGGTCTAAAATTCTAAGTTTTTATAGAATGAGATTCAAATTTTCATATTATGTAAACACACTAAACAAATAAAGACACAATTGGTTTTCAAGAGATGCGAAAGCTTAAAAACAGCTTGGAAAATGCCTCACACAGACGAAATAATGGTGACACACACACACCCTTCTTTTCATTATTTTTCTATTTTTTTTCTTCACTACTTTTTTTTCTACAAACCTTTTTTTCGCTTTGTTATTTTTTTTTCTTCGCTACCCAGACTTTATTTCGAGCAGGCATAGATTAAATATTCATACAGACTAATAATAAAAGCAACTATTTTTTTTTCTTTTTTAAACATCCCGTTATCTATGAATGAAAACCAACTGACTTCGCGTATTTCTTTCTAAACAAATCATAATTTACTACTTCCTGCTATCTTACTCAGTTGGTGTGGGGGGAAGGAAATGAAGATTTTTGGCGGGAAAGTAGGAAAAGTCTCGTTTTAACTATTTTCCACGCAGTTTTTTTTTTAATTTTTTCTCTCCATAAGAACCATCCTCGTGTCTTAACGAAAATATTTTTAAAAAAATTAGCCGAATCGGTCAAGCCGTTCTCCAGTTTTGTGCTTAGCAACGCATTTCGAGTTGCATTTTTATTAATATAGATGAAGAGAATAGTCCAGCTATCAAGCTTCAAAACCTAATCTATTTAGTTCATAATTCTAAACTTATTCCAAAATCAATGTGGCTTAGCAGACATTTTCGAATAATGGAACATGTCAAATAAAGATTTAAAAAAAAATTAAGATATCCTTATATCGTTTCATTGCCCCGAACTCATTGTTCTGTAAAATCCTTAAAATCATTCCACAGAATTATTCTGGATTTGATTTGCAATGAAAAGAAACTATATAATATTCTTTTCAGAATCCTGACACTAGGATTTTTTCGGCGCTTTTACTTCGGTAAGGGGCGGAATTCAGAAATATGAAAGGCAATATAATGCCTCCTAATTCCGCGAATAGTTGGAAAATGTAAACATCTGCTTTCATCTTTTTTTAAGCCCCTTTTTTGAAAATAAATAAATGCTTCTTGGTGCATGTGCAAAACAGTGGAAGGGTTAAAAATCCTAGACTGAACAGCTGTATAAATGATTTTATTAAATTTTACGAAAATAGATTCGCAGTATGTAATATCGCCATAAAAGTCTGAGAAGCACATGAACAAAAGAAATGCTTCAATGATATCATTTAGATATTAACCAATTTGGATCTAGAGAAAATGGCGAAATGGATATTTTCCCCTTTATTCAATACTGAATTATCCAAACACATTGGAGAACTATAAGCACATAACTTCAATTAGTGTTAGCTTTCTCATCATTCCTTTTCGCCATTTTTTTATTTGTATCTGAAATTACTAAATTTTTAAGAATTCATAAAATATTGTTTCTTATAATATGTCTATCTATTCTTAACTAACTCTGTAAATGCTATATTTTACTTTAAAAAAAAGGTTTTTATTTTTAGCATTTTCAATTGAATATTACTTATTAAAAATTATAAAACATAAGTTCATATGCTTCTTTTTTTAATTGAATAATCCTATATTTCTCATGATTAAAATTGTATATTTTTATTTGTATCTGAAGTAACCAAATTTTTAAGAATTTATAAAATATTATTCCTTATAACATATCAATATCGATTTTCAAGTAACTGCATAAATGCCCTATCTTGCTTTGAAAAAAAAAGTTTTCATCTTTAGTATTTTCAATTGAATATTACTTGTTAAAAAAATTATAGAACTTTTGAAATACTTTTTAAGTGCATATGTTTCTTTTTTTTTTTTTTTTAGTTGAATAATCCTATATTTCTCATGATTAAAATTGTTTTTTTTTTACTTGTATCTGAAGTTACTAAATTTTTAAGAATTTATAAAATAGTATTTCTCATAATATGTCAATATCTGTTCTTAAGTAACTGTATAAATGCCATATTTTACTTTGAAAAACAAACTTGTTTTTATTTTTAGCATTTTTAATAGAATACTGACTATTTCGATTGAATATTACTAGTCTAAAAAGTTATAGAACTTTTGAAATACTTTTTAACTGCATATGTTTCTTTGTTTAGTTGAATAATCCAATATTTTTCATGATTAAAATTGTTTTTTTATTTGTATCTGAAATTACTAAATTTTTAAGAATCTATAAAATAGTATTTCTCATATGTCAATATCTGTTCTTAAGTAACTGCATAAATGCCATATTTTACTTTGATAAAAATTAGTTTTTATTTTTGGTATTTTCAATTGAATGCTTACTATTTCAATTAAATATTACTAGTTAAAAGGAATTATAAAACTTTTGTAATACTTTTTAAGTGCATGTGTTTCTATTTTTTAGTTGAATAATCCTATACTTTTCGTAATTAAAATTGTTTTTTTGATTGGTATTTGAAGTTACTAAATTTTTAAGAATTTATAAAGCTAGAATATTTACTCAAACATCTTTCTCTTTGTTAATTTTTTTAGGCATAGAAATTCAAGCAAAAGTAATTCCCTAGGCACATACAAATCAATTGTTTTATTCGATGAAAATATTTTTATATTCAAAAGCAATGTTGTGACAATTAAAATGAGGACAGAAACTTTTCTTAGGAGGTGACATATTTAGTACCACAACGCCTTTTGGTAAATAAAATTTTTCTGACCACATCAAATTAATCAAAAACTCATCATTTAATATCGAATTTCTAAACTTTTAAAACAAATCTAATATTTAGGATAAAATAGAAAACAATTAGAATGATGAATTATAATAATCTATATAAATAAAAATGAATCGCCAAATGCGTTGCTAAGCTCAAAACTAGAGAATGGCTAATTTTTTAAAAACATTTTCGTTAAGACACAAGGAAGGCTCTTATGGAGAGAAAAAACTGCGAGGAAAATAGTTAAAATGACACTTTTCTTACTTTCCCGCCAAAAATCTTCATTTCTTCCCCCCTCCGCCACCAAATGAGTAAGATAGTTGGAAGTAATAAATTTGGGTTTGTTGAGAAAGATATTCGGCAAGTCAGTTGATTTTCATTTATATATTCGTAGAAAACAGGAAGTTAAAAAAAAGAAAGAAAATGCTTTTATGCAGCTTAAACTGATCCAAAACTTATTTTTCCAAACGAACGTGAATATCATTTTGTTCATTTTTATTTGATGCTGTTTCATTTTTTCATGTTTCTATTGATTGTATTCTGCTATAAAGTTGTGGCATGAAGAGCTCTTAATGTGTTTATTTTATTCTTGAAAGGATTTATCTTTCGAATGATTATTATTATTATTTTTTTGTGTTTGATGTATTTTAAATTAAACATTGTTAATCAAAAGGTTTCTTCGGATTCATTCTGAAGTGCTTTTGAATTAAAATAAAACAGAATAAAGGAGATTAATTTTTTTTCACCAATTTTCGTTACCCCAACTGGCGTAGGAAATTCTCGCATTTGCTTAAAAATTTAAAGCACTGTCACTCTAGCTGCCAAACATTTGACAGTCAATCAAAATATTAGAAAAAAGTTTTGGAATTATCTTTATGCCTTCAAGTTGATTCGGTTGTATGGATATTTAATCTATTCCTGCCCAAAGTAAAGTTTGGGCAGGGAAAAAAAAAGAATAAGAATGGGGAAAATGGGTTTGTAGAAAAAAAAGGTAAAGAAGTAAAAAAAAAAGAGGGGGGGTGCAGAAATGAAAGAAAGAAAAGAAAAGAAGGGATTGTGTGTCATCCAAAATGAAATTGTCTGTGAATTAAGATCATATAAATCAGTTGATTGTGCAATAAGCCAAGAGGATGTTTTCAATTATCCACCAGAATTTTTAAACTCACTGGATTTCCCAGGATTGCCGGCTCATAATCTTCAAAAAAAATAAGGATCAATGGTCAGAATGTCACGCAATATCAACCCACCACGTCTTTGTAATGGCACACGGCTAGTAGTAAAAACATTACTGAACTACGCGATTGAAGTAACTATTCTAAAGGGAAAACATAAGGTAGAAGATTTGTTGATGTCTCACATCCCAATGATACCAACTGAAGTACCATTTGAATTTAAACGACTGCAATTTCCAGTGCGACTTGCTTTCGCTATGAACATAAATAAACCCCGTGGCCAATCGTTGTGTTTTTGCTGCATTAATCTTGAAAAACCATGCTTTTCCCATGGACGGGTTGCATGTTGCCTACTTCCGAGTTGGAAAAGCGTCAGATATATTTGTTTACGCGCCAAGTAATCAAACAAAAAATATCTTGTAGTTTAAAGTATTACAATGAAAATATTATCACATTAGTACTTAAGTCTTTCAATGTACGAAATAGAAAACGTATTTTTGTAAGTAATCATAGTTTAGTATTATGGTATAACTCAATAAATGAAATAATTACTGTGAAACACTTTTTTTAAGTTTTTTCCCCATTAGACTATGAAAGGCCAATCACTTAAGACAGTACGAAGTCTGTCGGGGCAGCTAGTAATTAATAATTTTATTTTATTTTTAAAAATTAGAATTATTTTTTAAATGTTTTAAAATATTTTTTTAGATTGAAATGTTTTATTCTAAGTATAAAAGTATAAAAAAAGAGTAAGAGAAGTACAGTAAAGTATAAGAGAAGTATAAAGTAATTCTAAGTATAAAAATATTTGGCAAATTGAACAGATTCTTTCAGTATGTTTGCACTTTTTCTTTTCTTATTTTTTTTTTTTTTGCTACAATTCTTACATATTATAATGGATCTCTTTGGTTGATACGGTAATTTTTTTTCATTCTGAATAGTTTTTTTATTTGTATCTTTTATAAAGAGGTTCACAAAATAAATGATCATGCTTTAAAAAATATTTTTTCTTCATTAAATGGCTTAAAAATGACAGCAGCATGCATCAAATATTTAACTATAAAAGGCATAGAAAACAAAAGATAATTGAAAGAGTTGCTTGGATTCTTTTAAATCGCAAACTGAAATTATTCTAAAAAGAAAAGACAACTGAATTTTAGCAAATAAAACTTAAACAATTAATTCCTTTGGTACAATGATGGATCTTTTACGACCGTAATTAACGTTTGGTGTGCAATGTAGATCTGAATTCAAAAATAATGAGCTACGCCCAACTGTGAAGTCGATTCAATCAAAAATGATTATTTCATTTTCGGGGAGAAAATATTTTGATGACATTTTCCGACTTGCTTGAAAATGACCGTCATTCATTTCAGTTGTTGAAAACAGGTTTTGACAGGCCAATGTAGTGATTGTCCTTACTTAGTAATTTCTCCAGTGTATTAAAGCCTTTATGAGATCATGGATGAGAGAATTCAGTATCTTTGCAATTATATTTGTTTAATGTGATCATATTCCCTGCTATCATTAAAAGAATTCAAAATACTGCGGAATATATGTAACGTTGAACAATTATAAACCAGCCCTGGAAAAAGGTGTAATATCGGTGTTATCTAAGGGGGGATAAAGCTCCCTGCTACTTGTTGATTTAAGCTGATGCAATTTTACTGTGGATTAAAACGAATAAATGCTGTATAATTCTTTCGTCAAAAAAGAATTTAAAAATTCTCAAAAACTTAGAAATAAAGGCATAAATAAAGTTTAAAAATTCACCCTTCTAAAAGGAACAAGGTTCTGATCTAAAGATCTTATCACAATGTAAAATATAGCATTTGTAATATATTCTTCTACAGATGCATCATAACAGTTTTTCTAAAACATATTCAAAGTATATAATACTATTAAAAAACTACACACAAAAAAGAGGGGGAGAGGGAATTAAATCTTTAATTAACACCAACTTAAAAGCAGATATCCTTAAAACAATATTACTTGTTAATTCGATTTTAAGGAACACCATTTATGGCAACACTAATGAATAACTTTGGCGCTTCTTTATTTTTTCGAATAACAGAAATTTTTCGTCTCTCTACTACAATAGTCTGCATATATTAGTAATATGCATGTTAACAATGCATTGTTTTATTAAAATAGTAATAGACACGGGCCTGGTTGTTAGGGCGTTGAATTCGCATCCCTTGGGCTGCGATTTCGAATTGGCCAACCGAAGACTCTCCGTGTGTGTGTGGTGGCTGGTGCATGTTAAATCTGTCGTGGTCACAAAGTCTTCCATGTCGGGAGTAATACCACTGGGGACACTGGGTCAGAGGGGATCGTACTTTGTTCCAGATCTAAATTACGATCTGGGGATGAATAAATGAAAATGAAACTCCGTCCCGTAAGAAGAGTTTGTGACATGTGTGAGCTAGAAGTCAGACTTCTGCCTTCAGGTGTTTAAGGGTCCTTACCCTCAGAATCCTCTACACCCCATCCTCCGTTGTAAAGCGGAACACGAGAACAACAGTAATGAGCACCCAAAAATGTCAAATAAAGGGGGGGGGTGACAAGTGATGACCTATGAATTAAAAAGAAAGCAAAAAAACCCTGCTCTACAGCTCCTACGTTGGAACTACATTTTATTAAATAAAATGGGAAAATGTTTAAAAATGCATTCTATATTAATAGCTTGAAAGTTGTTTCACACTGACCTTCTGACTGAACTTGCTTCGAATTTCTTCAAAAGAACGCCAATGAAGTTTTTCGAAAATTATCGTCCACAACGAGTAGCTATAAAGACCAGTCAATGAACGAGCTCTTCCCTGCGTTATTAAAAGATCCAGAGTTGCTGTTGATATTGCATTTATTAATTGCCCGTCTTTAAAAAGATTAAGGATGAGCTACACTGTTACTAGTTTGGAAGATTAAAGTTTTACTAACTATTTATAGTCTAGATTGCTACATGCGGGGAATTTCTGGAAATTATTCAATCATAAAAATAATAAAAAGATTAAAATGAAATGTGCTTTGCATATTTCAATGTATCATGTCAGAACATCATTTCTTGAACGGCCAAGCACCACGTGCTCGTGCAAGTTAAATTATATTTTCACTCATTTTAATCGTTTCATTGAATGAGTCACTTTAGTATCGCAAACGATCCAAAAAACTTTGTCTCGCATTTATTGTTTTTTTAAAAAATATCACATTTCCTATTTATTTCATCTCATACAATCACGTCCTCAAAATGACATTTTTCTAGGTTTTATTTGCTGTAGTCATTAACTTATTTCTTTTTAAAGCAGAGCTTTTTAAATGCAATGACAACTCGTTATTAAAATATGATTTTCTGAGATGCTCTTGCAGATAGTAAATTTTTTATTTTTCGCCTGATTTTTGTTGACTCCAAAAACCTTATCCCAAAAACATCATGTTCTGACACGATAAAAATTAGGGAAATAAAATAGGAGATAGGCATTATAATTCCACTAACTCCATCTTTGTCTCATAAATAACTTTATATATTATTTTAATATTAAATTTGATAAAAAAATATTCGAATTCGGATATTATAGAGATTTATGCGCTTGTCTAAATTACCCTTTTGTCATGCTACGAACTTCGGAATGTCATGAAGTTGCCGTTGCCATTTTAATAGTTCGCTGCCAATATTCTTTTGGCCAATAATAGCTAATAGTCCTTAGAATGTGTTAATTGGTCGTATCTCTTCACTAATATTAATCTACATTGTTTTTATATAACAATGTCTTTATCTTGTACCTACACTCAGTAATTTTTTAAAAACCTTTCATTCATTTGAAATAGAGGGAAAATTTTCTTATTTTAGAAATAAAAAGAAAATACAAAAGATGCCAATAAAAGATATAAGATATATTTTGTAGATATACAAAAGATAATTTTTTAGATTTTAAAACAGTATAAAAATTATATATAAGTAGGAATATTTTTGAAAATTACCGTGACCCCCCCCCTCAAACTCTAAATTCTAATTAAAATTTATTAAAAAAAATCCCTCGTAAGTGCACATTTCCAAATTATATTATCAAGCAATTTGCTTTGTAGTTATCTAGTAATATACTACCAAAGTAAAGTATCTAAACCAATCACATTCGATGACTATAGATCAAAACCAGTAAGGCTGAAAAGCTTATTTTTATCATGTGAGAACATGATGTTGTTTGGTTAGGAGGTTTTGGTGTCTCCGAAATTTGAAGGCAAGAAAGTTTCATTGGTAGATAGCGAGTCGCCTGACCCATGACATTTGAGGGTTGTTTTTCTCGTCAGTATTGTGTGACATATTTACTTAAATTTATTATCAATTGCTTTTGGTTTGTCGTTTCTATGAAATGACGTCATTTTCCAGTTTGTTTATGATTTCTTACTTTCAAATAATTAATCTCACGCTCAAAATATTAACGTTTTATTTATTTATGGATTTCTTTTTTAGTTGTTTAACTATCGCAATTTCATAAAACGCGACTTATATTTATTCTTTACTGAAAATATAAGCGCATTCTCACTAACTGTATTTCTTTAAAATACTGTAAATATTAGGATATAAATTTAATACCAATCTGCAATACGTTCATTGGATTTTATCACATATACAATAGCTTTCAACAATAGTGAACATTTCGTCGCAATTACTTTTTTTTTTTAAATTTTAAAATCGTTTGAGCTCCAACACTTTATTTGCCAGTTGGAAAAATTGAAAATGAAAGTGAAGTTTAAAAAAATTATCATTAGAGAGAGAAATCTCGTAATTTTTTCAAAACTGTTTAAACTTGTTAATGACTTAAATTAATTAAGACAAATAATCACTTAAAATAATAATGTTCTTGCATGATAACTTGAAACTTGTGACCGTAAATTTCATTTTTTTTGTTTTGCTTTTTTAATTTTAAATTGATAGAGAATTGTTTTATTGTTTTTATTCAATATATTGTTCGAAGTTATTACAGAAAACATCCGTTGAAACTGAATAGTTTTAATTGAAAAATAAATAAGTTCTGGCAATTATTTTTCAATACCTACAATTAATTCACTCTCTCCCTATATGTATCCTATCCAAATTTTCAGTCGTTAATAAAATACTTTTTATTCATCCACTCAAGTTCAAATACATTAAAAAAAACTTGTAGTGAATGGCACTTGATGTTAATACAGTTTTTTCAAATATTAATTCATTCATTAAATTTAATCAATTCCTAATACTTTAAATAGTTTTAGCAGTTTGTAATGAAAATTGAAATTCATAGACAGGTGCTCAATTGATAAAATGCGAGGAATTTTTTTTCTAAACGTGAAGGTGAAGAATGCGAGCTCAATTCTTTTGAATATCAATCATTTTTTGATAAATTATTTATATTACTTGTAATTATTTAATAAAAAGTAGCTAAAATAAAAATTTTCTTTGTTGACCTAAGTAGGAATTGATTTTAATTTTTTAAATATTATTTATTCTATTCAAGAGGTAACTATGTACTAAATCTGGTATGTCCCAAGTGCATTGTGGAGAATATGAGTGATTTTTTGCATACTGCAGTACTTAAATGAGTAATTTTTTACGCTCACTTAATGTCCATATTAAAATATATCATATTAGATCATTATTTAAATATCATCATATTAGAAGGTAAATTTTTGATAATAATTGCGAAGATTGTTGCCAGTTAGTATTATTGAAGATTATCTCCAATCAAGGTTTCCTCAAGGTATTAAACATAGATTAGAACTCAGGAAAATTAAAAAAAAAAGTTAAGAAAATTGCTTTCAAGTATTAAGGTTATCCAGAAACTGAGTTCTGTTTAACAAATTAAAAAAAAGGGGGGAGACTAAAATGAAAATAATTTCATTGCATTATGAAATAAAGTGATCTTTTCCAACAATTTTACCACTATCAAAGCAGGGCACGGATTTTCCTTATGCCTTCATCGTAGAAAGATTTTTTTGAAAAATTACTTGATAAATTAAAAATTTGATTAATTGAAATCGGTTTGAAGCCCATACGTCCACTCTTCGAAATATATTGGTGCCGAGTTCGGCAGCTTCGTAGATCAAAGGATCCTTCCAACAGAGTTCGAAAACATGCGTTTTTCTTTATTGTTAGTAGCGACAAAATATCTGAGGATAATATGATTACTTAGTCGATGCAATGTTAAACATTTGTCAAAAGTGGTTTCTGCTGTTTCGAAAAGAAAACTAAAAATATCTTGCAGTTATAAAAGAATTTTTCGCATTCAATTCCTGTTTATTAATCAATTTTTATTTGAAATGCCATTTTTTTTCTCTAAAATAGTCGTATTCAAAGGCGAAGAAATTCAAGAACTTCAATCCACAACGTACTGCCGTGCTGAACTGACTAATTCTACATCACATTGTGAAAGAGGAAATCTGAGTTTACTTGCTCTCAAGTGAGACCGTTGCTATTTGAACAAGTAAGTTTATTTTCTTTGCGATTATATAACTGAAAAAACATATAATTATGTTGTATAACTATGTATTTTTGAATCAGTTACGGTTTTTTAAATTTAATGGCATGTGATAATTTTTCTGATTTTGTATTTATGATTCTGTGGTGAAAGCCTCACCAGCCAGATAAAATCAATTCAGACACGAGTAATTACTTTTGTTTAGAAGCTATGTTATTTGGCTACAAACCCTAACGTTGCGAGATCAGTCCTAATCTATTCATGCTCCACAGAGGTGACCCGCGAAGTTGAATAAGCAACCTTCTTACAGCTGTTGTGGCGCCCTCTACCGGGAGCAAAAGTCGTCCGGCGCATTAAATACATCACTAATCGTTACCATTATCAGAACCAGCAACTCAAACAGTCTAGTATCCTTCACCTCACCACCGACTCACTGGTGGGAGAATATGTGATGAAAGTCTCTCAAGCCAATTAAAATCACCAAAACACGAGTAATTACTTTTGTATAGTGGCTATATTACTCGGTTACAAATCCTAACGTTGCAAATTCGGTCCTAATCTATTCATACCCCATAATTCATATGTAAGTTAAAATATAGTATTTCACAAGCCAGCCATATTACACCATTAATGGCAAATTACCATATTTTTTTAATACTGAGTTTTTTTTTAAAATTTTTAGTCTTTATTCTGGTATACCATGCTTTTTTTTTTAACATTCATCAGAAATAAAGAAGATGAGATTGAAATGATAACTAGAAAACTTAAATATGGTTGCATCGAGCGTAAAAATATATTACAATCTGCCCAAAACATATCTCAACGCTTAGATCTACGTAATCTACTTGGGGTTAAACTAAATTTTCAGAGCCGTTATAAGAAAATAAAACTATGATGTCTAAGATATGTATAAATTTAGATTAAACACACAAAAAAATTAGCAATGAAACGTTGTATCTAGTGCCATGTTGACAACCTGTTCGAAGTTATAGGATTTCCAGTATTGCAATCCTACAGTTCCAATGAAAATAATTGATTTACCAAAGGAAATTCCGCAGTAGTTGGGAATAATCTGTCAAACATCCAAGTTACAAGATTTTGAATTGTTTATAAAGAATTTTGATCTTGTTGCTTTCGGATGTTCAGTGGTAATTAGACTGTAAAAGAAATTTAAATAAAAAGAGAAAGTTCAAGAAAATTGCACTGAGAAAATTGTAAAGAGAATACAACGGCATCAACGCTTTTTAACATCGCATCAATAACACAGCATCAAAACTTGTGGAAGTTTTTCGCTGTTAAACTTGAACTTGAAAGAAGATATTTTAAGAGATTGGGATTTGTAGCATCAATGGCTGCTATCTCCTGCTTCCAGATTATTGGCTGTTTGGGCTCGTAGTTCATTATTGAATAATTTGCAGATGGTACGATTAATACTGAAAGTGTAAAGAAGCTTAGTAAAATTGTGATGACAATCATTTTACAAAACCTACCACTTTTATTCTTCCACTAGTTTGCTAGTCCATATTAGTGTTTTTTTAAAAAAGTTGTTAAATATTTAAGTGGAATGTGTATTTAGAAAAACAAAAAACAAACAAACAAAAACATCATTACTTTGTTATATGATAAGGCTGAAAAAAAAATCGTTTAACTAAGTAAATAGAAACAAGCTATTAGGTTCTAGCATTATTTCGATCATTTTTCCACTTTAAAAAGGCATTTATTGAGAAAAATTGGTACAATATATTTTGCAACATTTTCTACAACTTTTTCATATTTTCGTCCAATAGCTCTTGCAATTGATCGTCTTCGAATTTTTTTGATCACTTTTTTTATCATTCACATCGAAAACACCGCTCTTAAATTGTTGAAATCAAAACCAGCAGTTGGGATTTGACAGAGCATCATCATCATAAATTTCTAAAAATATCTGCTGAGCTTCGGCAACAGATTTCTTCAAATCAAACAAACATAAAAAAGCAATGATTGTCGAAAATGCTTATTGGAGCAATCCATGATTAGGGTCTTTATACGCCAAATAACTCACTAATGCTAAATAGAAAACTTTCCAAAATAACACTAAAGTAATAGCAAATTGGTAAAATCAAAACCATACTCTTTATACTGTTACAAAACTAAAAAGTTGCTTCCTAGCACAAATATTGTCATCGTAAGAAAGACCGTTTTACAATCAACTCTGTTGCGTGCAAGAGATTTGACAGCTTGACGACCATTTGGGAACTTGGATATTGCTAGAAACTTCGAGAATTTTAAAGATCAGGCCGGTAGAAACTGAGATGCGTCCGGATTGCCCCAGTAAACTCACGGTCTGTCAGCCCGGAGCTATAAAAGGTCGGCAGTCTCAAGCTGCAGTGAATTGTACTGAACCGGAAGCGGAGCTGTTATTGAGGAGAAGTAACGTGATTTTGAGAGGATAGCAAAACAACGGCGAAGTACCAGCGCGTTGTGTGGAGTTCACGCGACTGTTGAACTACTGTGTGCCGATTAATGTTATCTACTATGAAAGCAACGTCATGTCTTGTGTGGAGTAACCAGTCGTATGGTCGTATGGTAGTCGTACGGCAGCGTAGCGAGTGGACAGTGATAAATTCAGCCGTTTGGAGAGAACGTAGAGCGAAGCTCCGAGAATCCCCTCTCCTATTGGATTCTGTCTAGCCGCTTTGTGTGCTGTGGTTGATTACTACAAGTGGGCTACTGTCTGCTGTTGTGTGTTCGTTTCGGTTGCACACATTTATCGTCTGTGTATTCGTCATCTTTGTGTTAGTGTCTTCGTGTCCTATAAACGTCGTTGTTGATTTCTACTGAGGCCTGCTGATTGTCTTCACATCGTACACCCCACGAACTCGGTGGCCATAATAATATAGATGCTTACAAATAGATGTCACTGATTTAGATTCATGCAAGTACCCTGCATCACGTATAAATTAAAAATGCGAAGAGTGAAAATCTTACCCCAGAAATAATATTCGAAGTGTTAATTTAATCATAATATTGGGAAAAGTACGCGTTTGAATATTTTGATGGATGAATTTGAATTTCATCTTTAAAAATTTATTTCATCAAAAAATTTATTAAAAAGAAAGAATTCCTTTTACGTAAAATAAATTGATTTGAATTTTGAGATAATGCAAATACCATTTTTGTTAAAGTACAGTTTCGGAAGATTTGATGATCAATAGGTTATAGAAATAATAGCAATTAACCATCAAAAATGGTTAAGCCTATATCTGCGTACGATTTGTTTTACACATATTTCTTCTGAGTAAATCACATTTTTGTTGAGCCAGAGAGTTTTTAATGTAGCGAGTGAAGGTTGTGGTACTAACCCGTGGCGCTAGGGCTAGTAGCCGAGGAGTAATGTAACCACTATTCCAAAAGTACACTGCTGGTATCGGAGATGCTATCTGGCTCGTAAGGCTTCCGCCACAGTACTCCCCCATCAGTAAATCGTCGGAGAGACAAACGATTTTTATAGCGCCAAACGTTTTGGCAAACGTGGTGATATTGTCAACTGCTGTATTTAATGCGCTACACGGCGTTTGCTGCCGATAGAGGGCCCCACGACAACTGTACGAAGATGCTTATGAAGGTTGCCGGGTTCACTATTGCGCCAGATGAGCTAGGCCTGAACTCGCAATGTGAGAGTTAGTAGCCAAATAATATGACCATTGAGTAAACGTGACATTTCGGCACGAGGGTCCTTCGCCTTATTAATATTTTGCAGCTTCATGAGTTATAGAAATGTAGAATTCAGTGTAGCTGTAAAAAGGCTTATACTGTGTTTTGTTTACATTTTATTGTCGCTTTTCTGTATAAAGTACGTTAACATTTTTTATAAAAAGAATGAGGGGAAAAATTAAAACAAGTTTCTAATATAAAAAAGTAATAAATTCTTTTTAAAAAATCAATTCTTACATGGAACAACGAAAAATCTTATTTTAGTTACTTTTTATTAAATAATTACAATTAATACAAATAGTTTATCAAAAAACTATTGATTTTCGCAATAATTGAGCTGGCCTTCTTCACCGTCAAGTGAAAAATACCGAAACCTCGCGTTTTACCCACTGAGCTACTGCCTATTCATTTCAATTCTCATTATAAATTGTTTAAACTTCATTTAAAGTATAAAAAATTAATTTAATTAAATTAATAAATTAATTTTCGAAAAAACTTAACATCGAGTGCCATCCATGACTAGTTTAAAAAATGTATTTGAACTTGAGTGGATGAGTAAAAAGTATTTTATAAACGTTTGAAAATTTGAACAAGATATATATATATATTGAGAACGGCGTGAAGGAATAGTAGGAATTGAAAGAAAAGCTCAAGACAGTGATGTCAAAAAACAGGTTATTGAAAAGAAAAAAAAAATGTTTTGAATATAAGCGTGTGTTTGGATAAAGAATTTTATGACTGACGAGTGTCATGAAACAAGACAAAACCACTTTTATAAAGCCAGGTAGCGACTTCTGAATATTCATGAGATTTTTAGGTCAATAATTCATTTGTTTTCAGTTTTTCATTGTTATATTTTTGTTTATTTATATTTGAATTATTTCAAATAAAAATAAATTTTGTTCATAAAAATAATGAAGCTGCAATTTTTTATTTGCTTAAGTAAATTGTAATTGAAAATTTATGATGAAAAATAGAATCTATAAATTTCATTAGCAATATAACTTTTGAGTTTTGTGAAATTTTAAATTAGAAAATAAAAACAAATCTAAAAATGATAACTAATAAATTTCTTATTTGTTTAAAAAAATAACCCAAACTATAGCAATTGTAATTTGAAATAAGATGTATTGCTCTCAAGTATCTTATATATTATTATGAATCTATGATACCATTTTCTTGAAATGCTAAGAAAAGAGATTAGCAGATATTCTTAATGAATACGAGACTGAGGTGACTAAAGGAAAGGTTCTAGAAAAATGAAAACATTATGGCATGATCCTGAATAAAAACCGAAAGCCAGACACTCTTGAAGAAAATTCTATATGACATCATATCAAGTTAGTAGGTTAAAAAACGAAATGGTCACATGAAGAATAATTCCCTTTTTGTAGTGTTATGTGTAATACAGATATGGTGTCAGTTTATGTACAGCTAATCTCAACGAGAGCTAATTTTTTGTGTTTTTACAATCTCTTCCCCATGTTTTCTTATGAAATAAAGCATTGTTTTCCAATGAGCTGGATTTTTTTTTCACCCTGCACCTCAGGACGATTTTCATAGCAAAGTATATAATAAGTCATGCATACAAAAATTTCTATCAATATATTTATTAAATGCTTTCTTTTCACATCAAAACAATTAAAATAAAAATTGACACTGGAAATAACTTAAAAAACATGCTCACATTTAAAAATCATACCTTAGATGCACAGAATCAACATAAGATAACAAAGTTGCATAATCAAAATTAATTACTAATATCAGAAAGTTGAATATGGTTAGAGAAAAATCTGTAGTAAATGTCACATGAAATGATTTGCATTTATAATAATAACTACACAAGAAAGAAAAACATTCAAAACTTAAATACATATTCTCAACACATGAAAGTATTTAAAATATTCAAGAATGCTACGTTACTTAAATAAAAAGTACAATAATCAGATATTTTTCTTTCTTTTTAACACAAAAGATGTTTGAAATAGATCATGTATATACATTTGTATACATGCCTACTAGAATATTACAAATACTAACCATGAAAATTAATTATAAATGACCCATTACAAGATCTTAAATTTTTTTTCACATATATGGATAATGAACATTGAATCTATAAGTAGTAAAATACTTTGTAATTTTATAATTCTTATAAACAGAGCAGGCAAAGCAAAATTGGCTCTTAATAGTGTGATAAAAATTTGAAAGTACAAGTTCTATAAGTTAGAAAATTTTTTTATTCAAAATTCGAGTAAAAATAATAACAATAAATTTATATATATATAATTAGTGTAGGACTAGCATTATAGAAAGACTTTATTATGTAACAAAACTACAAAAATGAATTTAACAAAAGAATTGAGCATATCTAAATTTCCATAAAACAATAAAGAATCTATTATAAGTGATACAATACACAACACACAATAAACGAGAAGAGAATAAATTAAGGAAAGAAAAAATTACTTTTCAAAAAATGCTCACTGTCACATATAGTAAAGCTCATTTCATGCATCACTCTTTGGAACAACAATCCTTTGCTATTCACTGTGCTTACATTTTTAACATTTGTAAAAGTTCCTCTCATTTTCAATATAAACTGGCTTCTACATTTCTGAATAAAATCTAATAATTTAAAAAAATAAAAATAAAAACAATCATGCAATGTATATCAAATTTTTACCTAAAAAAGAAATATTCTTCAATTCTCCTGAATATATTATTTCTTTACTAAACTTAAATATGTCATAAAAATCCTTTACACATAAAGATCATAATATATATATATATATATATATATATATTGATTTCATAAAGAAATACTTTTCATCATTCAAAAACATATGACATATTTTAATATCCCAAAACTTACATAAATATTCAACAAAGTCTCTAACAAAATAATAATAAAAAATATAACTTATTAATACTCATCTATTCAAAAATCAGACAAAACATTTTTTTACAAGTATATATTTACATGAAAACAAAGATTGCATAAATAAAGAAAATTCTTGAAATATCTACATAAAAACAACACAAATTCACACATATATATATGTACAATGGACCCTTTGAGGTGCATAGTTAACTTGAAAAATTATAATATAAAGTACAACAAAATGGAGCAAATAAATGAGAATAAATTTTAAGATAACTTGGTTATTATAAAGTAAAAATATTGCGTTTTACTTCAAAAAAAGTTTTACTACTTAATGAAGATAGAATTCTATATTATTCTTTTAAGAATTTTTACAATATTCAAAAACTAAATAGCACAAATAAATTTTTCAGCATAATTAAGTACTGTTTTTAACAATGTAGCAAGTCTATTGCAAATTTAAATCAACAATATAAAATAGAATAATTTACAAGTTTGCATTTGTTAATTGCAGAAAAGAAATCAATAATCTGGCAAAATTCTCTTAAATAATAGATTTTATTTAGACAGCAAAACAAGTAAATACAACAAAAAAGTTTTTTTTTTTTTTTGCTTTGCTTAGTTTAAGTCAGTTTTCTTATTTATGGGGGGAAGTATTTATTACTAGTTATAAGCAATTTACAAGTTAAAATAAGATTGATACTAAAAGGATTATAGATATCTAAAAATTTATACCCATTTAAGATAAAATTATTATAAAGGAAAATATGATATTTGAGATAACACAGCAATGATTAAAACATATGTTTTACCAAGCACATGGATATATATACAAAAAAAAAAACCCTTTTAGACTGCTTCTTGATTTTCATTTTTTGCCAAGAGAGCAATAAAAAATATTAGTAAATAAAAAATTATTATATGGAGGAATAAATACTTATCTTAACATTACAGAAAAAGGTGTCCTTATTATTACAGAGAGTCATGATATTAAAGAGTTAACATTTAATAACATATGTATAATAAATATAGCTGAACTTTTATATAGAAAGTACAGCTAACAAAAACTGACTACACATGAAGAAATATAGAAAACAAACAATTATGAATAAATTACAAATTTTAAAACCCAGATTTTCTAGTATATTAGTAAATTTGTTCAAAATAAAAAAGAATTTTTTAATTACATTACAAATATTTGTATAATTTATTTTAATCGCAAGATATGTCAGGTAAGAGGAGATATTTGCCTGTACCTTTACAATAAGTAAAATACAAAATACATAAAGTTTTGATTAATCCTTAAATTCATTTTTAAAGAATTTAAATCAAATTAAATTTATCAAATTTGTTTTTTAGTATCAGATTACAATTTTTTAATGAAATATTTATGCAAAAAATACACAATGCCGTCTTTTCAATGCTATAAAGCAATGAATTAAAGTTGGATATACATGTGCTACCATTGAAATGTTATTGGAAAATTCTTTAATGAAATTTTTTTCTTTAAAAATAATGCAACACTTGAATAAGCATATGAACAAAATTTCCTATAAAAAATAAAATGAGACACCCGGAAAAATTTTAAAATATAAACTAAGGATTTGTTACGTTTCATAATTGCACATGAACATGTTTTAAACAGATTTATTTACAGAGATTTAGCATTGATCACATTGTTTTAAAAATGCTATATTTGAGAAATAATTCTCATTATTTAGCATTTCTTTTCTCGTGGAAACATTAGATAATTTTGACATAGAAAACTATCTGATATTTGTGTATCAACAAGAGAGATTTAAAGTAGAGCAACTGCTGATTTTATTCTGTAAAGGGAACTTTATATTTATATATATATGATTATTAATATTTCTTATCAATACACAAATATCTTGCTTTGCTTTCAGAAATACAAGTAACTATGATTGTCCATATGTAATAACATTCTCTGGCTGCATGCTTTCAAATCAAATGTTTAGGTTCTTAATTTAGAACATGGAATTCCTAAAATGATTTTTTTTTAAATATATCAGCGAGATAGCTAGCAAGAAAATTAACACTTCCATCATTATTGTTAAACATTAAGAACATCTGAAAATATGTACATATATGTATATTTATTAAAGTTGCAATAAAGAATTTGTTAGTTTATCAAGCTGTTCAATTAGTTAAAAGAAACTTAATAAAATTAATTAATATATTAAATTATATTGAATTTAATCACACATCATGATCAGAAACATTATCTTCATGAAACAAACTTCTCATATCATAGTTCAATACAAAAGGTGCTACATATCAATTTATTTAAAATAGTTTTGAAAATGAATTTTAATGATGCACTTATGCTACCAATAAACTGTCTTGTAACTTCTTACAAGCAAACAAACAACAAAGCTACATATTACAAAATGTAATATGTAACATTCAGAATTTAACCTGGTCTAAAAATAACAAAGATGAAATTCGGAAATTAATTTTTGTGAATTTCCTGAAAAGGCTACTGAATTTCCTTTCAGTCAGCCTTACTAATTACTTTCAGGGGTAATATGTTTCCTGCATTTCCCCCCTGGAAACATGCAACAATAGCAATTAAAAAATACAGTAACAATGATCTTGGACAGTAGGGAACACAAAGTTTTACAGTTTATAAAACAAGATTTCTTCATTTATTATTACACATATAAATAACAAATATTGCTATTACACATTTAGTTTAACAAAAAAAAAATCATTCAAAAAATTACACAAACATAACAGCACAATTAATCACAAGAAGACAGAAACATTAATATCAACAAAAGTGACATCAAACTCTTTCGATTTTGACTTCTGATGTTCATCGTATTTATTCAAGAAGTTATAGAAAAGTGTAAAATATAACAAAAAGAGATCTCACCAGGAAACAGTTTTAACACAAAATTTTCTTCAGACTGACATCATACACACATAAATCATATTGCAAAAGTAAACATATAAAATTGCACTCAAATTCGACATGTCAGTCACTTCATGAAGACCTACAAATCCAGCTTAATATTTTCCTCTCGCAAGGGCTAAGTAAAGCCACTTGACTTTATTAAGTCAAGTACTCACATTCTTTAAAGGGAATAATTGAAACTCTGAATTATGCCAAATAACTTGCATAACAGATCAATAGCTAGGTAAATCGAGAGAAAAAGAAATTCAAAGCTCTATTAACATCATAATCAGCTGCTAAAGACACTCGAACAAGCTCCTCTCGAGGAACTGATTCACCAACAATGTCCCTGAGCTGAGCAACACACGCTTCGAGTTGTGCCGAGTCTTGTGTCAAAGGAAGATCTTCAAGAGAACTGGAGTCAGATGCCTGCTCTTCCTAAGAGAAAAGGAAAAAAAAATCCAAGCATTACTAATAGTGAAAAAAAAAAAAAAACTTTTGTATACACAAATAAATTATAAATAAGTCAGATGCCTGCTTTTCCTAGGAGAGAGAGAGAGAGAGAGAGAAAAGGTTTAAGTATTAATAATACAAGAAAACATTTGTATTCACAAATCAATTATAAATAAGTGGAGATTCCGCTCTTTTAAGGAGAGAAAAGAAAGAAAAATAAAGAAAGGCGAAATTTTAATAATACAAAAAAACTTTTGTGTACACAAAGTTAAGATACACAAATAAATTATAAATATTGTATATAACTTTAAAATTGTAGACATTCATTTATTGCAGCTTTAAATTATAGTTTCTTAGTTTGCACATTATTTAATTTATACTATAATTTTTTTTGTAACTTCTATCAAAAGATAAACTTTCTAAAAATATTTATGAGCAAATGTTTGAGTCTACACAGCTGGTTACATTAACTTTACTTACTCACAATTTTATTTCAAACTTGCATTGATTAAAGTCTTGCAGAAACAAGCAAAAATACTTAAATTAACTGACAGATTATTGTTTTAATTACTAGTGGCTTAAATTAATTTAAATTGTAAATGGGTTGTAAAGACATAATTAATTTTTAAAATAATAGGAAATTATACAAATTATAATACTAAAATTGATTTCACAGTATATTGAGGACATCAAGTTAAAAAAAAATAAAGCTTTACTTCATTTCCTGAGATATTAACAGCTGAAAATAATTCTTCAATGTCTAATAAACTTGATGACATAGAACTGGGGCTGTCATGGTTAAGAAATTTAGGTCCCGAAAGCTCTTCACTCCGTTGAGAATTTCTGGAAAATAAAGTAAATATTAGAAACTTAAAAAGTGTACCTCAATTTTAAAAAATTTGAGACCTGCCTCTCATAAAATGCAATAAAGATTTTAATATGCAAAAATTTATAACTGAGTAATTATGATCTATTTTTCATTTTAAAACCTAATAAAAGTAGATAAATACCTTATGTATCATTCAACTGGGGAAAAAAAAGAAAAAGATATTACAATGGCTTTAGAGAATATTATCAATTTAATAGGAAGAAATCTTCTTCAAGATAATATATTGAAACTCTTTTGGAAAGTTTCTCAAACTTGTTAATGGTATATCATAAGAATTTTTTTTTAAAGCTTATAATTAAATAATTTCTTTTTTAAAGACATGTTTTGCACTATCAATGTTGAAAACTACAAATGTTGTTAAAAATATTAACAACAACAATTTTCTGGACATTTTATTTTTAAAATTTTTAAAGAAATATCCTTTTTTCTCACATTTGTGGAATAAAAAAAATTATGATCTAAATTCCTTTACTAAACAACGGAATATCAACAGTGCAAGCCTGCTCATAAAAAATATTGAATAACTATAACACTTCTAATAGAATATAAAAAAGATGAGTGAAAGAAAAAGCATTCTATATTTAGGTTTCCGTTAAATTAAATTTTATAACTTAGATAAAAATTGACAGCCAGAAAAATATTAAAAATCAAAATTAAAATGAAATTTAATCAAAGATAATAATTTTAAAATTTGTAAGAACTTATTGAGGACAATTTTTATTTGTAACAATTTTCAGTGGTTTTCAATTTAGAATTTAATTTACATAAATTAAAAAAAAATTCAATAGATATAAAAGCTACATCATACATTAGCACAAATATTTTATGAATTATTATTATTATTAAAGTGAATGGACAAATAAATAAATTCCGATTCATTTTCTATAAAATTAATGGAATAGAATATGAAGAAAACACTACCTTAATTCTACCCAAGTAATCATTTCTTCTACTTCTGATTGCAGATCTTCTGGTAGGTCATAAAAAACTTCACTTTTGATTATATCTTTGTTCAAAGCTATGAATTCCAAAGCTGCAGTCTAGCAACACAAAATATGTATTTTATTAATATTTTTTATTTGGAAATTTAAAAAACTTAAAAATTGTTATGAAAGATAATGCAACAATACATATAACACATTCCAACATTTTCTAGAAAACTACAAACATTTTATACCTATGAGTAGCATAAAACATTAAATACTAAAACCATTTTTTTTAGAATTCATTTTTTTACATATAAGTATTATTAAATAAACATAATTCATTGAATATTGTTTTATGAACAATAGAAGGAAAAAAAAAAGGATTTTGTTGAGCTTTTAAGGAGCTTAATAACAAAAGGTTCCCAATACACTAAGGATTCTATACAAGGCATTGTATTTTAAAAGAAATTAAAAATTATTTTAAAAAAATAGAAACATAAAATAGCAAATTCTGCAATTAAATATAATCGCATAATATGCAATTCTAAAAATGTAGCACTATTTGTGACGAAAAAAAAAAAAAAACAATGCCTGTTTGTATATTGCATATATATATATATTGAACATTTTTTCCCCTCAAAATTTATAAAACCAAACTTATTTACATTAAAAACAAAATTGATTAAATAAATATAAAATTTTTTTTAATCCTTTCACGTTAATTAACAATGATTGTAGTTAAAAAAATTCAACATTTATTAACTAAGAATATATAAAGAAATTAAAATATTAATTTGAAATTATTTTAACAAAATTTTTCAATTATGATTTCTTTTGTTTGTACTGCAATTCCAATTTTATTTCAATAGTTAAAATTATTTTTTAAATTCTAAATAAAAAAACAACAACTTATAAACGGTAGAAATTAAATTTCAACAATGTGCACATACAGTGATCTAATAATAATCCAAAGAAGCTTAAAGTGAATTCAAAACATTCCAATTTCAGTAACTTTGGGAAAAGAAACTGTAAACTATAAATTACTCTTATATTGGAAAATTTCTACCACTAATAAAAGAGAGCATAGTGTCAGGTTGTCTGATCTAGAACCAAATTTTACTCAGATATACTTTGAAAGATAGCATTGTGCATCTTGTAGAGATTCTTTAAAAAAAATTTAATTAGTATTTTAATTAATTAAATTAAATTTTGATATTCTTTTATAATAACTTCCAGAAGCATTGCAGAACAAAATTAATTTCACAACATTTCAAAAAATTTAAAAATTGCCTTTTAATATAACCAATACTACTAATTCAATTATCATACAACTTTTTCTCAAATATCAGACAGTTAAAATTCTTTTTTCATAAATTTAAACAATAGATTTCATTCATGAAATGATATTCAAATTGTTTTTATTATTCTGTTAAATATATATAATAGTGTAATTTTTCTTCCAGTTTCAGTAAAAAGGATTATCTTAATATCAATGCAATTTTACTTGAATAATAATAAATTGAATGTACACTGCACAAAGATTGGAGTGTCAGTAATCCAGAGTTATGTCTAATCAGAATTATAGTCTTATGAGAATTGATTCTATTAGGATGATTTTTATGCCTAATAAAAAGGAATGCTAAAGATATTTCAATGAAATAAGAAAATCATTTACTGTAATGTTCATCATAGTCTCTCTTATTGTGAAATATCTGTGAAATTAACATGCTTTACTATTAAAATGCATTTTAAATGAACCTTCTATAATACAATACTTTTTTAAAAATATGGTAATCTTCAAGTCTGTCATCAATTAGATTACAGAGAAATTATAAATAAATTTATTTGTGAAAAAATATAATTTCTATAAATCCATAGCAAAATAAAAGAGAAATCATTTATATTTATTATTATTTAGTTATAATTACCCTTAATGCCCTAGCATTAAACTGATCTGCAATACCAAGAAGAAATAATGCTGAATCTTCATCAATAAGATTTTTGAGAGCATCTTCTGATATTTGCTTCAGACAATCAACCTGGAAAGGTTTTCAAAATTAAAACTAATTTAAGTTATGAAACAATCATTATTCCAAATAGGGAAACCTCTCATTTATACTCACCTCATACCTATCTGATAGTTGCATAAGATCAGCTAGCTGTTCCGTAGATAACTGTCCTGTGTCAACTTGCCCTCCATAAAGGTATTCCAGAAAAATTAAAAATAATTGTGGAGTAGTATCATGAATGACAATTCGTCTGGAAAAAAATATATCCAAAAATATCTATTAAATCATCTAATAAAATACTACCAGCAATATTTTATAGATAAATAAACAGCGAAGCATTCACATAAATAAAATTTTTAATTACATCCAGTTTTGATTTAAAAAATACTAGTTGTTTCTCCCCCAAATAAAATTAATTAAACGGAAAAAGTTATTCTTTATTGCTTGAAAGAAAACCATGTTTTTGTAAATCAACAACTCACAAATCATATTTCTTCTGCAACACTAGAAATTCACTTTCAATTCTTTATTTGCTTGAGAATACAAAAACAATAATAATACATAACTTACTTATGAATTGATTCCTTCATGCCACTCAGAAGTGCTTTTCGAAACCAATCACAGCGTGAAGCTATTACTATACAATGTGCTTTTATTGTTACATACTCCATTTCACCATCAACTGCTGGTGCATATGCACCTTTTGGACTCGATGCACTTTCAGAAGCATCTAAAATAAGATCATTTTAATTTCTGTACGTGCACATACAGACAAAATGCATTAACACATAAAAATTTCTAAAAATGGTGCACTATAGTATAATTTTTTAAAATTAAAATTCAATTAAATTTGCTTAAATCATGTCCTAGAGCCAGTTTCTATACAACAGGGTATATATCTGCTGAATTTGGTAACTATAAATAAAATATTCTGGCTTGTAAAGTTCCAACAGAGTGACAATCTTTTTTATTATAATTAGGAAAACCAGAAACTATAATTACTTGAAATGGGCTTTTCTTGGTCTAATTTATATGATCATATTTAAATGCTAATCAATATTTTTACACAGGTAGAATATTTTAAATATGTATATGGATATTATAATATAGGTTTAAATACATTACGAGATTATTTCTTCATGTTAATAGCAACAACAAAATTAGAAATGACGTGCCATGCAATTTTAATTGCCATCTTGATATTCTCATAAATATGTTTTTCCCCTTTACAATAATAATGATTTGTAAACTCTTTAATGTAGTTACTTCGATTATTTTGCAACTATTATCACTAGTTAATTTGTAGAATTACTAATCATTTCATAAAATAATTATCTAGAATGCAGGGTAATTAATATAAGAGTATTATATACTTTAACTGATATGAGCTGTTATTTCATGAAGCAAACTGATTCTTAAAATATCTGAATTATGTATTTTGACCATAACAGTTATCTTTTTCAATAAGTAGATAACAATTTTATATATTTATTATTTTGATAGTAATGAATCTAATCTATTTTCTAAGTACATTAGTTGACTAAATGAAATTGTAAATTTTAAGCAGCAGTTCAAAAGTTTTTAATAAAATCTTATTATGCATTATTTCATTTTAATGAACAATAGTTCTAAATTAATTACAAATCATAACTTGAAATACAAAATCTGCAACTTGGATTTTAAAAAATACTATGACAACTTATTGGATTCTAAGTCAACTAAGTCAATTTCAGAGTAGAATTACTTAGAATAATAAGGCAAGTACAGTAAAATTTACATGATGCATTTCAGAGTACTTGTGACATAAGTATCATAATACATCATATGCTATGATGAATTCTTCAATGCCAATATATTTCAGGAGAAAATGTTTATGAACAATTGAGCACTATTGAAAAAAATTAATGGGTGATGAAATAGTCCAGCTGATAAACAATAACAGGAACAAGTTAAAAGCCAAGTGAAATCTGTGATATGAAAATGAATTATAAGGATGGACTATATATGATTTTAAAGAATTCTTGTCAAAGATCTTTGTTACTCAAATTTGGAAAATTTTATCCCTGTACATATTTTTAAGACACAAGAAAATGTGCAAATTACACATGTTGAAATTGGAATGATAGAAAAAAGAGCTGAGTTTTTGCATTACACGATCACAAATGGTATTACTTTGTTTTCAGGACCTACAATGTACTGTCTTTTAATTTTGCAATATTTAGCAAATGACATTATTTAGCTGGGAAAAAACAATAAGGAAACTTAAACTGTTTTTATGAAAAATTTCAAATTGCTCTGCTTTTTTCTGGTCTTTTTCAATGATTTTCAAACACCTCTACATTTTCCCCGTCTTTCTAGAGGATTTTCAAACTTCTCTGCATTTTTTCGGTCTTTTTAAATGAATTTTAAATTTTCTGTTCTCTTCGTGGTGTGGCAACCCTAATGATTCAGGTAAAAAGCTTTTCAAAAGATGATGTAACAGTTATAAAATAATTATCTGCAGTGAAATGAAACTTACTACAATAAACTTTCTCAAAACTACTTCACTGTTTTGTTTTTACAATTTCATTTTAACCTTCTTTACTGATTTTATTATTAAGTCTCTATGATTTAATTTACAATTTACATCATTTCATTTTTTAACTTGAAATTACTTTGTGACCCAAATTGGCAAGAAAGATACAAATGCATTGAAAAAGATATATAAAAAAGTGTTGATTTTCCTTTTCCTATTAGTCATTTCCTGTTCATATTGGTATATAATATTTTATAACAGTAAAGGGAAAAAACACATGAAAATAAGCAAAATTAAAAATAGAATTTTTTAAAAGTAAATATCAGTCATAAAATCACAAGAATTTATTACATATACGGATCAAATTTCCTTATTTATTCGTAGACAGCAAATACTTCATTAAACTGGGCAATGATTTCAGAAAATTTTGCTTTTATTTGATCAATAATTGACAAAAATATTTTATTGTCTTAAAAATTATAAAAAAATTAAATACAATTACCTTGAGATGTTGTAACAATTTCAAAACTCATATCAGTATCCACACACTTTTTCAAGAAGGAAACTGCATTTTTTGCCAATTTACTCTCTGATGCAACTGGCGATTCATGGAAAGACTTAATTTCAGTATGCTAAAAGAATAAAATACATAATTTGTGTTAAGGAAGAATGGCATTTTAATATTTAAAGTAAAATAAATTTAATATTAGAGTGATTAAATTTTTATTGTTTGTCAATTTAAAACACAGTTATTACAATTACATTAGTTTTATTTTTTAAACCATAAAAGATTTGTATTAACATATAGTTATGTTTTTTTGTAGAAAATTCAAAATATTATTTGTTAGTCACTTTGAGAATTTCCGAAAACATAACAAAATTTTAATATTACTTAATTTATTATTATATTAAACTGAAACAATTACAGAAAACACTAAAATAGAGCCATTCAATTCATTATTTGTTAGCTATTTCAATTCATTATTTGTTAATTTCAAATTTATCTAAATTCATGTTACTCTCATTTAATGAATAATAAAAATAATTAGAGGTAAACAAACAACAAATATTTATTCTATTATTTAAAGAAATATATTTCTATCATATATAGAAAATATTAAAAAAAAGTTTTTAAAGACTATAACGAGTTTTAAAATAGGTTCATTTAAAGAATTATTTGAAAATGGCAAATGCCATTTATAGTTAAATAACCTTCCATATATCTTAACATACTAATCACAACAATACTTTTAAATTAAATGTATAAAAAGTTAAAACCTTAGGGCCATTAGTTTGAAGCTGTGTTTTGACACAAGAAGCAGATGTTGCTGCTGCTGAAGGTGGGGGATCCATAAGACTAAGTTGAACCAAACAGCGTGTAAACTGTTCCGATTCAACCAAGCGATCTATTTGGCGAATAAGAGAATCCAGCGTTTCTCGATGACAAGCCAGTCGGTTCAGTACCCAAGCCTGTTTAGTAACAATAATGCATGATAAATATATTTCTTATAATGTATAACCAAAATAAAGTATATACAGAGAGCGCTAAAGAGAATATGAAAATAAATATTAAATTATAAATTAAAGAGTAATTTCATATGTATATGAACCTAAAAGGAAATTGGTAAATTCATTTTACATATAAACATATAACAAATGAGCATAAAATTGTTGAGAAAAAAAGCATTAAATTTTATATTTCTCTCTTTTTATATGTACTTTACAAATAACAATTCACAATTAAAAAATCACAAGGAAACAATCTAAGAAAATTCTTTAATAAATAAAAATGACAACCAATCAATATAAACCTTAACACTGCTTTAAAATACAGTAAGACCCCGCTTAACGCTGTTTCGGTTTAGCGCTCTTTTATTTCAACCCGGGGATTCCACGAAATCGCTCGCAGCACACGGGGATTCCCCGAAATATTATGCAGCGATAGATTTCAAATACATATCCGAAAGAGTGTACTTGTATTTCTTGTTTGGTGCGGTATTGTACAGACATATTTTTATTATTGGAAACATTTGTGGACATTATTGTAAGAAGGTATTAATTTACATATTTAATACTATATTACAGCGTCAAATATTTTGATCTTTATTTTTTTACTATGGGTAATAATGAAAAAGAAAAGAAAGCAACCAGAAAAAGCATTTCACTCAAAACTAAAATGGAAGTCATTAGAAGATTAGATTCTGGTGAACATCGAATTCTAATTAATGCTTCATTGAATTTGCCAACTTCAACAATAAGGCCATCATGAAGAATAAAGAAAAAATACTGTCATCGGCAACTGCAACAACGTCAAGCTCTGCAACTAGAATTACGCGTTCTAGAAATAATATAGAGGAAATGGAAAAACGACTGTCTATATGGATTGACGACGAAATTGACCGCAATATGCCATTAAGCCAATCTATCATAATGGAAAAATGACTTAGAATTTTATTTGTTTTTTTAAGAATATTCGTTTTGTTATTTATATTTTGTTTTTATTTTTGCAAGAAATAATAATGTGGTATTAATTTGGGCTTTAAGAAATAAATGTTTGGTTTTATTTTTTATTAAAAAAACATACTTTTTAAATTTAATACCTAACCAATTTCCTAGCCATCTTCCCCTAACCCCAATATTTACATGTAAAGATAGCCTCGTTTAGCGCTGTTTCGCATTACGCTCTATTTTGATGGAACGTATCCCCCGCGTTAAGCGGGGTCTAACTGTATGCCTTATTTACTTTAAAAAATTAGTTGTACTTAAATAAAAAGGTTAACATGTATTATTGTAGTTGAAGGGAATAAAACTGAAATGTAACAAAATTACACACTTATATTCAATATAAAATGCCTTATAAGAATTATTTTGTTATTAATTATAAAACATTTACCACTTTAGAAGTTCCCAACTTGAACCAGTATTTCCATTCTTTAAATGTTAGTTTTTCGTCTAAAGCTGCAGTTAATTCTTTGGTTCTTAACATGAACATTGGTATCTAAAATACAGGAACATAGCAATTAAGCAATGATTTTCATCCACAATGATCAATTTAATAAATAACAGTATTCATAATGTTATACATACCTCTACAATGAACCATTCTAAATTATTTGCTAGAGAACGAGTTTTATTTATAGAACTCAAATCACTGAACATTTCTCTGCAATAAAAGAACATTTATAATAATGTTAAAATACATATCTTATGCAAAAAAATACATATCTCATCAAAATATCTTATTAACCCTTAATATGAAGTACCTAACCCTAAAAAAAAACAAGACTAATATAAAAATATTCTATGTGGATATTATTCATAGATAAAATATGCTTACTTTTTGTGCATAAGGTTCATAAAAGTAGATAAAACTCTTTCATGAAAGCTTCTTAATTTCATTAATTCTCTCATATGAAGAGCCTGCATAAAATATTTTTGGAATTTACTGTATGAAACAAATGCTAATCGATAATAGAAAATAAGAAATATAAAACCTATAATCAGATAACTGCAATTATTTTATATTTTTAATGATTTTGATGTTAGAAAATTAAATTTAAAAAATTATGAATTAGCAAAATATATTAATACAAGTGAAAAAAAATCAACATTTCAAACTAAATCGAGACTTGATTAAAAAAAAAAACTTGAATATATATACTCATACTTGACTTAAAAAAAGAAGTTTTCAATATTATATATTATATATATATATCAGGTATTTATCTGGAATATAACACATTTTTTAATCAAAATTCTCTATAATTCATTTGATTATAACTATAGTTTATATATATTCACCTTTAAAGAATAAATTTTTAAAAATAATTTAATAAATACATATTTTATAATGTTTGTTCGAATGCACGTATTTCTTCATTATAAAAACTACTATTTTTCTATCAATGCAATAAATTTAGGGTACATAAAGTTTCATATGAAGAAATGAATGACAAAGTTCATCTCATAATAAAAACTTTTTGCAAGACTATTTTATTATCGTGATTAGTACAGTTTAATAATATAACAAATACTGTCCTAAAATAGTTTTTCATTAATTGAATATAAAAATTATATCTATAGCATACTTTAAGAATACAAGTACCATTTTATTAACAAAAAAAAATCAGAATTTACTTTTCATCAGTTATAGCATATAAAAAATAAATATTCATTATTTCATACAGAATTATTAGCATAATTTATTCAATAAACAGAACTACTAATTGTAAACATATAAATCTTTTAGAATTCATAGCAAAATTCAATTGAAATGCAATAAATGATATAACTACAGAATTATAAAAAGCTATTTTGCTACTTTTTATTATTTTCCTTCAAAGTACACTGAAAATGAAGATAAGTCAAAATAATTGCTTAGCAAACAATAGCAAATGTATGTTTTTCATACGTTGAAATAAGAAACTAATACACATTTTTCAAGTCACAATATAACACATTTAAATTGAAAGTTGCAGAATCCTAAAATTGAGATTAGATAAATTGTATAAAAGCAGTTTAAACTTTAAAACCAATACCAATTAATATAAAACATAAATATTACATTGAAAGACTTTTCAGTTTTAAATCCCATTCATCAAATTCCTATTGGAACTTTTTATTAGACAGAAGACAAAGAAAATTAGTAATAATGTTTCTTTACCATCTACTTAACTTTTAAAAATAATATGAATCATTAAAACTTCATTTCTCTAACTATATACAAATACTCAAATTTTTGCATGAATATAATTATACAAGGGAAGAGGAGGAATTAAACTTCATCACTTTCTAAAATGTGAAAAAAAAGAACAATTATTAAATTATAACAAGCTATACTATAAGAATTATAATCACTGTTTTTAAGATAAATAAAGCAGAAAATACATTAAGTTATACATTTGATCCTACAAGTTATGTATTATACTTACAAGTTATAAATTTGATCATAATATAATTTACTAACTAATCTTCTAAAATTAAGAATAGAAAAATTGCATGTACTGATCAGTACATGAAAAAAATGTTGTAACAATTATATAAAAATCTAACTAAATCTAATATATTTTATTTGTATTTGTATTTTCAGTGTAAATGCGCATTGAAACACATTTCAGTTTTTAGATAAACATGATTAAAAAATAACAAAAAAAGTAATCTTACATTTTTTAGAGATTTTCCTAGAGCTTGACCAACATTGTGTTTCCATTTATCGCCAAAGTTAGAGTAATTTTTATCTTTTTTAGCACTTGAAGCATTTATAATTTGTTCCAATGCTGTCTTGATTTCGGTAATAAATACAAATACCACATCTAAGACATGCTCAATCTAAAAGAAATAATGAGAATAATAGAATGGAAAATAAATACAACAACTATAATTCTACAACTATAATTTTTTAAATGTATAAATCCGATATAATTATAAAAATTTCTTATTCAGTAATTTCAAACGACATGTTTTATTTTGATATAAGAGGAAAATTAATATTTTTTCTTACTAAATATCTTTTACTTTAGAATGGAAAAGGAACAGACTGTGGTATTGAATTTAGATTCAGATTTTCTAAATTGTAAATAATACAAATATATCTACAAAATATATTGCTATTCAATGTTATTTCATCTTATTACTCACTATAAGCAATTATCTCTCTTTTTTAAAAATTACATTAAGTTCTGATTAAGTTCCTACTACAACAAGACAGAAATATTCTCTTTTCTTCCAAGCAATAAATTAGATACAATAGATAAAAAAAAATCACATTTAAAACTGATTTGATTTCTGATAATTCTTTAATTCTGTTAATTCTATTTTCTTTTCAATTAAAGACAATAAAATTTTATAGAAAATCCTTTTTTCTAATACCTTTCCTTTTATTTCACTTGCATTTATTAGAAAAATGGCACATAAAGAAATTTGCTGTATTTTACATAATTTATTTATTTAAGAAATTAAGAAGAACATGTAAAACAAAACTTAATAGTTTTTTTTAAATTTAAGCCCCAAAATCAAATATATAATTTAGATAAATAATAAGATTCCACATACATCTGAAACAAAATAGGATGCAATATCCATTCGCTGAACAGGTGTTAAGTTACCAAGAGAAATTTCAATGACTTCTAAAAATCTGTGTAATTGTTTCATAAAGTCTGGCAATCTGCAATAAATAGAAGGTTTCAATTCATGAAAAAATTACATTTTAATCAATGTAATTTTTGATTACACAGAAGTATATAAGTGTCAACAAGAGTTTGTGGTTTTCAATAAAATATTAAGATGTGTATTGCATAAGAATGTAATAATATTGTCATAAAAAAGAATGAACTAAAAATGTTTAAATGGTAAATTAGAAAAAAGAGATTTCAAATATATAAATTTAGTTTTGGTAAAGTTAAATTTATTTGCATTATTTTGCTGAAGTGAGGTAAAATTAGGATAATTTTTTTTTAATGAAACACAAATTGTAACTATTATTTTTCTTTTACAGCTTTTTACAATCATTAGAAATGCAGTCAAAATATAGAACAAAGTTGTTTACCGCAAATAGAAACATTATGAATTTTATTCTTACAAGAGATAAAAAATTAACTTTTTAATACAAAAAAAAAAAAAAAAAAAACTCGAATATTTTCAAGATCACACTGCAAAACAACATGCATTAAACTATTCAATACATCACTATGCCAGTGCAATAGAATAATTAGAAACATACTAATCTACAGTGAAATGTAAAGAAGTAATTCTTAAAGATTTACTTATACCTAGTTTTGAGGTATTCAATTAGCTCATGCCGTTCAGCACGACACAATTCATTTTTTCTTTTTGAAAAAATGTCACATAAAACAAGAATTTTTGCTCCAACTGAAAGACACAATGGAATTCACAATACATTTTAAATTTTGGATATGAATTAATGCAAAATTATATAATGAATAATTAAAATTTTAATTAGCCTGTAACAGTTCTTTTGATTTAATTTGCAATCATTTTTTAATATTTATAATGAATTTTTTTTATGAAGAGACATTTTGCATGGTATGCTTATTTCTAATTGAGTTAAAATGCAAATATATTTAATAATTTTTGAAAAATATCAGCTTAATTGCATAAATGTGTTATTGGCATTCAATTCTTTGTTGTTATCACATTATTGCTAATGAATAAATGAATTACATCATTAAAATAACATATAATTATAAAAACTAAATTTATATAAGAATCAAAAGTTAATAGAAGTCAAATATAAAATCTTAGTGAAAGGATGTATAGACTTTTGTAAAATAAATAATAAAATCGCAGGGTTTTAAATATGGTTACATGAAAATGTATTACTTCTTCAATACCTAATAGTAATAAAATCTATAATTTTTTTACTTTGAAAAATTTTATACTGAATTCTATAATTGTAGAAAAACTATAAATGAATTAGTAATTACATAAGTAATTTACAAGGTTTATTAATAATAAATAAAGAATGCTTTTGGCTTCAGAATTTCATAAATAAATATTAAAAATTTTAATATATTTTTAAATTTTTATTCCAGAAAATATTTTATACCATAGATTTGAAAACAGTTTTCAGAAAGTGCTTGACATTGATATAATATTTATAGGGAAAGAATTTCCTTTTCAACAATTAAAAAAAAAGATCAAAAATTAATATTCATTTCACAAAAAGACATTCCCCCTCCCAAGAAAAAATTAAAGGCAACATACCAACAGCACTCTCTCTCAATGCTTGGATAATAATGTAGCGCAATATGGAAGGATCATTAGCAAAATTTACATCATCATCCGAGTCACTAGATGTTGAAGAACATGAAAGTGCATCACTTTTTCCACTAAAGAAATCAATTATCCGATCACCACTTGAATGTATCTCTTCTACCAATGTTAAAATTTCTGAAAAAATAAGATAAAGTCAAGAATTCAGTATTCAAAATTAAAATTAATCAGAATCAATTTAATTCATAAAAAATAATCTAATCAAAAGTATTTACACAAATTTAGATTTTAAATGGATATGGTTCTAAATCGGATATAAATGTTTTGAGTAAGTGAAATCAAAGAAAACAAAGCTTAATAATTATTGTTTTATCATTAGTTATCATCTAGTTTTATTCACATAAAAAATATGCCAGAGAAATACTTTTTGAAAAAGGAAGAACATTCAATATTTTTTAGGAAACAGAAACAAGAACAGATATTCTACAATTTCTTCTAACTTTAATCAATACTTATAAAAAACATTCTTATTTTTTAATGATTAACCATGGAATGTTAATGGTATTCTTCCACTGTTTGCTTGCAAGCAAGGAATAAATTTGATTCTCTCCTTTAAGATAAGTTTATCTTGAAGTGATTAATGATTGAATATTATCTTGAAGTGATCTTGACAAATTTACTTAAGAAGTATTTTCATTAATTAAAATACAAACAAATATCACATAAATAATATTTTAGATATCATTATATGCTATGTTATTTTTTTAAATAAGACTTTAAATAGCAAAAAATAAAACAGAAAATTAATGAGTTATTTTCAAAAACACAAATATAAACATTATACTATTAAAACAAAAACTAGTTTTTAGAAGATTAACTAAATTCTATAAGTATAAAAAATGCAAAAAATAATTTTGTTGTCTTTGTAAGCATTATAGAAAATTCCTAATCAAGCAGTAAAACATAATGTGATATAATATAGATGTAAAATTTTTACGATATAAAAAAAATTAGGATTAAAAAAATCATAATATTCAAGTTACATAAATAAGCAAATTTTGAAAATTCTTATGAAAAAAAACATTGCCCTAAAAATTATATATTTAAACTGTTAAGAAAAATGTGTTGTTTTAAAATTTCAAATGCAAGTGAAAAGTGCAGCAAATATGAATTATGCACATACATCTACTAAAAAGTTGTTTATAAATAAACCAGTTAAGGTCAAGCATAAAAAACTAGAAATAAAATTATGATCATTATATAGTTGTTTTCTGACCAATCTTTATGCTATCTGATCATTTGGTCACAGGATACGAACACTTATGGTACTCATAATTTCATTTTTGAAATTCTCTGCAACTGAAAATTAAAATGATCAAAATTACATATTGAATTATTTTACAAAAATAAGATTCATTATATTCTACATCCTCTATTTCACATGATTTACTGACTTTTGAATACTACCAGCAGATTGCTAAACCTCAAGAAGGTAAAAAATTACATAAAGACATGCCATTTTCAAATGCCTTAAATCTGTAATTAACAGAGAAAGGAATAGGGATATAATCTACCTTCATCCAATATGACAGGGTCTTAATTGGATAAGAAAGTCAAAATATCAATTAATATTCCAGGGTTATAAATATAAGAATAAAGAAGAATACTCACGATCTAATAGAGCATTATTTTTAAGGTACAACTGGCATAATTCTTTAAATCCTTCAAAACCAGGCATATCATTAGTAGCAGCTACACAGCTTTTAGCTGTTTCATCATCAAGAGGATCTGGTAGACATTCTGAATAAAGGTAATGCAAAATAGCATATAAAACATCTTCGGGTAAGTTTGACAGAGGGCATGGTGATGCATCCCAATCAATGGCTGAATTACCAAGTTTCAGAATAGTTTTATGAACCTTGAACTAGAAAGAGAAATTTTTTAATAAACAAGTTATAAAAGAAGTACCAAAATACTTAATATGTTTAAAACATTATTATGAAAGTATCGAAAATCTAAACATGTTCCATTATACAATTACATATATAAATGCACACAAAAGAGCATTTTTATATATCATAAAGCACATTGTGGACATTTCATAAAATTAAACTGTTGGATAATTATTTACATATAGATTATCTAAATTTATAAACAGATAAACTATATTATTTATAGATAGTCAATCAAAGTTAAATGTTAAATACATTCAAAAATAGCACTTAATGGAATCTTAATAGTTTTTACTAGCTTTATGTAATCCAAAATATTACTCCAATAATGACACAAATTTGTATATTATATAATACACATTATTATCCCTTTGCATCTATTTAAACATTCATAAATAAAATAATCACATCATTTAGAAAACAAATGATAATTATAAGAACATTAGATATTGTATGGATGCTGCAATATATAATAGGAATTTTCACTTTATTTTAAAAAATAACAACACTGATGCTACAGGATTTTATCTATAAACAATTAGCTATATTACAGATATTAAAAGTTATTTAATTCAATTATTTCAACTAAGAAATTTAAGACAAGCAGAAGTCTAGGTGCTTTAAAAAAACTAAAAGGTTATAAAATTAATTTTGCTGAATTTTTCAATAGATTTACAGTTTAATAGCAAAAATTAACCCTTTCGCGACTGTTGCCGTATATATACGGCAGTCACTTGATGCACCACAGCGGCTGATGCCGTATATATACGGCAGCCACTTTTTCGTCCACAGCGGCTGACGCCGTATATATACGGCAGCCACATTTTCGTCCACAGAGGCTGACGTCATCTAGATACGGCGGCGAAAACGTGGCGAAGTATAGTCAGTCACTCTGTTGCGAAAAATAGCGAAGAGTGGCACAGGCGCGCCGTCGCGAAAGGGTTAAAAGGAAAGATATGAATGAAATTAGAATATAAATTTGAATTGCCAATTTAAAGAACTTATGTATACATATAACAGATTACTTAAAAAAAAGAAATAATTTATTAACTTTTATTTACTGATTGCTTCTTTATAATACTAGTTTGGCACAATAGAAATATGACTTTTCTTGTATTCCGATATTTTCAGAAGTGTGAGTGGAGAGAATTAAGATGAAAATAAATACATGTAGAATTTGATGTCCTCTGCATGATGTAAACAATTGACACAGCATTAAATTTGTAATTTATAATTTCAAAGCATAATTTGATACAGAATTAATTGAGACATAACACAATACAAAATTTATTCTGTTGAATAAGAAAGCAAGAGACATTTAAAATTAGGAAAAGTTAAAACATTATAGACATTAGGACATCATGAATTTGCAACTCATTCCAATCTTTCAAAAAGTGAGAAAATATAAATTAACAAAATATAAACTAATGAAATCTGTTATTTAATTCTTTTTAAAAGTCCTCTATAACAAATAATTTTTTATTCATTGTTGAAAATGGCAACTAAAAAAATCAAAGATGACTGCGTTTTGATCTCAAATATTTTGATATAGCAGTAATTACATTTTGCAATATATCATTGTAAATTGTAATTACTACATCAAATAGCTAGTCAGATCTTTTGTGTATACACATAGCAAAAATTTGATTTCAGTGAAAAAAACGAAATCCTATTAAAGAAAAAGGGTGTTGGATATGCAAAAGTTCAGCATGCATTTACTGGAATGCCCAATTAAGCTAAAAATCAAATTTGAATATTACAACAATAGCATTTCTTATAATATTTACCTCTTTTCCATTATTTGCACAAATGGTAAGATCCGAGAAATAACCTTCTACTAAGGCACACAAAAATGAATATGGAGTTGATTGGAATTGTTTGGAGTTTGTGTTTAAAACCTGAAAAATTAAAGAAACTGATATCAGAAGATCTGCACAATCACCAAGTACCATAATTATATGTTATAAAAGAAAGTTGGAGACTCATACGATGGAAATGCTGTATTTGGTGGAAATAGGTTGTCTGAGAAATCCAGGGTGCGGGGTATGGAAACATTTTGCTACAAACTTTGTTTAGTGACTACTACTACTGACATAATAGAAAACTGACACTAATTTCTTTTTTTAATTTAGCACATCCCATTTTTGTTATTTTGTGTATATTAGATTATATGTTTAAAAAGTCATCACTTCTCGAAGAATATTCTTAATATTTCCATGATTTAAATTTGAGTTAAAAAAATATTCATTAAATTTTTAATTGCCAATTCCAAAAAATGATAAATGTAGTTTAAAAAGAAAATGATAAATATTACTATTAATTTGCAACAGTTTTTGTATGCAGTTTTAATGGTAAGGAAGAGAGTTTCACCAATAATTTTAATGGATATGGTTCTATAACACTCTGGGACTTGATAACAAACTTAAAGACAAAAATTAAAATTTTTCAGACAGTTAGGATTTTGGGAATATATCTAAGCAAAGATATGATATACATTTAGAGCACTTTATCACAGAATGTGTAAAAAGTAGATGCAAAGAGAAAAGGCAGAATCTGTCCTCAAGTGAAGTCTCCCTTTGGAATATTGATCTCCAGGACATTTCCTAGGAGCACTTTAGGACATGTTCATTAAAATAGCAATTTGATATTTTACGCTCCTGAATGGTACAAGCTTAATTCTCACGTTACTTTGATTCTGTGTTTTCTGCTTTCTTTGTAGAATAAAATTTTTTTTTTGACAATATTAAGCTTGTTGAACTTTTCATAGATTTACTCTCTAAATAGATTTTTTTTTCAAAATTAGATTAAATCTTTCAAATAATCAATAATAAATGTCAAAGATACTTGAATTTTATTTAAATAACAAATAAAATTCTAATTGGGGCAAAAATTAATTTCAAATATAATACGAGAAAAATTGCCATCATTTTTCATATTTTGAAAATGATTCAGAAAGACATGAAAAGAAAGAAATATAAAACTGGATTGCCCAATTTAAAAAGGTTTCAACATGTATGTTATAAAAATATTTATACACAGTATTTTTAAATTTGTAAAGGTGTCCTTTTCTTTAAATCATTCAACCAATTTTTTACATATATTTAATTTGTTTGCAGGAATCGATTAAAAAGCATGTACTACAAGATTAGCTCCTTACCCTTTCGCACTGCAATATACACCAACCTTCATAAGTGAGTTGGATTGTATCATCTTTTGGTCTATCAACCTGATAAAAATAAAAAGGTTATATTAAAAGATCTATCCAAAACATAGTTAAAAAGTTAAATAATTGATTATATATATATATATATATATATATATATATATATATATATATATATATACAGGGTGTTGTTGAATTCAACTGTCAAATTCAGAGGGCTGATGGTAAGCATGAGAAAGATAAGGAATCACCATACATTATGGGATGCCAAAAACACTTACTAGGTAAAGATTGCAAAATTATAGAAAGTCAAAGAACTATTGGAAATTGCAAAAAATTAATTAAAAAATAACAAATGGTGTTTCAACTATGATTTTTTTGAAGTGAAAGTGTATTTTTAAAAGTTTTTTTTATAATGTTGGTAACATGCAGATTTGATAACCTAGGGAGTTGTAAATTTCTAAAAACTAAGTAGTTTAGAACATATATATTCAAGAATATTAAAACTTGAAGAAAAATAAAAGCTTGAAGACGTAAAGATTTTTATATTTTATTATTTGACAAGCTTATAGAGTAAAAACTGAGGAGCTTTAAAGGTATTCAAGAAAAATTAAAATGGCTATCAGAAAGCATCGTTGTAACATCAGTACTGATGTTCTTTCATACTTGAAAGAAAATCAGAGTTAGTATAAAAGATATGAAGTTGATGAAAAATTAGTAGAAAACATAGGATCACAGGTAATATTTTGCAATAAAATTACAAATTAGGCGGAATTACTATGTTAGATGTTCGATAACTTTTTTGATTCTTTCCTTTATGCCACTTTTGTGCTAGACTTTTACTCACTGATGAAGTCTGTCTTATGAGAGAAAACGTCAACATGCATATTGTGTATATTTGGTCATTCAAAAATTCACACATCATTATCACAAACACAAAACACAAGTTTAATAATAAATTCTGGACAATATTTTTGGATCACATCTTTTGCTTGAATGTCTCAGGGGCACAAAGTACCTTGTTTTCTTCAAGCATGTTCCAACTGTATGTCAGAACATTTGGTTAATGCATAATGGAGCACCAGCCTGTTTTAGTTATATTTGTGAAATCTGACTTGTTGCTTGCAAATGAAATTTAACAACTATCAATTCTGTAACGCTCGTTAATGAATACTTGCTAGCTGCTTTTATTTTTCTCGAATGCACAAAAAATTGACATACAAAAAGGCTTCTTCTAGATTACCTTATTTTTAATCCACATACTCATAAGGTCATTCTCTTTGCCATACTTATTTTTCCTTCAATATCTGTTTTTGTGACTTTCACTGAACAAATGTTGCATGCATGTTTTATGGTAATTTTTCATTAACTTAATTCTTACTATCCTTGCTCTGAATTTGTCAACACTCTCTGCGAATGTTGGTATTCCATTTCAGTTTTTTTTCTTTTTAAATCCTCAAAACTGCTCAGTTTTCCCTCTGCATGCTTATGTCAAATTTTATAAAATACCTAATGCTTTCAAGCTTTTATTTTTCTTCAATTTTAATATATTTGCGAATATATGTTTTAAACTACTTTGTTTTCAGTAATTTACAATCCCCAGGTTATCAAATCCACATATTACCAACATGAAAAAAAGAAAAATGTTTTTAAATTTACTTTTATTTTTAAAAAAATTATAGTTGAAAACCTATTTGTTATTTTTTAATTAATTTTTTAGTTTTCAACAGCTTTTGTATTGACTATATTTTTGAGATTTTTAACTACTAATCATTGCTTGGGAACCTATGCTGTATGATTCTTTATCCTCTGCATGCATACCCTGCTGAATTTGGCAACATTCTGTGTGTGTATGTATTATATATATATATATATATATATATATATATATATATATATAATTTAACCCAAAAATATGAATATATATTTTGCATTAAATTAAAGTTAATAAAATATTGTTGAAAAAGTACTTTTTTGCTAAACAATGAAACTTATAAAATGAAATTCAATTAAATTTTAGATTATCTTACCTGAAACTCTATGACATGACCAACAAATGTTCCAAAAAACCTTAAATAATGAGGATTACTAGAATAGAGCTGCAAGAAAATTAAAAAAAAAACACTTAATAGAAAATACAGAAAGATACAGCCATAGAAAATACAGAATTACTAAAGAATGTGTTTTTCAACTTTAAAACACAACAATGAAAATTTTTAAGTGTGCAGTTTTCAGATAAATAAATGTAAAAACTATAATTGATACAGTAACTTTTTTGTAAGTGTATGTCATTAAATGTCAGAATTTATCATATTTGATTGCATGCTTTATGTGCTTCATTTTCTTGTGGGTCATATTAATAATTCAATCTATAATCTGTTATTTTTCTTTTTTAGCACTAAAGTTTTATCCATGATTATTATTTATACATATTTTTTAATGAACTATAACAAAAAAATTTTCACACATCCTGATAAAAAACAAACTTGAAATCATTCTAGGTCTTCACTGAAATTTAATATAACAGTAAATTTCTTCCACCTCATTTAAAAAAATTAAATATTATAAAATGAGGAATTTCTCATGAATTAAGAGATAATAAATGGTTAAAGATCAAACTTACTTCATAAGTTTCACAATTAAAAAAAGGCATAGGTTCAGTGTCTTCGGGTACATTCCAAGTTACATCTCCACTTTCATCAAGTGTAAATTCAGTCCTGTAAATTTATATATTTGATAAATCTTTATAATAAATAAATATTTGAATTGTAAGAGAAATACACACAAACTTACATTTTGATATAATATTAATATTCATTAACATAAATTTAAATTTATATTAGTGAATATCAAATAATAATAATAGTAATAAATTTTTAATTTGAAAAAAGTGAATATGATTTTTTATTTGAATAAATAACTATATCAAATGAAACTCCTTTCTCTACTTAACAACTGGATATTGCGATACATTCAAACACTTGATCTCAATAAATGAAAAGAAGCATATTAGATAATTTCGAATATGTTGTCTACATGTACACAAGTCTCTGGACAATGACCAACAAAAAAGTTTTGTGGCACATCTTGGAGAAATAAAAAGAATTACGAGATTGTTACAAGATTTTCTAACCACATCTATATTAGTCCATTAAATGCTCAGTCAAAAAACTCTTTATGCATTTAAATCTCGAATTAAGCTGAGCCCATTCAGAAAACTGTAAATAACAACCTTGACAAATAACTATTAACTCTTAATTTCAATAACTAAATATGTTTAATTATTTAATGTAACTTGAAAATTATATCAGAAATATACACTCTCAATAGATGTGAAAATGTAATATCCTTATTTTTCAAACAGATATCTCGGTCACTTTTTACAACTAAAGCTAAATGATATTATCAAAAAATATTGTACCATATCTCCAAGACATTGCCTACATTTTAAAAAGCAGATTTCCTAATGAAAATAGACTACAAAATATTGAATGAAAGGAAAAAAAAAAGGACATACTTATTTTCTTTAACGTTACATTATTAAAGAAATGGTTTGATGGGTTATATAAATATTCAATAAGCAAAAAGTAAATCCAATTTAAAACTTTCATATTAATTTTCAGAATTAAAAAAAAAATTCTCCTCTATATAAAATAATTTCTAGGCAAAATCCTAATAAATATTATCAATCATAATAAAACAAATCATTAATAATGAGGTTTTTTTAATATATATAGTCAATATTAAAATGTTAATTATTGTAAATAACAAAAAATTAATAAGATCTGAAAATACACAATATTCCAAATTAGAAATGTTAACATCAAATGTTTTAAACTTAATTACTTCAAATATAAAACTGAGAATGAGAAAAATACACTACTAAATACCTACCCTTCAATTCCAGTAGATTCAGAACTTTGAGGCAATGCTAAACATTTTACAATCTGAAAAAAAAGAAAAAAAAAAAAAAAAAGGAAATACATAATCAGATTATTTTCAAAACTACAATAATAGTAATACATAAAAATTACTAATCTACTTGAAAAAAAATTGAGCCTGAATAGTATTGATTTAGAAGTATTAATTATTAAACAAGTATTTAAATATTTTACATTTGCAGTAAAAATAAATATACAAAAAAATTAAATATGAATTATGACTTAACATGTTTTAATACATAATGGCATTACACAAATACCAAACAGAAAAATTTAATATCTTTATCCTAAAAATTCAAAAGCCTTATCCAATAACTCATGCATGTTTTTTAAAAAAATATAAAAACTTAACTTTTTTGTTTTGCTTTTAACAGTCATTAAAATCTACAAAAACACAATTCCCTAGTAAATAAATCATGGTATAATTGATAAAATAAAACTGTATGCAAAATTGTAATGCTTGTTTATCTAATGAATAATATTCAAAATTTAAAAATAGGTATAAGAAATTTAAATAGTAAATAGATTTATTCAATATTCACAATAAACTTTTATACCCCTAATTAACATATAAGTTTATGTTCAGAGTACACTAAGAACTTTATTATGTAGCAAATATTAGATGAAACTAAATTAAATAAAATCTGTGTAAATTAACCTTTTGAAAAATTTCATAAAAGTTCTTTGCTTTACATGACAGAAAATATTAATCTAAGGTTATTGCCATTACTGATTTGCAAATATTTTACTTTATTTTAATAAAATTATAAAAAATTTAGATGTTGCGCTTTGAATTATTTTTATAACTTGCAATTTTATTTAAAGATTACATTGAAATTTGTTTTTACCCCTCTATTAAAAAAAAAAGGTTTTTAATCAAAAAAGAAAATGTATTTGGATAGTAAATAGGAATGTCTTAGATATTAAAAAATAATTATTCTAAAATCTTTCAATAAACAATGACTGAAATATAAACTTCCATCAAGTGATGCTGCTCATTTTAATAAAACACTGTTGAACATGACTGAAAAATAGTTTTATATTATTTAAATTAACCAATAATTTAAATTTTATATAGTTTTCAGCTAAGTTATAAATTTTATATAGAACTGAATAATTATAAGAAGAAGGATGAGGGGAGGAAACCAGCTAAAATAAATCGGAAATATTTTTATTTCATATGCAAATAAAAAGCAAATTATTTTAAAAAGGAAATGTGATACATTGAAGAAAATAAATAAATAGCAGGAGTCGTTCAGCCTTACATTCTGTTAGAATTGCGCATAAAAAATTGACGTAAAATAAATAAAATGTCTTTATTCCGCAGAATGTGAAAGATTTAAATTAAAATTGGAGTAATTTTTTGATTATAAATAATTTTAACTTTTTAAATTGAAATCTTACAATTGCAATGAGCGATGAAAGATGCTCGTACATTGCAAAATAAAATAAGGAAATATTTTTAAGGTAATACATGCATTAATTTTAATACATTAAGCACAAACAAGCAGACTAGATAAACCGAAAATCTTCAGTACCGAAAATTACGTCACAACGTAAACATTATAGAAGCCAAAAAACCTGCGGAATTCTTTTAATTAGAGTCTTTACTCACCCTCCAAGTTCCGCAATAATCATCAAGTTCTTCCATATTGACAGATTAAATATCAGATGTAGGCTAATAAATGAAAACCATATATATTAAAACTAGACTAGTAAATTAATTATTGGCACTCTGAAAATCTGTATGATAAAGAAACGATTCCGAAACAATGCTAAGTACCAGTATCGATGAATCATCATGGAAATTATTAAAATAAAAAATCCAAATAATTATAACATTATTTTCGGAAATAGCTTAAATATACTTTTAAATGAATTAATAAAAAAATTTAGCATTCAAAATATTTTTTTTGAGTCTTCAATTATGCTAAATTTAATCTATTACTTTCAATAAAATTTTATATTTTAAATTATTCTTTTAAAAGATGAAATAAAAAAAATTATTGAACTTTTTTTTATTTTAGATGTATAAAAAAGTAGAAATTTAATTTTCTGAGTTAATTTGCTTTAATTCCAAAACAAGGATTTCTGACACAAAAGTGGCAATATCGTTGATCTCCATGGAAAAACGCAAGAACGTAAACAATTGCCGCATCCAACCACATCTGCAATACTGTAATTTAAATTTTGTTTAATTTTAAAAGGAATAATGGCTGAACTTACCGAAGAAATATTATTATTTTTAAATGATAATGGCGAGGAACCAGTTGATTCTTTACGTCTTGCTGGAATATTTAAGATTGATCATCAAAAAATAGTTGGTGCTGTTAAAAGTTTACAAGCAGCCGGAAATGTAAGTATCAACAATAAGTTTAAATTTCACAGAAAAGATTGATTTAAAAATATCTGCGTCCAAAGAAGATTTTTAAAAAACTAATTTTTTTTCTGCATGGGTTGAATTTTTTGAAATTGATTTCTGTGGATATATATATATTTGTGTATGAATTGATTATTTTTTTCGCCAAATATAACTTAGATCAATATATATATTTTTATTCTAGCTTATCAGTGCTGAACAGCAAGATAATAAATATTGGAAACTTACAAGCGAAGGAGAAAAAGTAGCTGCAAATGGAAGCTATGAAGCACTTGTTTTTTATGCTATTCCACCTGAAGGAATATTACAGCAGCAGCTTATGGTATTATTTTCGTTTTATCAACAAATATAAAGGGCTTTAATCATATAAAATACTTTCTTTTTGTCAGTATTGCACTCAGTGCCTCATTTATGATGTTACAAACAGTTTATCATTTTGGCATCGTTTGATTTCAATAATAATAAAAAAATCAATACTGTAAGAAATTATTTATTAATTTTTTTAAAAAAGTAATCAAATTTTTTTTATTTTTTAGTTCTTAACATTAAAATGAATCTTTATATCCAATGTGATAAATTATACATTTAATTCCAAGTTCTAATTTTTTTCTAGGAGCAAAAAGTTAATTATAGAGATTATTTAAAAAATATTTGGTAAACATAATTTTTTTAAAAAAATTAGACAATAATTTAAAATGCTAAAATAATTAGAGTAATTACTAAAATTTTTCCTATTATTTATTAATTTAATTTTTCTTAGCTTCAAATTTGTTTGTACTATAAAATTTTTGTTGATATACATTTTTGTAAATTTTAAATAAAAAATGTATTGATAAAATTTTTTAAAGAAAGGTATAAATTTTCTATATTTTAATAAATTACATTAAATTATCTTTGAATTAAATTATTGTGTTATACTACTTGGAAGTACTTGGCTGTTAATAGGAAGAATGAAGGAATTGCTGCGCTATAGTTAAAGACATTAAAATTGACTGGAATTGGGATAATTTATTTACATTTAATAATAGAAATATTAGAAGAAGAAAAACTAAAAAATATTTAAATGAATTCTTCAAATTTTATGTGGTTATGTAATATTAAAAAAGGTTTATGTTTAATTTTAGAAATCTGTACCTCAATCCAATGTTGGGTTTAGTAAAGCTATGTCTTCTGGATGGATCTACATAGAAAAGAAAAATGGTTCAACTATAGCTTTTCGAAAGGTACTTTTTTTTTAGATTGATGACTTGTGCACATAAATTTCTGAAATCTGAGAGGTTTCTTCATTTATTATAAATAATGATAATAAATGAAGATTTTTTTTTATCTAAAAATCTTTTCAGCTAATGTGCTGAAAAACTTAATCAATTTTTCTTTTTTTTCTTTATTTATTGATAGTATAATGAAATTGGTATTTTACAAGAACTTTTCTTTTGTCTTCCGATAGTTATTTTGGTACTTACATATTAGACTGTCAATCTTTATTACCAAATTTGAAAGTGTTACCAATGAGTTGCTTAAACACCATTATTGTTAATTTGCACTTTAGATAAATCTTGGTTGTTAATTTTACCTGTCCAGCTCTTATTATTTTGTAGTTATCATGTTTACTTGTATTCAGACAGCCAGGCAAACTAGATAAAAATATTCTTTTTCATACATAAAATCAAGATTATTATTATTAAAACTTATTTATATTATTGCATTACATTTTACAAGTTGTGTTTAAAAATTGAAATATTTTTTAGAAATATTTCTTGATAATAATTTCTCATGCCTATTTGATGCACAAGAAGTGTGAATTATTTCTTTAATTCATTTTCACTCCAAAATAATATTTCAGATTGTGATGCTTTTTTTCACTGATAATTATTTGCCTATAAAGTAGTTCTGATATAAAGAATTGAAAATTCATGTGTTAAAGTTTCTTTTTTTTTTGGTGATAAGTTATTAAAATTGTTTTAAATTTAATTTTCCTTCAGGTCGACAATATAATTGATGAAGTTCAAAACAATTTGCTGAAACTACAAAATTCAAGAGAAAATGAAGTCTCTCAACAAGTGAAACTTGAGCTTAAGAAGAGAAAACTCTTGCAGGAAGTGTATGATAAAAATTTATTCATTTTTAAATTTTAGTTTTTCTACACTCCCCCTCCCTTTAATTTTGTTGGTTGTTTAAGTTTTCTTTGTCATAAACTTAGATGAAATAGTATTTTTATTAAAGGATGTCTTAATACCATCGATGGATATTTAAAAATGACTTAGAAGTTTTGTTTTTAAAAAGTGTTTATATATTTTTAAATTTATAATAAGTATACATTCAAATATATATTTAATGCACTTTAGATATCTGTTCAATGCATTCTTGACTATTGAATTGAAAAAATTTCTTTAATCAAACGTTCACATTTAATTTTTATATGACATTTAATTACGAAAAAAATTTAAAGGGGAAAATATTATATATTACATTAAAAATGATTATACATTTATTATTATTTTGTTATTGTGTGCCATACTGTGTCATATTGCACCTTCTAAAAGTAACTTCATTGATTAAATAATATTTTGTAATTAATGCTTCAGTTTATTAATTAGGTATGAATTTATTTATAAGTAACTTTTTTTTTGTTACAGATGAATTGTTTTGCTAGATTATCTGCAGATATATTTCATAAAGTTTATATTTTGCTGTTGCAATACGTTGAAATAAGATTTCTCTTCCCTTTCTAGAACAATTAAGAGTTATAAAATAGGAAAAGGACCTGATTTCACAACATCTCATATCAAACAAGAGACTGATTTAACCCCTGAAATGATCTCTAGGTACTGTTAGATTTTTTTTATATTCTTAAGCTTCTGTAGAATTGCATATACTTCATCATAACATTTATATTGGAACAGTCTCAGAATGTTGAACTTAATTTCATACTTTCTGAAAGTTTTAACTATTGAAAATATGATTTTATTATACAGCTATGAAATGCTTGAATTCATATTTACCTTTGAATTCAATAAGTGAAATTAATTTTTGTCTGAATCTTTGAGTAGTGTGGGTAATGAAAGAATTCTAGAAGCTATTAGATACTTCCCAAGTTCATAAAAATGAAATGGAGTGTAATATTATTAATCAGGCTCAGTTTGTAGAAACAGTAAAAACATATATGCAGTTTCAGTATCAACATGTGATCCAGAATCCTTTGTAATTTTCTGTTCTGGCTGATCTTTTGTCATGGTGCCTATTAAAGTTTTGTGCTTCTTTTCCATCAATATACAATTATCGAATTTCTTATACCACAATGTAGATATAAGTAATTAATGTATGATAGTACACAAGCAGTAATAGCTAATTAATTCAGAAATAATCAATGCTAATGGTGCAAACGTACCCATGAACACCAACATCCAATTTTAAAAAGTGTGGTAAAATAAAATTGGTAGAATCCCCTGCTTCAAAATCTTGTGTTGTTGCATTTAATTGCGTACTTTTAGCTTATAATTGATGCTTAGAGTGCAAATATAATTAAAAAAAACTATTTTTATTATTGTGATAAGATGTAGTTTCTCAGCTTTGGCTGGTATAATTGAATAGTTACTATTAATATGATAGATAATATTTATGGAATCTAAGTACTTTGTAACCAAAAGAATATTTTAATTGATATCAAAATGTCAAATCTGTTTTTCAAAGTTGATATTATTTTCTATGTAATATTTCTGCAAAAAAACATGAATATTTAATACTTATTTCTCTGTAACCATTAGTGCTTTTCGTAGCAGTGGAATGAGATTATAACTGATGATATAAAGAAAAGTTAATACATCAATTTCATTAATAGAAATAACTATTTCAAATTCCAATTGTTTATTTAACATTTAAATTAAGCTGTTATTGAAGAATTTGACAGAAATAATTTTGATCTATTTCTAATGAGCAAGATTCTTTGATACAACACGATTTTGAATCATTTTCCATTTATTTTATTTAGTTTTTCAATTATTACTTTTTGTGTACCTTTAATGCTTTTTTTTGTTTACATTTCAGAAAACTGCTCTTTTAAAGTTTAAATTATTGATTTTACAGTCTTTATTTCTACTTTCCAATTTTACTTGATTTATTATTTTTGTTTAAAGATGTTCTAAGAACTTTTATTTAAATTGTTGAATGCTTATAAAAGTTTACTTTTTTTCTGTGTACTATTATGAAAAACTTTACTATTTTTAATATATATATTTATAAAATTGCAAAAATTTGGTGAATAAATATTATGTGTGTGTTTTCTTCCAGTTCTTCATGGAAAGACAAAACCTTTAAGCCTTACAATTTCAGTGCTCTTGGTATTGCCCCTGACTGTGGCCATCGGCATCCTTTGATGAAAGTACGAGCAGAATTTCGTCAAATATTTTTGGAAATGGGGTAAGTTATTATTTCCATCATTGAGGTTTAACATATATACTTAAACTAATTTTTTATTAAATTCTTGTTGCATTTCTGATAATAAAAAAAAAGTGTAGCTGTTGAAATGCATGGAAATGTCAGAGAACAACTTTAAATATGAGTGTTAACTGATACTCACATTAAAAAAGCTATAAAGAAATGCTCTGCTGAATTTAGTTTTTCATTTTCTGTTTTCTGCTTATATTTTTCTTTTAGTTTGCTTTGGCATGTATTTTTATAAACAAAAGTATAATATACAAAGTTATTATAAAAAAATATTATTATTCAATAAATAACGAGTCAGAAAATGCCACAAAGTTTTGACATATTGGTCAAAACTATTGAAGTGTAAGAAGTTAGTAAAACATATCAGCATAAAATGTGTCCAAGAATAGAAGATCCAATGGCATTAATAATTAGCTGACTTATTAAATAATTTATTCTTTAAATAACTCCCTTGGTTAAGAAGTTTGAATAAATATGTTAGTAATTATAATTTTTTTCATCTGTAATAAATAGCTACTTTTTAAAAATCTACGAGTTCATTATTTGTTAATGATTCTTATATATTAGTTGCCTACTCAAATCTCTGCTCGTTGGGTAATTATTAAATCATTGCTGATTGGCATTTACTTTCAATTGGGAAATGCTCCTTCAATTGAGATGTTTTGTTCATTTCAGCTAGTCAGTAACTGATTTGAAAAAAATACTACACATTAATTGGTAGATTTTCTCTGAAGTGGCCGTTAAAATTGTCTGAAACAAGGATACACTAGAGTTTATAATTTGGCCAATTTTAGTTGCAAAAAATTTGAATATGTTTTTTGTTTAGAATTAAATGTATCAAGAATATTTTATTAATTATGATTGATCAGATTAGGATACTGTATAAAAATTAATACTGCATAAAGTTTTCATTAAAACATATATTGATTCAAACATAAAATATAATTGTTTGCATTATTAAGACCATTTTTCCATTGTGGAATCTCATATTTATTTTTAATATTGGAGAAATTATTTCTTTGGCCATTTTTAGAGTGGGCACTCTTGGAATTATATTTTTTAATCTACAGTTGGTTTAATTTAGCTGCTGTTCTGCTGGGGCATTAATTTACTAAATTGACATAGAAAGCTTATTTAGTTTTCATTTTAAAGAATTTCTTTTTTAGAATAGGATGAACTGAAAAATTGAGACAATCTCTTTCTCTCCATAAAATACTAATTGCAACAAAAAGAATTAATTTCTTTTTTCTGAGTAGCAGTTATCAACTTGCTTTCAAAACAAAGTCACTATTCTCTTCCTGTTAGGTATAATTCATTACTATATTCTTTGTAGTAAAAAACAACTTTTGTTACAAAAAGGTATTTTACCATATAGATTTCTCAATATATCTTACATTTCATCATAGAGAAAAGGTATATTAATGAATTTGGAAGAAATGGTTCAAATGAAGTCAATTAGAAATGGAGTAGATTACTTAAATTATTAAACATTTCTAATTAAAAAAGATACATTTTCACAA
>JAOUZG010000367.1:2050555-2118819 GCA_026289955.1 Argiope argentata
TGTCTCAAAAATCTGGATAAAAGTAATATTGTCTTGGAAGCAAGCCCGTCTATTTCCCTGAACAACAACAGTGTCTGATTCATAGCTTATTTTTCTAAAATAATAAAGTTTTTGAATGAGTTATTGCAAATTTCTGTATTATTTGCGCTAAAAAAATAAGTGAATACACATGATATGAGAGTTCTACTGATCAGACTGACAGACTTGGAGTTGCTAAATTTGGTACAGGCATATTTTGAAATGGGAACGTTAGAGAAATTTCTTAAAATAAAAAAAAACACTTTTAAACTTATGATTTTGGAGGAAGTCGTAAATGTCCAAGTGCTCCGATATTTAGTTTACGGATTACCGGACATGAATATTTTGCGCTTCAAAATTCAGCAGAGAAAACCGAATATGGATTTTGGGCGTATTTTTTATTCGATGCTTTGGAAAAAACTTTGATATGTTATTGTTACTAATGGCAATCGCCTATAGACAAGCCCGCTGCTGACCCAGCAGCAGATTTAAGCGTCTCTTGTATTTGAGTATCGCCAACGAGGGCCAAGAGTACGAATTTGCTACACACTCACCACATTCGCTTGCACAACCCCTTTTTACAGGGGGGCACATTCACACATCTCACAGATAGCACACAGAACAACCATGCCCGAACCGGGACTCGAACCCGGGACTTCTAGGATACGAGGAAGACGCGCTACTGCTGTGCCAGCAAGCCGGGAAAATTTGATATAAAACTACTATTATCAGAAGTTTATTTGAGTTTATATCAATTATATTAATATTCTTTATTATACAAAACTTGGGCTATTTTAGAACAGATTTCATGATTTCGAACATTTATCAGATGAGACATTGAAACTTGAACCGGCATCCCGTTATCGAAGTTTTCAAACCACACTGCTTCTTGCATACAGTCGACCACCCCGCCACCACTGAACGGAGCAGTATCGACAGGATCTCTTTCAAAGCGCACTAGCGAGAGGATATTCGGTTCCAACAGATTTCGGATTTTTATTCCACGCCCGTTTACGTGGCAGTATCGAAGTCGAATCAGGACTCGAAACATAGAGTTGAAATAATAATAGAGGGAGTGCAACCCTCTTTTGGTGAGGACAAGATGAAATCACGTGACTTGGAGATAAATTTTGTGTTCACTATAACCGCATTCCCCATTTCCCATTATATTTCAATGGCAGGTTATTTCTCGGCTTTTAATTGTTCAATTTTCAGGCTTATTCAAACCAACATTAAGTCTTGCTGTGCAATTTGATGCAAAGAAAAATCTTCTAAGGATAACCCTGTATCATTTCACACCTATGTACAATGAACATATTCTATTTATATCCATTTTAAGTCAGTTTAAATCAAAAGCATATTTTCGATTCAAATTCGATATAATAATTTCTCAATGTGTTCTGCAGTTCTTAAACTAGAAAACATGTACTTTACTCACCTAGAAATATCGTATGAATTTTTAGTTCTGCATAATGTGAAAAAAAAATTGAGCATTTCGTCCTATTTAACAGTCGAACCCGAATAATCAATAAATTATTATTTATCAGTTTATTTTTAGTTGAGTAACTGTATAATATATTCCACAAGATATATACTATGCAAGCCAATAAGTTTATAAACCTCAATACTAGTGTCCTGCCCATAAATTAAATATAATTCAAAATCAAGCGGAAGTCAACACTGAAATACATATGTCACCCGAAAATGACTAAACACACCTTCAAAAAATATATGCAAAATGCTGGGATCTATCGGAGGATCCGATAGTACATCACAATGACGAGGGTATAAGAAAGTGATGTATGAGAAATACAGGCAGAGAAGTAGAATTTTTCGCAAACACTTTCTATGTCTTTCAGTGCAATAGCCGCATAGTTATGACACAAAGGGCGCGTTTGGGTGTTTTTTAACGTGACGGGATTATCGGTCGTGTGGAATGTGGGCGTTTCCAGCTGAAAGTATCCAAAGAAATTGAAATTGTGCAGAGTGTCATTTCAGGCTTCGACAACGATTCCTGGGTGATGGTAATGTGTTGAAACGTTACAGTACAGGTCGCCGCCTAATTACAACCCCGAATGAGGACCAGTATTTGGCAGTTTCTTCCAAAAAAAACAGATGGAGCACAGCATCAGACCTATCTCTTCAGCTCTCTTCAGCCAACATTAAGGCAGGCCGTGTACTGACACTTAGGGCTGATTGGTCTATATGCCCTGCTTGCCGCCTGTCCGATGTGTTACTACAACTCACTATCGTCTAGCATGCATTTTGGACATCGCAACAGTGGGTTTGTGTGATGTTTTCCGAGGACTTCCGATTTAGCTTGCTTCTTGCAGGAATTTCGAATGGAGAGCGCCAGATATCCGTTACAACCAAGAGAATATCAATGAATGACACCGTTACGCTGATGCAGGATTACTCGCTTGAGGAAGAAATATTCTGGGTTTCAGAACCATCCTGCATGTTCAAGTTGGAACCATGACAGACCAAATATACCGGGATGTCATTCTGGGGCAACATGTATGTTTGTTTCGGGGGGGCGGTCATGGGCACAGATTTCGTGTTTATGGACGACAACGCACGTTATCACCGTGCAAACATCGTAAATGAATGTCTTCGAGAGGGCGTTAACCCTCGTATGGACTAGAATTTTATACAGTAGAGCATGTGTTCGAATGCTTGACCGATGAGTTACAGACCGTCAACCCCTCCTATAAGTTCACTGAAACTTTGGAGAGCATGGCTTGATGGGTTGTGTAATATTCCTCACGATCAGATGGATAATTTGATATCCAGCATGTCTAGGCGTTGTATGGACTGATTGCATCGTTTGAAAGACATTCTGTGTATTAGCCATCACACCAACCTTGTAATATTGAGTTCTGTAATAGGTTTTTTTTGTATTTTGCCCCGGACTGCAAAAAATTGCAATTTTCTTTAATGATATCAAACATAGCATTTTTTTGCTCTTTACCTTTTGTTTCATAAAAGCGCTTTACAAACAAGTCATCAACAAACATGAGTGTAGAAGATTTTTACTTTATACCTCTTTTAAAAAATTCATTTGGCATTGAACTGGTATATTTTGGTTTCGAGGATGTTTTTCAGTCTTTTTATGCAAATTTTGAAAAACATAGCAGCTTTGGAATTTTTTCTAAGAATTACTCCCAAACGTAGTCGCATACCTTAAGGCGACCAGGGACCTTTAAAATGACTTTTTGCATTTTTCGCCTTAGCAATTTGAATTTTTACAGGTAATAAGAGTAAGATTATAGTAGAGGACACATAAAAATTTAAAGCATTATATTAATTCATTTATGAGTTAGAGGGGTTAATATAATTTAATATTAGCGATAAATAAAGTTAATGAAAAATGTTCCAGGCGCTTCAAATTTGTTCGTAAATGCTCCAATTTTTATTATTACTTACTCTAACCCTTTTGAAACAAAAGTTGGGATTAATCTTGAAGTTTGAGGGCGAAATATCAAAATTAACCAATGTAATAACTCAAAACTACTTAAACTTTAAAAAAATAATTAGTTTTAAGTTATTAAATTGATTAATTTTGATATTTCGCACTGAAATTTCAAGATTAGTCTCAACTTTTGTTCCAAAAGGGTTAGAGTAAGTAAGTAAAAACAAAAATTGGAGGGCTTTCGATCAAATTGGGAGCGCCTGGAACATTTTAAATTAGCGTTATTTATCGCTAATATTCTATTATATTAACCCTCCCCCATCCTAACGCATAAATAAATGAATATAATGCTTTAAAATTTTGTGTGTCATCTCTTATAGTGTTACTCTTAATGAATGTAAAATTGCAAACTGCTAATGTGAAAATTACAAAAAGTCATTTTAAAGGTCCCTGGTCGTCTTAAGATGCATTTTTTTAGACAATTTATAATAACGGTGATTTAAATAATGGTGATTTAATGATTCTCACCGCAGCTGCTGTCATGAGAGGTGATGCTTCTGTGGATGCTGGGAGCAAGCATCCACAGAAAATGGATACTGATAATCAGGGAAATGCTAATGCTAATGATGAAGGAAGCAATGCATGCTTTAACTTCATGCAAAGAAAGTTTGGCAATCTTCGCCATCAGGATGAAACTGGTCGGACTGGACAAGGTAGTCATCAAGTTTCGTTGAATTCCAGATTTTGCCAACCATCCTTCCTACCAGGACCTGCTTGGGAAGAAGGTCGACGATGAATCGAGACTGGAGGAAGTTGGAGGTAATCACGCCAATTTGATCTGTCAGGATACCAACTGCATTAAAACTAAACCCCTTAATTACCCTAATACTCATGTTAACGAAGGCTTTAAATCGCCAACAAAACGTAAAACTGCCACATCTAGAAATATTGAAATAACTAATTAGAAAATACTTACAATAGTTTCTCTGCTTTAGAAAATCAGCAAGAGCCCGAAAATATAGCCCCGCCCACCAAAGTCCCGCCCGTTATGTTCAGATATGCAGGAAAACATCAACAAATGCTGGCTGAAGTAGAAAAAGTTTGTGGTCCCACAGAGAATAACTTCAGCAATGGCTGCATAAAAATTTTCGCCTCTTATATAGATCAACACAGTAAAATTCAAACATTTTCTTCTACTCAAGGATTTGAATATTATATTATTAAACACAAAGAAAAACGCCTAATTAAAGTTGTTATTAAAGGACTTCCTATCGACCATGAACCTGAAGATATTTCATCATACATCCAAAATGTACTGGGGTTTCCAGTAATTAAGGTGGTCCAGTTGACCTAAATCAGAATGCAAAAGGGCTCTACCCTTTTTCTTGGTTGAGGACATAAACATTGAGGACAGAAACGAAATATATAATGTTAAGAGCATCAGCTACCCCATAGTTACTATCGAACCGTACCGGGCCAAAAACATCACCAGACAATATTTTAAATGCAATTACTTTCATCACAGCGCGGACGTATGTAATATCAAGCCTCGTTGCTTAAATGTGGGGACACGCACGAAACTAATGCCTGCACTATCAAGGAATGTATAGAGACACCCAAGTGTATTAATTGCGGCAATCGTGGACATGTAGCATCTTACAGAGGCTGTGAAGATGCTACATGTCGACGATTACATGTAGAATCTTCACAGCCTCTGTAAGATGTCCACTGTGAAAATTAGGACGGCTCTGCTGTCAACACACAGCAGAGCCGCCCTAATTTTCAAAACTTAAGAAGAAATCATCCTTTTGCCAATCAAAGCTTAATTAGGGAAAATACGTCTCCGATCTTTTAAAGACGTGAAGCAACCGACAGATGGAGCTACCGGAAAGGCCTGCTACCTGACATCTATGATAATTCACCGATGATCTTCTTTCAGTCTGGAGATGGTAAAGAAATTATGAAAGGGATGCAGGAAATCGAAATTTTTTTTAACTAGTGTCCAAACCTGATTAATCTATTAAGAACATTTAAATTAGCCAATTCTAAAGTAGATAAAGCGATTATACTTTCGGAAATTTTTCTTCTGTCCTGCTCTTACCCCTTTTAACGTTCAAGTGCAACAGTCTGCGTATTGTTTTCTGAAATTCAAATGGCATTTCAAACAAAATTAATGATTTCCGGTTATTCGTAAATAAGTATTACCCCGATGCTATTCTCATTCAGGAAACCCACCTTAGACCACAAAGGAAAATCTTTCTGGCTAATTTCCACTCATATTATAGTTATATAACAGAGAACGTTGATGGTGGTACGGCAATTTTAATCAAAAATGGTATTCCCCATCATATTATACAACATCCCACTCTTTACTATGTTGAAGCCCTTGATGTTAAAAACGATCCCATTACTCGCACCTCAATCTATATCCCCCTAGTTCGGACAATGATCTTTTCACTTTAGATTTAGAAAACCTTCAAATTAATCATAACCAAATCATTTTTGTCGATTCCAATGCCCATCATATCAGTTAGGGTTGTTGCAATAATAATACTCGTGGTAATTCTCTATATCCATTCTCCATTCATGCAGGCCTTGAAATTTTAGCGCCTACCTCCCCTACTAGAGATGGTGCCTTTTCGGCCAGCACTATTGATCTCGCCATTGTCAAAGACTTTCTTTTTCCTTATGATATAACTTCGAACCCATACTTTAGCTCGGATCATAACTTTATCCTCCTAAACTTTTAGTTCAAATATTCCCTTTCGGATAAAAGTAGAAGAACTACTACCAACCGGACAAATTTCAAACATATTCTCTCTTCTATAAACTTTGAGCTAAATACTGATCCTAAATCCCCTGAGCAACTTAATGACCTTGTTGACTATATTGAGAAAGTTATTATTGAGGCTAAGATCGCCGATTCTGAACCCGTTAGTTTCAATCAAAATTATATCGACCCCCAAAATTCGCTTTCTACGAAAAGAAAGGAATTATGCCAGAAAGATTTTTCAAAAAACTAGAAACCCAGTCTTCAAGAGTTTTATGAATTAAAAAAACCATCCAAAAGCTTAGTGAAAAAACAGAACAAAATGAATTTATCAACAAACTTATTAAGGTTAAACACTTATGATGGCGCCTCCTGGAATTTTGTATCATCTTTAAAAAGAAAAATCAAAATATTTCAGCCCTGAATGGCCCAGCTAGTATTGCGAATGCTGACATTGAAAAAGTAAACTGCCTGGCCGATAGCCTTGTGACCCAGTTCCAATTGAATAACCTTAAACATGAGGAAACAGTGGCGCTTGTAAATAATATAGTCACAGACTTTCAGAATAGTCTCCCTCCTATTTTCCTGATGTATTACCCCCTAATATTGAAGAAATTACTGACTGCATTAAGAATCTTAAAATTAACAAAGTCCATCCTCCGAGTCTGGATGGTATTAATAATAAAGTTATTCGTAATCTCCTCCCTAACTGTGTCTTATTACTACAAATTATCATTGTTAAAATTTTGGCAATTGGTCACTTCCCTACCAGGTGGAAAACTGCTGTTGTCTCCCCTATTCTTAAACCTGGTATAGACCCTACTGAACCGTCCAGTTATAGACCCATTTCACTATTTTCCTCCATCAGTAAAATCACCGAGCACATAATAATTAATAGAATTAACTCTTTCCTTGATAAAAATAGCATCCTTTGCCCAAGACAATTTGGTTTTAGAAATAACCTCTCGACGACTCATCAACTTGTCAGGGTAGTTGAATATGTCGAAGAAGGTGTTTTTAATAACCCAAAATCCGCCAGCGTTTTCCTTGACATTCAGAAAGCCTTTGACTGAGGTTGGCAGGATGAATTTATTTACAAGCTAATTACTTACAATATCCCCAAATACATTATCAAAATTCTTATCTCGTATCTACTTAACCGATTTTTCCGTGTCAGAGTAAATAATACGCTTTCAGACATTAAACATTATCAAAGTCGGCATTGCCCAAGGTTCTAAAATTGGCCATATACTCTTTTCACTTTATGTCAATGACATCCCTAGGCAATTCAATACTTTGCTTTGCATGTACGCCGACGATACTGCTATACTAGATAGAAATAAAAATACAAATTTCATCCCAATAGCGCTGACTTAGCACCTCAAAATAATTGAAGACTGGTTTATTAAATGGAAAATAGAAATCAACCCTAACAAAACTGAAGCAATTATGTTAACAAAATCATGTTTATAAGGAATTTCACCCCATCAAAATTAAAGATCAAAATATCCCGTGATCTAAGAATATTATTTAGGTGTCATTTTAGACAATAAACTCTCTTGGCGTCCTCATTTCATTTGTACTAAAAATGAGACCTAACTCGTAAACCTCGTTTCCAGATCTAACTCCTAAATTTTATCATCTAATTCCTCGAAACTCCACACTGTCTAGGGAAAACAAAATACGTATTTACACTGCTTATTTGCGTTCAGTTTTAACGAATGCATGTCCGGTTTGGGGATATGCTGCTAAATCCAACTTAAGAATCATACAACTTCAACAAAACAACTTAATTAGAAGATTTTATGATTGTAAATGGTTCATGCCTAATACAAATGTGTTTAACGCACTTGATTACCCCCCATTTAAAACTTTTATTTAAAATACTCGCGATTAAATTTTATAAGAATATTGATTCTCATGAAAATGGAGCTATCATTTCTATTCCTAAATATAATCCTAACTCTCGCATCAAAAGACCCCGCAATATTCTTTAAATTTTTCTCCCTTAATTCTCTGTTTTACACTTAACTGCAAGGCAGCATACCCTCATTCCTTGTTGCTCCTCCCACTCTTCCAAACATGTTCCTCTCACTTTTTCCTGACAGCTAATGAGATCGTCAGCTTCGCTAAGTTTCGGCCTCCTCTTCAACTGATCTGACTACTTAAGAACCTCAACAAGATTTTCGAAGATGAGATTCATGTAAGAACTGATTCCTATTTTGCCCTGCCCATTGACGTAATGTACTTCGTACTGGTTGTTGGAATTCGTAAAGCTCGCTTGCTTCGGCGCGTGCTGGCTATTTCTTCGTTTCCTGAATAATTCAAGCGGACTTTTCCTCGGATTTTTTGAACACTGCCATAGTGGATAATCACAACTCTTCACCAGTCATGTCAACAAATAAATTGGATTTACTCTAACGGTTCATCTGAAATGCCAATGGATGGAACCCACCCAACTCCAGTGGTTGAGGTAAGAGCCAATTTTGTCACTTCTGCTCAGTCTGACTGTGGTTCATACAAAATTGACCTTAATGCCAACTTCAATGAGATTATAAATATATTATGGATAAAGTTAAAAGCCGGTTGGCCCATTTACATGCTATCCCAAACAAAACTCTAGACGCCTTTTCTGAAACTGCCATGCTCCGTAGTGAGACTTTAATTTTGTCTACCTGCCGGGTAGATCGCTTGACTGCTCAATTAGCTAACCAACGCATTAGCCCAACTGAAAATGACCCCCACTCAGGTAGCAAACTTTTAGACGGTCCTGATAATCACTCCAAAGTTCCGACTCCCCAGAGAATAAAGAATAAAGCAATTACCCGCGAACTCCGCTCAACAAAAAAGGTGCGCCGAGAATTCCCTCCACTAGTCGAAACTTCAAATCACTTTGATGCTCTTAACCAAGAAGAAAATACTAACGACGCAGACATGACGGATGCTGATCAGTCAATTCCATGTATAAACAACGACAATTCTAAACCTGCTTACGAGGAAAATGAACACGCTACTAAGAAAATATATATTCCACCCATAATTATTGATGAACTTAAAAACTCAGCAGGACTGCTCACTAAATTCAGTCAAATAACGAAAACTAAAATCATGGGCAAGTTTTTGCCAAACAACCGTCTCAAAGTCTTCCCTTCAAATGCAGACGCTCATAGAGCTATACAGCGTCTAATTAAAGATGACATGTTACAAGCTCGCCCTTTTGAGCTGAATGATGAAAAGAAACTTAAAGTAGTCATTCGTGGTCTCCCAGCTGACTATCCCCTGGAAGATATTCTGCCCGAAATCAAACAACTGGGGCTGGACACAGAATTATGTCATCCATTGAGGCACCGTAAAACGAATACTTTGATGAACCTTTATCTGGTCACTCTTCTGAAAAATGAAACCAGCAAAGCTATTTTCAGATTATCCACCATTGGTTAACTTAAGATTAATGTTGAATCTATCTCCCCGGCGTAAACAAACACCAGCTTAGTGCTACAACTGCCAATGATTTTACCATCACATCTACATGTGCAACAGAAAATGCGGTGGTCCTCACTCAACTAATAGCTGCACTAAATCAAAAGATATTCCAGCGAAATGCTGACTGTGTGGAGGGCCACCCACGGTGAAGTACTCCCAATGCCCAAAAAACCCAGCAATGCGAAAAACCTTTCAGGTGGACCCGATCGACGGATGGAAAAATGCAACTGCTCTTGCCAGAGTTAATGAAAGCTTTGAGCAACAGCCAAAGTCGAACCCTCAAACGTACTGTGTTTTGACCGAGGCTACTGGTGAGTTGGGCCGAAGACAAATTCAGGTCTTCGAGAAATAAAAATCTATTTATTTCCAGCTATAATACATATATATTTCGCACAGGTACACCTTCTTGATTAATGATTTTACAAGCCCATAAGTAATTCAATTTAGAGTTCCCCTAGGGAAAGGTGTTGTGCTCCAGATAAGTAAAGGAGTCTCTCTCGGAGGTGAAGAGATATGATGGAGTTCTGGAAACTCCCGCAAGATTCAGCCCGAGGGCAGCGTTATCTTCTCGTCGATTAACCTGTTGGATTTCTGGAACGCAAGGTGATGAACTGGCTGGAAGAGCAACTCAGAAGACAGCTTTTAAACTAATTGGACGTCTCCCCAAAGCTCGGATGAGCTTTCACACTTCAGTCAGGACGCAAAAGTCCAAAAGTTCCGATGAGCTACACGTGGGCTCAGCTACAGGGCGTGGCTGCCTACGTACACTCCGAGTTCCCTCCTGAGAATTTTACACAGAATTCCAAGCTGAATTCTAGTTCCAATCACTAGCTTTCGCTTCGTCAGTTCTCTTCTTCAGTCGGCTCCCCTTTTTATTTGGGTTCCATAGGCCGACCTTCAGTGGCAAATGACCAATCAGGATAATTTCCAACTTTTATTGGCTCATCTGACCTAAATTATCTTTCCAATCACAAGAGAGGGGAAAACAGCGACTAGCAAAGAGACGTGTTGGTTCCGTCTTGTCTGCTGCCTTTTCTCAAGAAGAATGAAATGCCATCTGCCACTGGTCCCCATTGTGCCGACTTGAAGAGTGGGCGTCTTTTATCTATTGACACATCTTCTTCTTTCCCTCGTCGTTTATCCAAACAAATGTCCAGCTCAGTGAAGACCTCACAAGTCGCTCAGACACATTAGCTTGACCGCGGTACTGAGATTTGAATACCAGGTGTTTGCATATTTTGTATTTTATAAATTCCTCCGCTATCTGTAATTTCCAGGCACAAAGTATTGCTTTCTGATGGGAACTTAATTTGCTATATTCCTACTTATCGCTTATCTGAAGACTTCACAATATGCTACAGAAATCTCCATTAAAATCTAATAGAATATATTCACAGGGATAAAAGTTTCATTAGCCTTTCCTCATTCCTCTTTGTATCGTTCTGTGTTGTGCTCGTCGCTTCTGCTTGTACGTAATGGATGCTTCCCGTGATTGAATAAAACGAACTTAAAAATTAAAGTGTCATCTATGTCTTCGAAGCCCCCTTCTGCTTTCAACACACACACACACACACACACACACACACACACACACACACACACACACACTTCCTCTAGCTGCTCTACCGTTTGATCCTCGCTTTTTCTTCTTTGTGCTCATTCGGGGGACAACTTCTTACGTCCCTCGCCCCTTATTTTCTGACCGCGTAATTTTGAGGGATCAAAAACCTCAAACCAAAGCAACATCATATTTTCACATGGATTCGAGTCTATTTTATTTATCTATTTATTATGAACTTTGACGAAGTCGCATCCACCTGGGCTTTCAGTATTATTTAACATATACTACTACATTAAATACTGCGTTGTGTGAATTAATGGAAAATATTGGAATTGAACTGATTATACTGGAAAAAGTGCTAAAATTTTATTATTAATAAAATTATTCCTTTTTGAGTTTTGTTTCATTATTTTTTTATAAATTTATTATTTTTTCAACTATCTTCACAACAATTTTTTAAAAATAAATCTACCTATAACCCACTATCAGTTAAGTTGCCTTAGCCAGCTGTTCAGTCAATCTAGTTTTAAAATTCTCCACTTATTCTCATGTTACGGAATGGGGCGTTTTATATTAACTGACGTTGCATATATTTCAACTAAATATTGTTTATTGGATCTAGTTGTTGACGATAAAGTTCTGTACTAAAATAAATTTTTCCTTCCGTTTTTAAAATGAAGCGTTCCATACTCTTAGTATCCTTTAAGGATATAAAACAGATTCTGACGGTATTAATGGTGTTGGTTAAAAAGACGATGTCGTAGCTTATAATTTCGGATATCAAAAAGGATCAACTTGTCATCTCCAGTAGAGCTGTGGTGGCCTAGTGGTAAGGTCTCGACTAGTGAGCCGTGGGGGTTGAAGTTCGTGATCCCATTCCACCGAAGAACCATCGTTTAAGGGGGTCTGTTGCGCATTAAGTCTCACCAGGATCAAACGTCCTTCCTCTGGAGTGGTTTGGAGAGAGGGATACCATCTCAGGCGTCGTCCTCGTTAAAAATCACGTGGTACGTCCCAAAATACTCCTAGAGTTGCTTTACAACGAGATGTTAATATACCTAAACTAAATCAAAGCTAGATCGGCATAGCCTGGTTGGTTGAGCATTGGACTCATATTCCTTAGGTTGCGAGTTCGAAACTCACCGGCCAGAGATTCCCCGAGTGTGTGGCGGCTGGAGAACGTTAAATCTGTCGGGGTCGCAAAGTCTTCCATGTCGGGAGTAATACCACTGGGGGTACGGGATCATAGGGGATCGTTCTCTGTTCCAGCTCTAAATTACGATCAGAGATGCATGAATGAAGTCCACCCCCTAAAAAGGTTAGTGATGTGTGTGTAGCTAAGTCGTACTATTGCCCCTAGATGGAGATACCTGTAAAAACAAAGAGACACATATCTTAGGCTCAAAATCTGTCGATCGTATTAGCGGTGGCTTATCCAGGGCAAGTGCCAGAAGTAACAAAAACAACAACTTCTCATCTCTAGTGACCACACGGTCAAGAAACACTTTTGCATTGCGTGATTGTAACAAATTAGGGATGATTTGCTATAGCCATACAAGCAGAACTTTTCTTTCGCTTTGCTTTATAACTTTCAAGTTATGCCATTTGAACTGAACGACAATTAATGCTCCAATACAATTAAATACGACAATTTGCAACAACATTTAAAAATTATGAGCTATTATGAGCTAGAAGTCAGACTTCTGCCCTCGGGTGCTCAGGGGTTCATACCCTCAGAAGCTACTGCACCCCTCTTTCCGCGGTAAAAAGCGGACACGACATCATCATCATCATCATCATTTTTAAGTTATTGTATAATCATGTCAAGTTTACTGATACTAATTTTCTTTTCTATTGCACTGTTTCTTGCCACCAATTAATATGAATTTATGGTTTCGTTTGTGGAGTCGTCTAAGTGGCAAGTACATCAAGTAAAAAAAATCATTTTAATCTAGATTGGCTTATATAGATTAATTATTAGATATGAGTGGTAACTAGATTAAAAAATTGTGCCAATCAAATCTAGAACAAAATGTTCATCTTCATTAGATACTGTCATACACTCTTTCCTGTAAGTTGACTCCAAATTATTCTTGTGAACAGTTCGTAGATATGTAGCGATGATTTAAATTTAGTAAATAAAGAAATGATTTGATCGTTTTAACTAATGGCACATGTTATGGACAAGCGCGCTGACGGCCGTCTGCAATTTTAAGCCAAATAAGCGTCTCTCGTTTTTGAAGTAGCGCCTACTGTACAACTTAACTACACACTCATCACGTTCGCTTGCACAGCCAATTTTTACAGGGGGAACATTAATATACCTTAAAGATAGTTAACAGAAAAACAACCATGTCCTAACCGGGACTTGAACCCGGGACGCCCAGATTACGTGGAAGACGCGCTACCACTGTGCCAGTGCGTCGGTTCAAATAAAGAAATAAAATTCACAATAGACAGCATCGTAAGTCAATAAAGGACACCCAAAGAATCGGATTTATTTTTAGTATTTCCCTTTTCTTACTTCTTGTACTTCTAGCTTTAAAAATTTGATATAAGCGCAAAAATGTTATTTTTATAGAGAAAAAATCTAACGCACATCTCTTTTCATTGTCTAAAGTGTGATGCAAATCACGGATTCAGTTCCAGATTTGAACCCTGATAATCTCGAGTTGGATAAGAATACCAAGATTAAAATCTTTGAAACTTATTTTGAAGTCATCACATAATCCTTGTTTCTATCTAATGCTGCATTGTATATAATTTTGTATATGTATACATTTATCAATTTTGTAGGAGTGACATTTCGTTAGTAATTATTCTTTTTGTCAGCTATTGTTGTGACAATAGTAGCGATGTCAAGCTTGTGCTTGTAATAAAAGCTCCAACCCTGCTGTCTTCAGGGTCCCCCAAAATTAGTGCCTGGACTAATTATATTCACCTCGTTCAATTCTCGGACAACTGCTTACAGACATAATAAAATTTGAAATATGTCTGGAAAATTTTCTGCAATCCTATAATATGGAAAAGAAGAGATATTATTTCTTCTTCTAGAATCCTTAATTTTAAATCAACCATTAATAGAGTTCCGAATGGGAGAATATAATATCAAATCCGAAGCGTTTGATGATGATGATGATGATGACGTGTCGGCTTTTTACCATGGAAAGAGGGTTGCAGTAGCTTCTGAGGGTATGGACCCCTGAGCACCCGAGAACAGAAGCCTGACTTCTAGCTCATATGAGGACGAAACACTCATCACATTCGCTTGCACAACCCCTTTTTACAGGAGGGCACATTCACGCATCTCATAGATAGAACACAGATGAACAACCGTGCCCTAGTCCTGACTCGAACCCGGAATTCCCTGAAAACGAGGAAGACGCGCCACCTCTGTGCCCACAAGCCGGCATCCAAAGCATTTGAGGAAGACAATTGAATTCAAAAGAAAGCTTATTTAACACCCTTGGTGATAGACTTCCTTTCTCTCGCACGCAGTCGGACGAAATGGCTGGCAAAGAAAAGCCGAAATACGTGTTCACTGAAAAAGTCAGCTCATATATTCGAAGACTTCTCTATGATGTGCTGGTAGATACGCTTCCAAAAGTTGGATTCCCTGAAACGAAACTACCAACCACAGAATGTGAAGAGAATGCTTACAAGCGTGCCGATTTCTTGGAGGTGGCTCGTGCATCGACTTTGAGGGTCTCTTTAATTATGAGGGATTTGTGGATGCGGATGTTCAGATCTCGACTCAAGAGCTCCGGACTTAAAAAAGACACCCTTCCAGCCTTCTTGGAGATGGTCGTTGTGTGTTGTCCCCTCAGCTGGTCAGACACTACTCAATCTATAGTGAACGCATCCTTCGCCATATGCAACGAAATTATCATGTTCTTCCACCATGAAAACATAAATATTGATCCCAATATAGTGATCAATTCAATCGGTCTCTATATTGCAAATGTAACGAGACCAGATCCGAAGGCTCCAGAAATCATTGAAAATTTCTTCGACAGATTCGACAATATATCGGAGTATATCGCATGGATAACTGATTTCATCGAAGCTTTTGCTACTCCTTACGGATCTGTAGATGACGTTTCGTTAATGTTTTTCGATTGCGTCAAAAGACGGTGGAGAGAGGATTTTAAAATAACTGGATTTCCCGAAACAATGACGGTAACAAAACTGAGGGATTATGTGGGATTTTTACCACACGATTTCTTCGAAAGAATCGCCTTTGAAGAAAATGCGGTTTTTGCAGGACATTTAGAAAGCCCACCTGGAATGGTTTCACCAGAGGACCACGAATCATTGGAGCAGCAAAAATCAGTAGCAACTTCCAAAACTGTTGATGTGGGAGGAAAGCAGTTGTGTGGTAAGAAGTCTTCAAAATCAAGTATGGCTTCTAAACAAACTGTGGGAGCACACAGTAGCCAAGGCACACCAGGATTAGGAATAGAAGATGATTTAGGACAAATGAGTTTAGGCGCTGAAGGAGTTCCCCAAACAAGCCAAGAGGCATTACCAGAGCGAAAAAATCCCAAAAAGAAAAAGGGCAAGAAAAAGCAAAAGTAAACAGTAGTAATATAAAGTAGTACCTTCTGAATTTATTGTTAAAATTTTAATAACGAACCTTTTTTTAATGTATTTTAGCGTGTAAGATTTTATGCACTATCAATATTTTACCAATCTTGTTTGACATTAAAAAATTACCAAGTGACAATGTAAAGTTTAAATACATTTTTTTTGTTGAATTAAAAAAAATGAATGAAGAGTTTTGACTCGTGCTTTATATTTATTAAGTAGCAAAATTTATTTTGCTTTACAAAATCGAATTGGAATTATTTACAATAACTAACGTATTGAAATTTGATTGATTTGCTTATTAGAATACCGCATAAGGAAAATACCGTTTAATGGCATGTGTTATAATAAGAGTTTCTTTACTGCAAATAATTGTGTAAAAAATTAAACTGGTGACGGTTCTAGCAAAGAATACGCTTACTAATTGAGCACAATTTAGTTTTGGGTATACACACATTGGACTTTAGAAGTATTGCCATTGTAAGTAAAGACTAGAATTACTGGATTTGTTGGTTGCTTCTCTGCAATGTTAATTGAATGACGTTAATGAATGGACAATATTTTAAAGTCTGTTTAAGGAGCCCTTTGTTTTAAATCTCTGTTTCCCACAGTTTAAATAGCAGCATCTAAATTTAGTTTCGATTCAATGGTTTTAATTTATTTTCGATTAAATATACAGTCGTTCAAAAAATCGAGAATACACCTTACTTTTACTTGATAAATCCGACTTTCAATACAGATAACACTTTAACTAGAAGTCCGAACCTATTTTTACACACAACAAATGGTTTAATTTAAAGTGAAAATAAAGAAAAATCAACGAAATACCTCTAAACTGAAACATTTCAGAAGCATTTTAGATAAACATACGCAGATTTTTGCCTCAAAATATGGAGAGTACACCAATGAAATTTTTGTAATGTCGCGCAAAGAAAGAAAATGCAAATAATTAATTGCATGTCTTTTGGGCTTTGACTTTTAGACGTAGTGGTGCTGATTCGACGACTTTTTGGTGGTATTTGAAGATATTTTAAGAATTCTTCTTGAAATATCTGTTTTAAATAAGATTTGTTTCTAATTTTGTGTTTTTGAACCACTATTTTAAATGTGGCTCACAGATATTCAATGACATTAATTTCAGAGTACTGTGGTAGTGTGTGTAAATGCTGTTTGCAATGAGAAATCACCATTATTTTAGAGTTACGTGCATTTTTTTGAGGTCATTGTCCTGCTGGAAAATGAAATGTTTTACTTAAAACCAAATTTTTAGCACACTTTGGAAGATTGCTACGAAGTATATTTAAGTAAACCATGTGGTTCATAATGCCATCAATAAGAAATAAATTTCCTATTCGGAGGAAGCCTTACTGCCTTAAACCATGTTACAATCACCGCGATGTTTAACTGTAAAATGTAATTTTTTAAAATCCAAAGCAGTAATAATCTTTCTCCATACATTGTAACGGCTGCCACTGCCCAAAAATGTTGAATTTTCTTTCATCATTAAGTATAACTTTCTTTTAAAAGCTGTTGGTCTTCAATTGATGAGTTTTTGAAAACTTCAAACTCTTGTTTTTTTCCTGATTTTTCAATTTGATGAATGGTTTCTCTGTAACAATTTGTACTTTTATATCCAGCTTGTCTAACGGCATTTTGCACAGTTTTAGCACTTACATTTCTGGCTATGAATTAAGAAATTTCTGCAGCAAGTTGGAGGAATTATATTGTCATAGCAATCTTACAGAAAGTGCTAAAAATTTGGTTTTAGGTGAAAATTTCATTTTCCAGCAGGACAATGACCTCAAAAAGAATGCACGTAACGCTAAAATAATGGTGTTTTCTCTTTGAAAACAGCATTTGTACACACTACCACAGTTCTCTAATATCAATGCCATAGAATATCTGTGTAATACATTCAAAATAGTGGTTCAAAAACACAAAATTAGAAACAATTCCTATTTAAAACAATTGTTTCAAGAAGAATGCGTAAAATATCTTCAAATACCACCAAAAAATAGTCTAATAAGCACCACGACGTCTAAAAGTCATAAAAACCAAAAGACATGCAATTAGCTATTTACATTTTCTGTCTTAGCGCGTTATTGCAAAAATTTCGTTGGTGTACTCTCAATTCTTTGAGGCAAAAATCTGCTAATGATTATTTAAAATGCTTCTGAAATTTTTCAGTTTAGAGGTTTTTCGCTGATTTTTCTTTATTTTCACTTTAAATTAAACCATTTGTTGTGTGTAAAAATAAAAATGTGTTCGAACTTTAAATAAAAGTGTTATTTGCATTAAAAGTCGAGTTTATCAAGTAAAAGTACGGTATACTCTCAATTTTTTGAGCGACTGTATATTATCTGATTAAACTTTAACCACTTGACAAAGGAATTTACTTAAACTTTCTACTTAAATAACTTATCTTATTTTAGTAATTTAGTGTTTTGATTTTTTTAAAAATAATATATGGAGCATTTGGGATACCAAATCGTTTCAGATTAATTTTTTCACATTTAAATACTTAATTTTGTGGCTTAATTGCAGACTTGAAAATAAAAATTCAGTAATTCGATGCGCGTGTCAGACACGTCATTGTATGCGAAGTGGTTAATCAGGATTTCCAAAATTCCCTTTTCTCAATAGATGCGTCATATATTATCCACTTTGTTTAAAAGGGATATTTTTAACAATACGTAACTTAAAGCCATTGTGATTTGTAAGGGGTTAAAAACCGGGAAATTCGTTACAAAAACTTTCATTTGACTTAACTTTAGGATGGAAGTGTTGAATTATTATTCCACACTTTCAAGACTAGTACAAGCAAAAATTCGATATTTCAAGAGACAAGGAAATACACAGGATTAAACATCGAAGAAGCTTCTGAGACGATCCAAATTTGAGGATCCCATTTCATTTCCAGAATTTCTAAAACCAGTATTTTTTATCGATTTCAATTTAACTTCTTCGTTAAATTTTTTTAATGAATTCAGCTTGCAATTATAACATTAAATTGCAGGTAATTTTCAAGACAACAGCATCAACTCTATGATAAAAATCGAATCTAAAAAATTTAAATAAAAACGATAAAAATACATTATTTTCTCTACATAATTTAAATATTCTAAGCTCTTCATTTATAAGCAAGTGAATAAACTTCGAAAATAGTTGGATCAGAATGACTCTGTAAGCGAATGTAAAAGAATCGTGAAAATATTAAGAATAATGCTCTGAAATTTAAATGGAACTATATTATTATTCGAAGTGCGAATGCGTGGTTCTAGTCAATCAAATGAAAACACAAAATTAAATTCCTTGAAAAGTCTTGACTAAGGAAGTTTAATCATGATATTTACTCGTAACAATTCATTTAGAAAGAAGAGAAAGAAACATATATAAAATCTAGAGGAAAATGATCTCGCGTATGAGACAAACTGAATAAAACAACATGGCTCTACTTCTACGATCTTCAGTAGAATTTTTTTTATCGATTTCGATGCAGTATAGATATACCATCTAATTCATGGACGCTCAGCTTTTATTGCATTTTGCTACGGATATAATAGATAATGTTTCCTTTTTAAAAAGATGAAATCATTGTTTTGTTTGTTGATAAATAAGCGCTACCCTTCAGTTTGTGTTCTTAAAGTATGTCAATATTTTTAATTCTTTAACGTTCAATTTAATTTAAAAATTAAGTTTGCCATTTAAAAAAATTAGTAAAAATACAAATTTTGAAAGAATTTCAAAAATAAAGTTAAATTCCAAGAAAAATCTTTTATCTTTAATTCTGATAAACCAAAAAAAAAATCAAACTAGAAAACGATAAAAAATTATTTTGAACTTTTAATGGCCATATAACATTTTAAAAATTTTAGTTATTCTAATACTTTCTATTACCTTTAAAACAAATAAACTTAATGGCTAAGCTTTGATTTTAAAATATTAATAATGAGTGATGCAAATTTTTGAAAAGTAATGAGGATTTTAAAAAATCAGTACATTTTTCCAAGCAAAAAAAGAATACTCTTAGAAAGCTGGAAGACAAAAATAATATATTCTTTTCCTCCTAAGTCATTGTTTGCAAATTCCTTTCAATATTTTGATAAAAGGAATGAATTATTAAATTTTGAAGTAACCATAGATAATTAATTTAATACTATTCTTAAATTCAGTATTTATTGCAAAATAAATATTATTAAAATAACATATTATAGAAATAATAAACAAATGTAGGTTTAATAAAAAGTGTATATAAATTGAATAGCTTTGAAATTCTTAAGCAAACCCCAAAGATTTATATCGATTGGCAGGAATAAAAATTTGATTTTGCATTTAAAAAATATTTTAAGAAATTAACTATCGTTTGCAATAGTTTTTCTTTTCAATTAACTGCATAGAATACTGTTTTTTGATAAATTTATCGTTTGGTTTTTCATTTATACTGGAAGGAAAAATTGTTTGCTTTTCTTAATTAAAGTTGGAATTAATATCTTATTTGTTGTGGTTTTGAATATTTCAATTAAGAATATAGATAGGTGTAAAAGGAGTTATTTTCTGCACTACGGCTTTAAAAGTAAGCAACAGATATATCTTAAGAAATATTTGTGCTGTATCATCTATTTTTAAAATCCTAATATTTCTGTCATGTAACTTAAATAGATATGAGGTGTTATGGAATTCATGGCTAAAAAAATTAGGGTGAAGATATAATACACTAAAGAATAACTATATTCTGTATGTAATGTAAGGTCATAATCCAAGAGAAAAATTGAAAATTAGACATAATCTTGCTGTTAAAAGCAATCGATGATTTATCTGACGTTCTTTAATTGCATCTAACAAAATTGTCTAATTTTCGATTCTATGTTGTTTTTGCGATCTTTCACTCGACACATTATATAGTATAAGATTGAAAAAACATATAAATATAGATCATGAATAGCCAGATGTTTTCAATAATTAAAACTAAACATAAAAAAGCATTAATTTATGAATTACTATATAGGGGTTAGTATCAAACTTATTCAAAAAGAAACAAATAATATTTTTGATTAAAATTATATTGATTCGTTTAATATTTAACTTCCTGCAAACTGTTTTTTACTGCACACTAGACGGAATGTAAGCATTATTTACTGAAGTAAGAATGATTATACTTATTGATTGATTGATTCGGCTATGTATTTTATGAAATCGGATTTTTAAGAGAAGCAAGAGTGCATTTAGAAACAAATTTTGGTTTTGTTTAATACAACTTAGATTAATGGACGTATAAATAAACATATTTTTAAAATTTAAAAATATACATTCATTATTAAAGAAGCTTAAAAATTGAACTAAGAGCATAGACCACTGTCATAAAAATGATTCAAAAAGTAAACCTAATGTTTGAAAGAGTTAAATACAGTGAAATTCGTTAAGCCTTATTCAATTACTACGATTTGTTCATATTCTCCCTATATACGTATATCTTGTTCAAATTTTCAATAGTTAATAAACTACTTTTTACTCATCCACTCAAGTTCAAATACATTTTTTAAACTTGTAGTGGATGACACTTGATGCTAATACAGTTTTTTCAAATATTAATTCGTTAATTAAATGTAATTAATTTTTAATACTTTAAATAGAGTTTTAACAATTTGTAATGAAAATTGAAATCAACAGGCAGTATCTCAATCGGTTGTTGTTGTGTTGTGACTAATGGCACTTGCCTTGGACAAACCCCCGCGAATACGATCAGCAGATGATTTAAGCCTGAGAAATGTGTCTCTTTGTTTTACAAGTAGCGCCATCTAGGGCCAAGAGTACGACTTAAAATCAATCGGTAAAATGCGAGAACTTCAGTATTTTTCAAACAAAGGTAAATGCGAATTCAATTCCTGCAAAAATGAATAATTTTTGACAAATTATTTACATTAATTGTAATTGTTTAATAAAAAGGAACTAAAATAAAATTTCTCTTTGTTGACCCAAGTAGGAATTGACTAATTTTTTTGAAAATATATATGTATTACTTGTTTCATAGTCGATTGTGTCTTCAATTTCAATGTTGATTGTATCTTGTGGCGCAAAAACCATTTTTGATCATCTTGCATCAAATTTAAAATTAAAACAGCAGGAGGGGTCACCTCAAAATATCTCAGATATTCTTATATTGAATAAAAGTACAATAGTTATGAAATATTTACCTTTTGGTTTGAATTTCCCATTTTTTTTTATCAAATCTATTGTGTCTTCCTTGGCGAGTTTTTTGGCGATTAATCCATAGCCTGCGGTATCCGAAAATCAAATTTGCGTTTTAGATGTGTTTTTCCAAAACTGATTAACACAAAATAAATTACATTTATAATCAAAAATTCCAATATCAAATTTAATATAGTTAGGTGGCAACATTTCTGAATTATCTTGGTTGTATATTTCTTCTAAAATTATATATTGGCAGACTTTGTCGCATTTGGCACAAAATTTGATAGGAGCCTAGTTATAAATGTTAAATATGTGTATCGAGTTTTATTTATCTAGCTGTCTTCCTATTGTAGCTATCATATTAACGGTATTTGAGCAACCGGACAGGCAGTCTTCCTCTGTACATAATTCGCTCGAAATTTGATAGAAATCTGCAAATTTGGTGTAAAGACCGTATATTAGATTTCAACAGGTCAGTTTAAAGCGAGTTTGAGTTATCTTGAGTTTTATCACAGACAGAAAAACTTTTTCCAAAAGTGTGTAGGATGGCCTGGAGGTAAGATCTCGGCTCGTGAGCCTTACGGTTTCAAGTTCAAGACCCGATTTCACAAAGAACCGTCGTAAAAGGGGATCAGTTGCACGTTAAATTCATCAGGGCCAAACGTCCTGTTTCGCATTATTTCATGCATAGGTATATCTGATTTCTTTATGGCGTTAATGCCTGAAGTATCAAAATTAATACCTGTTTTTTTTTTCTAAATAAATTTGTAAAATAAATATTGTGATTTTTTAGCTATTTTTCCCTTCATCTAGACCCTCAAGCAAACACAGTAATATTAAAAATAAATCACTTTCGTAAATCAGGCTACTAAGGGTTAATATAACTAAACTACAAAAACGTGTGTCTTTCGAAGTCTGGAAGGTCTAAAACCTGTAGATTCGTCAAAATATCGGGTTCGAGCTTTCTTTGACGATTACTATACTTTCTTTGTACTACGAATAGGAGAAAGTAGTATCTTTATAACATCGAAATATTCAGTAATCAAGAAAAAATCATTGATAACCAAGTCAAAACTTGTATTTTTTCAGACATTCAAATTTTTTGAAAATATATGCATAAAATATTTTTCAATACAAACAACTTAGACAATAGAATGCATACGCCTATGATTATGCAAAAATATATTATTTGCAACTAATATACTACTGCCTAGTAAAATTTTTGAAAAATAACAACCTGACGCTATATATTAAATGAATAAATCAAAAAATCAATTGTTGCGATAATCGAAATTTACAGAAAGCATACAACAAAGATTAAAATGAAATCTGCTTTGTATATTTCAATGCATCATGTCAGAACATCATTTCTTGAACGGAAAAGCACCACGTGCTCGTGAGAGTTAAATTGTATTTTTATTAATTATAATCGTTTCATGGAATGAATCCCTTTAGTATTGCAAACGATCCAAAAAAACTTTGTCTCGCGTTTATTTTTTTAAAAAAATATCACATTTCCTATTTATTTCATTTCATATAATCAAGTGCTCAAAATGACATTGATTTAGATTTCGTTTTCTGTAGTCATTAAGTTGTTTTTTTAAAATCAGAGCTTTTGTAAATGCAATGGAAACGCGTTATTAAAAGCAGATCTGTTGACGTGCTCGTGCAGATAATAATATTTCAATTTTTCGTCTACGTTTTTTTTTATTTACTGTTTTTTGTCTACCCCATTCCCAAGATAACATGTTCTGACACGATAACAAAATTGACACTTTAATGATCGTTCATACAACATGCATGTGATGCCACCACTTGATAGGGTTATTGTTGCTGTTGTTTCTGATGGTACTTGCCATGGACAAGCTCGCTGAGGTAGTCAGCGATTTAAGCCTAATCAGCCTCTCTTGTTTTGAAGGAGCGCCAACTAGGGCCAAGAGCACAACTTTTGCTACTCACTCCTCACATTCGCTTGCGCATCCCCTTTATAGAGGGGGGGGGGCACATTCACAAGCCTTACAGATAAAACACAGAGGAACAACCATGCACCAAAAGAGACTCGAACCCCGGACGTCCAGATCACGGGAAAGACGCGCCACCTCCTTGCCAGGACGCCGGTTGATAGGATTATTAATGACGACAAAGGAAGAATATTAAAATCATGGTATCCAATGTATTGCTATTGTAGTTTTGCTTTCCTTTTATGTGTATTTGTCCCAAATATTGAATTATTTTCATACAGTTTTTAAATTATTTTTTTAAAAACACTGCCAGTCCTTGATGGCATTAAAAGTTACAAGAAGCTTTTCCAAAAACGGCAAAAAACCAAGATGATCTAGTGAGTGTTGGAGGCCAGTTGGTCTAAAATAAGGAAATTTAAAGATGCACTATAAAAAGTGAGCGAACATTTTCCTTAGTGGCCTTATAATGTTTAATACAATGGCTTGTTCACTATAAGAACCGAGAAGAAAAAAATTGAATTTGACAATCAGACGCTTCTAGGGACTTCAATGAATTGTATCTCATTCGATCATAGCAATTTTTTGACGTTTCTGCCACGCTAATGTGTGAGCCACGGAAGGATGGGCACATTTCCTAAATTCTTTGACCTTGATTGCTGCCCCATACTTTATAGGTTCAGGATTTCCTTCCCTATCCACGTGTATGTGCGTATCGTGTCGTTTCTGACCATGCTATTTTATTTTAACTCAAAATTATATTGATTGCTTATCTGTCAAGTTCAAGCGACTTCCAAAAGAAGCAAGAAAAACAATTTAATATCATTAAATGTGGCCAAAATTATGTACCATTGCTAACCTCAAAATATTATAAAAAATTCAATAAGAAATGCAAGGTGCTTTGTGTGTATGTTTGTGCATAGAGTGAATTACCAAATTTTAAGAACAGAAATCTTCCATTTACTCACCACAACTTAATGCTTAGAACAATTTTTATTTCTATTTACTGGAATGAGTCCAAAAGATTTTATTGCGAGTTAGCGACGTTTTTCAAAAATATCATGAATTATCCTCGATTTTTTACATCTAAATCCACGTATAATTCAAGTTCATCTTATCGTTAACTGATAAAAATCTTTGATCCCACCCCTGTTTTGACGAAATAAACGCCCCTTACAGAATTGGGAAAAGATTTTTTTAAAAATCTTTGAATGAACAGTATACAGATGGAGTAATGGATTACTCCATCTGTATTAATAATTAATTATTCAAACTAAAGCATTAATTTACGAATTCTTTCGGTTATTTGCATTTTTGCATCTAATAAGTCAATATTTCCAATCATGCTACTCTTTTGGGCTAATGGATTAAAAACTGGCACATTAATTACTTTATGCATGATGGGATACATTGTAACTCGCCTTGGAAAATTGCAATAAATCAAAGCTTGATATTTTATTTAGTTATGCATTCAGTTAGCATCTCCATGCACCAGCGGTAAAAAAGAAAAAATTTAAGCAAATCAAATAACGCATCAATGAGGTTGTGTGTGCTGCCATGATTCAAGTTGGCTCATAGTGCGATGCAGTGAATTCTTTTGTCGTTCATAATTGTATGTTCCGCTTTATTAAGAGCGAATAGATTGGACAATAATTAAAACATGCAATTGGATGCTTCATAGTAATTTTGATTCTGTGAATTTGGTATATATAAAATATCCCACCAAGTAAAAAAGGACTTGCATGAAATATTTTCAGTAATGTTTTAGGCTAAATAATCGAATTAAGAAAAAAGTTACAAAAAATTGTTCAATCATTGTTTATATTTTTTAAAATCGTCTGCAAAGCGTTAATATTGTAATTCACGCATAACAATGATTTAGAGTTTCATTATTAAACTAATGTGTTTGAAACGTATTATCTTATTTGATATTGTGGATTATATAAATTTCTTTTTAATTATGCATTGAATTCATTGAGAAATAATTAATTCAGATATAGAGAGATGTTTTTAAATACAAAATTTTTAGCTTAAAGGTTATTTTAAAAATCGTTTGCATTTTACAATCTGGATTTTATTAAACAGTAAATGTGGATCAAGGAATAAAAAAGCAACTTTAAAACAAACACTTTATTTTAAATCTGAAAACATTCATTATATCACCGTAGAATAAATGTAGACTATAAAACAATACAAATTCAATATAAAACGAGGAAAAAAAACATGTACAAAATGTACAGATGAGCAAATTTCCGAATAGAGGCTCAATTTACAATTGGAATGTAACCAAATTAAGGAACAGACTCGCCATTTTTAAAACGGTTTCATCTTTAAAAAAGTTTTAGGATAAAGATTTCAATTTCAATATGTACATCAAAATTCTTCAACTAACTAGGAATCGAGCAATGATTAGATTCGCTACACAGATGAAGGGGGGGGGGAATCAAGGAATAGAACAAAGTTGATGGAAAAAAAGATCGAAGGATAAAAAGTAATGTAAAGATTGCCGATGTTGTGCGTGTGTAGAAACGAATAAATGAACAAAAGAGAAAGGAAGGAAGGACATTGTTTTTCCCAAAGGACAGCTTGCATGGAAGGATAGCCAAGCACCTCAGGAAGGAAGTGGAATGCTCATTTCGAATGAAGCTCAATTAGAATTCGTCGTGGCGGGAAGATTCTGTGGGGTCATCCTGAACCCAGTACTCTGGGGGGAGGAGGGTCAAGAAATACTCGTGGTAGTCTTCAATGTCCTTTCGGGTCAGCTTGGTGTCCTGATCTTGATCTGCGATCGAAATAAGTCTCCAGGCCTCGGCTTCGCTTCTGTCGTAGGTGGGCACAACCCATTCTCGCATTTCGGTCTCGTTCAAGCTGCCGTCTTTGTCTTTGTCCAGGAAATTGGTGAAGTGGCCCTGTTGAGCGGAGGCCCAGTTTGGATCTTCCTTTTCTTCGCCGGAAACCTACAAAAGTGCATTAAAACATTAGAGTATGTAGTTATATTTCATAATATACAAGATGAAACACTGACAAAGATACTACACGGAACATTCATCAGGTATTGAATAAAAGCTTTCCGTGAATGATTGGTGCCTTTAATTAAAAAGGTATTGTAAAGAAGTCGTCACCTGGTCTCCTTTTTGGAAGAGACATGTTCGAACATCGCTACTTCTAGCCAGTGGTTAGATTATTCATCCTTTGTTGCACATTGTGTGTCTCCCTTTTAGTATCACCCTTCGGACTTGAATGGAGTCAGATAATGGAACACACATGCTGGCGACCCATTGAAGAAGCAACCCGCGTCGAAACACTAGATGGGACCATTTCTTCTATGGAGCATCCAAACTGGGATAAAGTTCCAATAATGAACAATATATACGTTTCACGACCCATTGAAGAAAGAAGTGCTAAAACCTCCAAATGCAATTATTTGTGTATTGTGAAGGTTCTGTTAAAGGGTGGATGATTCAAGAATATTCCCAGGATATAACGGCGCGCCATTGGGAGTATTTTTGAAGAATGATTGGACGATCGGCATCTACAGAGCGCCAATGCGAGCCTGAGAAGCGGAACCTCACCAATATTAAAATGAATGGTTTTGGAAGAAGTGGGACGGTCGAGAAGCTGATCCGGTAGACGGGGCCAGCTGATCTGGCTAGAGACTGGACGAGAGCGGATACGACAAAGAGACGAGCTGTGAGCAGAGCTGAAGTTGGAGATACCAGGCGATCGAGTTTGTTGGAAAAATCTGCCGGAAGTAATCCGTTGATCTCTGGAGCTACACGCAGTAGCCGGATACTCGGTATTAGATGTCGGACTGACAATCCTGTTGTAAATATTTCCCAGCATTTAACCTAGAGGACGTGTTTTTTTGTTATTGTATAAATCTATAAACAAAACCTTTGTGTTTTAAACGCTACCATTATATTTGATCGACCAGGATCAAGTCATTACAGTATATTCACAGGAAGATTTTTTTTTCTTCCCACTTTATTTTGGACAATAGAGATTTGTGAAGAGTATAGCAATTATTTTATGCATAAAGATGATACAACTGATAAATATCCACATTTCAGACTTCAAATCAGAAAACTGCATTATCTTACTTTAAACCAGATTTTCTCCCCATAATCAGTTCGGGTAAATCTGCAACACCTAGTAGAATCAGATCCATAACATTTGCAAAACTACTGTGGACGAAATTGGAAATTCCTCGAGGATCAAAATTGTATCAAATAGACAAATAAGACTACAGAAAGTAAAATGGCATATTTAAACATTTGGACAATTGACAGACGGGATTCAGACATATGTATGGAATAATAATTTGTTATACATATTATTTAAGTGGAAATAATTCAAAAAAATAAACTCCTCGAGCACTTGAACCGCTTAACTGTTTTGCCCGAGTGCCATTCGTGCATCGATTTATCGAATTTTGATAGTTTTAAGCTAAAAATGAAGCATTTATAACGATTATAATGCAATATTAAAATTAGTCCGAATACATAGATAAATCAAGTGATCAAGGGATTTCCATTTGAACCAAAATAAAAAATATATTCTCAAAATAGAAGATGCCATCTTATTAGATAGCAAAGAAATTAAAACAGTTAAGTGGTTAAGAACTGAAAGAAGATCAAGAGACTTATAGGGGTGAAAATAAATACTAAATAAAATGAGCCATCTAATTTAGAATGCACAAATTTGCAATTCTAGAGCATCCAAAAAGCACTCGTCTACCCTAAAACGCAAGCAGACGTCCGAAACCGGCCCACTTGGAGGTTATGGGTAAATTCCCAAAGCGCCCGAAACCGCCCGGCTGGAAGTGAGAAGGTTAAACAAGATCGATAACTTTCGATATTTAAATAGTCAAGACTAAACCTTGATAATAGGATGTGAAATGCTTGACACATTTAAAAATTTAACTAAGAAATGCCCGTTGCATTTTAGAATACCTTGTGTTGCATGACGAGTTATAAACTTTCCAAAAACCTCTTCATAAGCTTCCAGAATCTCCAAGAAACTTCAACAGAAATAATATGCACTAAATTATGTTATCTGAAATAGGAATTTCCATCTTTATACTCGACTTTAAAGAGAAGATATTGTAACCGTCAAAATATACGACATTTGATTTTATAGATCTTAACATTCCAGATTTAAAATCCGAGAATTAGCATAATCGTGATCACGTCAAAAAAACTGAACGAGCTCTTGGATTGAAATTTAATGCGATTTTTCATAAAATGTGAAAATTTCAGTCAAATTTTGAATGAAATCCTATGCCAAATCTATGTATCATAAACCTGTGAATACGATAACTAAAACAGCTAAATGGATAAAACCGATTACAGATTTCTCATTTGAGCTGCATATCTATACAATTTGGACCACATGTTGAGGGTTGATTGCTTGGATGATAACGAACGAAATCACTCTAAATATGCGACTACTTAGAATAATGAAATTTGATACGAGATTGTCGGTGGTTAGCGGATAGCGCTAAGCCCGAACTCCGAATCTTAAGGTTAGTAGCCGAGTAATATACCAATCGAGCAAAAGGGACCCTTCAGCTCGAAGAAAGTTATCTAGCTTATATAGCATTCACTACAAGCTCTTGTCAGTAATTTTATGAATATATATCAATGGAAACAGACAAAATCCATAATCTTCACTAGAATGAAGCATAAAGCCTACCCTATTTTATTGGTATTGATCGATTGATTCTGGTTCTACATACTGGTTCTTTTTCTGCTGTAGCAGAAATTTCCTGTAACACTTTTTTAAAACTCGTATTACTTTACTTTTCTGGCAATGGCAGAAGAATTTTACTCCAAGCAACTGCTTGTTTTTGAGATTTTAGTCATGGATTTAGCCTTACCTTGTTTAGGTGAGCCATATATTCCTCCAGCGAGACCTCGTTGTTCTTGTCTTTATCCATATCTTCCATGGCTTCAATGACGGCCACTCCCCCGGCCCTCTGGGACTCTTCTGGGTGGATGAAGTCCCTGAACTCTTCCTTGGAGAGGCTGCCATCTCCGTCCACGTCGGCATTCTTCCACCTTCGCTCGGCCCGACGGATCATGTCTTTCACCTCCTTCAATTCTGGGGTGGCGGGTTCGCCTTCTTTCAGAGCTGGAAGAAGCAGAATTTGGCCCGTTAAAATAAAAAGTGAATTTAACTTTTGACACTCAAACTATGCCGCTGTGGAGAGATTAGATGAACATTTTAAGCCCAAAGATAGGAAGCAAAAGTTTTATTTAAGAATTGACAATTTTATTTAACATTAATATACAAAATTTACTAACAGACGAATTCTAAATGAGATCACCACTACTAATTTTGGTTTTCATTTCAAAAATTCGTTTTAAGAAATTTAATACATTATCACCTAAATGGCCGCATGTCTACTCAGTAAAACGTTGCTAGAAGTAGAACTTTAAAAAAAGTTGTAAAAATGTTTACCTCGCCAATCACATAGTGGGGTATTGATCAATAATATTCGACAGTAGCATCATATTGCCGCATTGAAAAGAAGCGATCACATTTCCACAGCTGAATGGTCATCATATTCGATTCGTAATCAGGAAATATTGTCACCATCGAGATTCGAACTCACTAAGATTTTGAATTTATATGAATACTTATTTAATTCCTAAATATATGTTTTCTTTTATTTCGTGTCCCAGAAGATTCTGGGACCCCTTTGTTTAATTTATTAGGTAAGTGTTCTGGACTTTTCTTAATGTCTCCAGAAAAGTATTCTGGAACTTTCCTTGCTGGTCTAAAAGCCGAAGACCTCTCAGTCACGTTGTTCAGAGCCTGTAGCTGTACTCCACTCATTGAGTTGATAAATTGGTTTAGCTTTACTTCCTATGTAGCATTGAGTTACACGCTGAAGTACCTACGTCACAATATACATGTTGCACGAAAGGTCATTAAAGAGTTAAGAGCCGTGTCAGTCACTGGTGATCGACGAAGATAGTTTATCTGCAGCTAAAAAAGGACACTAATTATGAATCTTACAATGCCTAGTTTCGTAAAAAGACGCCATGTTGTGTTAGTAGTCGGTGACTAACTTCATTTTTCGTTCATATCACATCAGTCACTCTTGACCAACAAACAATACAGAGTGTCCTAGAAATACCGGATTACTCTGTACAACCAGATTCGCTGCTGGAAATACATAAAAAATACCCAAAGAATTGTACCTCTTCAACCCATAGTTTTCGAGAAAAATGCGAGAAAATGTATGACTCGTATCCGGATTACGAATATCTTTATTCGGCCGCCGAATTAGGCGTCTGGTCCTGTTTCAAGGCCACCACGATCTCCAGATTGAGCCCTTTAGATTTCTTCCTATGGGCCCATGTAAAGGAATTTGTTTATTGAGACCCAGTTATTTCAGAAATGGACTTAATCCATTCTTCACTACAGTGCACTTTTGTGGGCACTTCAATGCTAGAACATATTCAGTCAACCATTGCACAATGCGAGCATGCGTGCCTCTATTTGCGTGGGGGACATCTCGAATATCCTACTATTTAAAATTATGCAAATACTGATGTTCCTGTTTCGAATATATATATATATATTCATAAAATGGATATATCATTTTCTCACACTTTTCTCGAAAACTATGGGCTTTCAGCCCTTCAGTTTTTCTGGGTCTCCAAATTTGATTTAAAAAATTGGCCACTTTCCATTTTTTTTATTGACAAATCTTTTCCTTGCTAAATGTTAATATATATTTTATGACCATATATTAATTGATATTTTAGCGCCATTTGAATGATCAGAATCAGGAAGTCTTGGCAAATGTCACCATCAGGTTTGAAAAGAAATGAAAATTAAGAACTTTAACTGTCACCGGGAGTCCGAAAGGGCTGAAAAAAGAAGTACCGAACAGCACAAAAAAAGCAAATTTATCGTACATCTTAGCCATCAAAAGTTCTCTTTTCAAGAATTAGTTCATCCTTTCATTCTACCGATGATCGTTTTTTCAAGCTACAGACAAACCGTAATTCAGCAACGCCTAATATCCCCAAAAGACGTGATATTTTAGGGGGGTGAGTTTTAAAAGGGCGCAGTTCATCAGTTAAAATAAAGCGTGAAGACTCAAAATTAGTTTTGAAACAATCATTTGCTAAATACCCGATATCAGCTATCAACTCACTTCACGTCAGGGATTTTAGCATCGTATCGGATGATTTTTATTAATATTTAATTCATTCAGTTCCTTTTAAATCCAAATAATATTTGCAGCGACATAAATTCTCTAAGCTAATTTTTAACCAATTTCTTCAGAGTAAAATGTCCCCTTTAACTGTCGACTCTTTTTTCCCCTTCAAATAAAAGAAATACAAATTGGCAACAATTTTAATGAGAAGATGCACGAAGTTTTCAAATATCTAGTGGTAGTTATGTGGAGATGCGAGAACAATCTCCCATTGCAAATTCTTCTATTGTACTCATAAAGCGAGAAAAAGTAAAAGTTTACTTGAAATAAAAACGTTTTAAAAGTTTGTATTAGTAACAGACTAACAATCATATCATTAGAATAAGTTCTATAAAATTTTCAAATCCTCTGAAGGCCATTTTAATCTCCCATTTGTATCCTATGGAATACAGTTTCATAAATTCATGTTCAATGTGTTAGCCCCTCTTTCATTTCCAGGAAATTAAGCATTTACAAACTTATCATTCTGCGTCACATTACACCGAAATTTTAGTAACATGCATTCTTTATTTAACCCCTTAACTGATTTATTTTCCTTACTATCTAATAAGATGACACCTTCTATTTTGGGAATATTTTCTTATTTTGATTCAAATGGAAATCCATGGAATACTTGGCTTATCAACGTATTCGAAGTCATTTTACTATTGAATTATAACTGTTATGAATTATTTATTTTTGTTTACAGCTATCAAAATTCGATAAATCTATGCACGTAGAACGTACGGGAAAGCCGATTAAGGGGCTAAAGGGAAAATCTGAATTGGGATTTTGCATCACGAATCTGAGTATCTTATGAGACAGGCCTGCAAAACTGAACCAGTTATTATCTACTCATTTAACAGAACCAGGCAAACTAAAAGAAACATTCCTTTAGATACCATTGTTGTTACTTATGGCACTTGCCATGGACAAGCCCGCTGATACATCAGCAGATTTTAAGCCGGATATATACGTCTCTTGTTTTACAAGTAGCACCATCTAGGGCCAAGAGTACGACTTAGCTGCACACTCGTCACAACCCTTTTTTAGGGGGCGGACTACATTCACGCAAATTCATTCATCTCAAATCGTATTTTAGACCTTGAACAGAGAACGATCACCTCTGACCCAGTACCCCTAGTGATATTACTATCTATATGGAGGACTTTGCGACCACGGACAGATTTAACGAGCGCCAATCGCCACACACTCGGGGATTCTTTTGGCCGGTGAGCTTCGAACCCGTAACCTAAGGGGTACGAGTCCAACGCTCTACCAACCAGGCCACCCCGGCCCCAGATACCATTGTGCTTCATATAAAAGACCCTTAGATACGTCATGAATGGTCGCTGGTCTTCCTTATATCTAAAGTTTCGAGAAATGCTGTAAATAAAACTTTGGCTAATAAAATTCAAATAATCAGTTCAGTTGTTATGGCTGGGGCCAATCTGCTGATATTGTTAATAAGTCATAAAGTTTCATATTTATCATTCAAATTTATTTTAAAGTATTATTTTTATTCCAATACGACACAATTCAGTTTGTTGGCATAACTAGTTGAATAATAAGGAGGACAAACCACTGTTCGCCGAAAGTTGTTTTTGTTTTTTCATTCACAAACATATTTCCCAAAACACGGAAACGGCTCGACCAAATAACCTAACCCACTTCCACTAACTATTCCCGATATAGAACAAAACCGACACCGACATCCCGATTACATGAAATACAACTCATTCTTGTTGCCGGATTACACAAGTTATTTTTAAGTCTCTTTCCGGGTGTTTTCATGAAACAAGTTCATTCGGCACTTCCCTCCGATGAATTGGGGAGGTTCTGGCGCGTTACTTACCGGAGAGTGAAACCTGTTATATTTCTCGTCTGAAGAGAAAATGGATCAACGGCATGAAAGAGGGCCAAGGTGGGTGACCTCAAGTCTGCTAACACACTTAGGGAACAGTCTCGAAGACGTTCCAAATCTCATTTAATGAAAGGGAGTTAAAAAAAAAAATAGTTTTTTGGTGTCATTGGATTAAGGGTGACTGAAGAAAACCAGAAAGAGGATTTACTAGTAAAAGAACCGAGAGATTTCTGAAACGATATGAAGAATTTATAATCCGATTTTCGAAGGTCTGGTTGGTGGGTTTAGGGATTGGATCTTGGTTAAAAGAACAAAACGGTTTAATTATTCTGGTTTCATTACTTTATAAAAGGGAATAAATGAGAAGGCCGGCGACCTCGCACAGAGGTAGCGCGTCTTTTTCTTGATCTGGGCTTCACGGGTTCGAGTCCCAACTAGAGAATTGTTCTTCTGTGTGCTATCTGTGAGATGTGTGACTGTGCCCCTCCTGTAAAAAGGGACTGTGCAAGCGAATGCGATGAGAGTGTAGCGAAGTCGTACTCTTGGCCCTAGTTGGCGCTACTTCAAAAACAAGAGACACTCTCTCGGCTTAAAATCAGAAACGGCCGTCAGCGCGCTTTTCCATGGCAAGTGCTATTAGTAACAACAACAAATGAGTACACTATCATCATGTTTAAATTTTCACAGTTGGTTTGTTTAGTTTAGTTATATTAACAAACCGTAAACCAACAATAGGGCTATTTTGTGATTGACCTCGTAATTTTGAACCACTGTCAGATGACGAGGACGACACCCGAGCTGGCACCTTCCTCTCCTCACCACACCAGTAGAAGCACGTTTGAGCTGACGGATTTAAAGTGCAACAGACACCCTTTCACGAAGTTGCAGAATCGGTCTCGAACTTGAAAACCCTACGACTCGCACGCCAAGACCTTGCCACCAGGGCCTCTCATTTGGCTTGAAAATTAATGTATATATAGCATTTCAAAAATAAGACGATTGTAATTTTTTTTAATGCATTTATGTTTAACTCTGCTTGTATCGTGTAGTTGAGATAAATTCTGGAAAATGAATTTCAAAATCTCAAGAGCTTTCCATGTTTCGAAATAATGGCGCGAAGTCGAATGTCAAAATTTTGAATTAGTTCGCCAAGGCTCTCGTTTCGTCCAGAAGGTTGGCGAATTTATCCGCCGTGAATAATGAGAACCTCGCACGAACTCATTCTCCAAAAGCGAACCCAAACCTCTTCAAAATACAAAGAGTCGTGTAATACTTTGCTCACAGTTGAATTTTAAAATAACAAAAAAAGATGAAGGTTGCCCTCCCTAATAGATGCGAAATAACTATCGATACTGCTTCGTTCAGTGGTGGCGGGGGTAGTCAGCTGTACACAAGATGCGAAAAAGAACATTAAGATTCGACTTTCTAAAATTTAAAGAATTTTAACTTATGAAAGAGTAGAAGTCAGAATTTATATTCTTTGATATCAATAGAAAAATTAAACTTCAGTTCTGAACGAACTGTGCTAAGTATTCTCTTCCCAATAGTAATCAGCTTAGAAGTTTCTAGAACAAAACCCAAATAAATGAGATTAAATACAATCTAATGCAAAAGACTTCATAAAAGAGGAAAAATAACCGTAGAAAGGCTATTTTTAAAGATAGAGTTCATTCATTTATATTCTTTGATATCGATAGGATTTATGAACGTTCTCGATAACTTAGATTTAAATTTCTTTAAATCTATATGCCTATAGCCCAGAAGACGGGTATTTTGATAAATCAACTCTCTCAACTGTCAATACAAATTGAAAACCCAGATTCAGATTAATTGAAATAAAACAAGATTGTCGAGTCATATTTTTGCATATCCTTTAACTCAACAGCTTGAAATAGAACTTCAAGTCCTAAGACATTGTCAACAGCAATCGATTTCTTAATGCATTCGATTCATTGAACTTTCTCATTTTTAAAAAAGTATATAAATTAAGTACCAGTTCGTTTTTATGAGAATTCCCACAGCAGGTTCGAGAACAATTACTTCTCTTGAAGAAAAGTTTGGTAACTATCTCATTAAAAGTTAATATTTTTAGTTCCGAAATCAAAAAGCTCATTCGCAAATGCAACGTCTCGCAAGAATTAGCAGAAATAATGAGCAATTTTCAAATAGATAGAGGCTTACCATTTTTGCTTAGCAAGAAAATTCACAAACTGGCGCATTCGAAAACCAATCAATTATTTAAAATTGGACCTGGAGCCTTTTGCAGATTTTCGTATTGCTTAGGGTTCTAATTAAGAAGACAGTAAAAAATTTGAGTAATGAAAATTTTCTGCTTATTATCGATAGCATGTGGATACAATGAAGTAAATTAAGTTTGGTGATAATTGTAACAAAGACCATCATTGGATTTTCTGTGTCAACAATGAATAAATGAAATGATACAGAAAAGTGATAAATTAATTGAATTAAAATATAATACTGAATACTGAAGATTTGAAAACAAAACTGACCTTCATCGGGGTAGGTGTAGTTCAAGTATCGTTCCCAAGAGACAACTTGCTTCTTCTCAGGATAATATCCTTCCCAGGACAAAACCTCTTCAGTTTCTGGATGGTAGTAGGCCCATTGTCTGTTGACATTGTCTTGGATGACCTTCTCTTGCAAGATCTTCAGCCATTCTTTCAGCTCGTCGGCAGTTATCGATCCATCCTTGTCTTTGTCGATGTTCTCGTCGACTACTTTTAGAAGCAGCTGCTTCACCTCATCAGCGTTCAGCTGTCGGTATTCTTCTGCCGATGCAGCTTCAGCAGCACCTTCGCTGGAATCCTTTTTAGCGTCCAGATGTTGATTCGCGCTCTCTTTCAGAGACGACTGATGCTGGAAGGACTTGGGTTTGTCGGACGGATTCGAGCCCGATGGGGATCCGGGCTCTGGATCAGCGAAGGCAAGAGCAACCACGCAGAACAGGATTAAGACCTTCATCACTGGTTTTGTGAGAAGACAAAGACCCTAGAAGAAATAAAAGCAATTTTTCTTAAAACAAGTTTCAAAATTAACCGCTTGTTGTTGCATGAAATTCATAAGTACGCATAACAATACAGCCACATAAAATATACGAGATTATACAAAAAGATATATTCTAAACTAACTAATTTTTGTCCTAAGACTATGCTCTAGTAACCTATGTTCGGCAAGTAATAAACAGCGAACATCATTTTTACTTTGACAATGCTTCAGACGTGCGTAGCATGTTGTTGGCCATTCTTTACAAAGGTATCGTGTCAAACGTGGTCCGTCATTCTACCAACTGTGGTTAAGATAATAGAAAAACTCGGCGCATTATTCAAATTTTAATTCTGTAAGTCGTATTTTGAAGCGATGTCCTAGCAGAAATTTCGAAGGAATCCTTCTACGATTAATAAAAAGCAGCATAAAAGTACATGAAAAAAGTTGTTCCAAGATTGATGCCAATGAAAATAATTGAATATCTAATCTCAACAATGTAATTGATTTTGATTTAAAACAACATTCCAATGAATTTAGAATGCATGATAATGGTGTGTCTGCTTTATAACGGAAGGAGGGGAGCAGTAGCTTTTGAGAGTACATAAGTATACATAAATGGCATAATCGTTTCACCAATAGATCAACTATGAAATGCATTTTTAATAAAGCAGATCTAGTCTTTGTGCTGTTGGTTCACAACTGAAATCCATGTTTTGTAATAACACTATTTTTAACGAATTTTTGCGATTTGAAAAAAACCCCGGATAAGATTGCTGCTATGATCTGACAAAACATTTTTACTTCAATGGACAGTCAGCAGGCTTGTAAAGTGCCCTAAGTCACAACTTCAAAGGGAAATTATAGATAGGGATATACATTTCTGTAACAATTTTCCCAAGCGTACAAAATGAAGCAATTAAAAATCAACCGAAGAAAAATTAAATACGGGAAATTAAGCACTGACTAATGTATCACCTCATTTCGTTAATATATCAGTCAAATTTTCAATAACGGTCCACGGTATGCTACCAACTTTGCCAATTTTTGACAACCAGAAACTCTGGCATAGGCTTATACTCAAATCAAAATGCCTAGTTACAATGAAGTGAAATGCAAGCTGACGATTATCATCAACACTTATACTTGCCCGAGATCAATGTTCCAGCAGTTACAATATGAGTTTGTAAATACAAAATAAAGTTAAAAAATTCGAACTTTATCACGATGTGCTGAGGTTCAAAAGATATAAAAAAGGACAATACAATATCTAAGAAGTTTAGTATTAAATCATTCATTACAACAATTAGACATCTTTATAAAACTAGGCGACCATTTGGCAGCACACTTTTAAACACAAGAATTAACACTGCAATAAACCACACAAATTAAAAATTTAATTCCATATGCCGAACTAGTTCATTCACTAGATTTTCTGTGTTTAAATACAATGTATAAAATATATAATAGCCAAAAATAAAATTGAAAGGTTCACCTTACTTTCAGAAAGAAAATTTATGAAATAGCCTCTCCGGTATAAAATTGCAAACTTTTGATTTTTTTTAAAAAATCCCCTTGGCGTATGCAGAAGGTACTCCAAAAGGAATTCTAATGAAATCAACGAACCGTAACGTTCCAAGTGCTCGTCCCGTTAGAAAATGACAGATTCTCCAAGAAAGTCCAAACTTGTCCCGTTCATCAGTAAGGCAGATATTAAAAAAATACTCCCTTGCCCGAAAGCAGATTTCAATTTCATTTATATTTAGATCAAAAGGAAAAGCAAGTGTCATTGCTAGGTCATCCGCCACGTTTGTGCTGCACGTGACAGCGAAGACTCGGGTCAAGAACTAGATTCACGGTTACGTGCGCAGAATATTCTAGCATCTCAGCGAGAAAGATACTTGGATCAGAGAAGCCTGAAAAGAATTTCTATGAATTAAGTTTTAAAAACTGGTTAAGTCTTGTAACGAAGCTGTCACGAAAAAATGTCAAAGACTACACACACACACACAAAAGAAAAAGCATGAAATTGTGTTACAAATGGCATTTTGAGAGCAAATGCAGTTAATGTATACATGTTTAGAATAAATTTCATTAATGACATTTTAATTTTATCTATTTGTGAGCAACAATTTTGGTTCCATATTAGAAACTTAAAAATTAAAACTTCACACAGGTTTTTAATGACTGTTTCTTGCATTTAAGGGGACTAGACGCACACAATTTAATGGAACTGCTGGGAAATATATCGTTGAAATTTTCCATTTTCTTATTTTAAATTTATTAATTTAACTTTCAAGAAGTCTTTGAAACTATTTAGCTTACCACGCGAAATGACTTATTTACGAATTTTGCAACTAATATAAAAAGGAACCTGATATAACAGGAAAAATCGGACAGTCGATCGTTAATCAGGAAGCGGATTGAGCAATAATGTATATAATGCAATGCAATGCAAAATAACACGTTTATTAAAAGCTGTTACTCATTATTGATATAATAAATCTATTAATGATATCAAAAGTTGGATGATGCGTTACAACCGATTTGGTGTTAAACAAGTTTTATATAAAAAAATCAATTCCTACTTAGGTCAACAAAGAGATTTGTTTAAAGTTACTTTTCATTAAATAATTAAAATTAATATGAATAATTTATCAAAAAAATTCTGGATTTTCGCTAGAACTGAACTCGCATTCTTCATCTTCGCGTGAACAATACTAAAATCCACTCAATTTATCGATCGAGCTACTGCCTGTTGATTTAAATTTTCATCACAAACTGCTAAAACTCTATATAAAGAATTAAAAATTAATTAAATTTAATGAATGAATTAATGTTTGAAAAAACTGTATTAACATCGAGTGTCATCCACTACAAGTTTAAAAAATGTATTTGAACTTGACTGGATGAATAAAAAGTATTTTATTAACGAATGAAAATTTCAACTGGATATATTTAGGGAGAGTGAGCCAATAGTAGGAAAAATGGCATTGCTAACCATCGAGTTTCTATTAGAAGTGAAAGTTCCACCGATTCCAAATATTTCCAAAACATTGACAAATCAGAATTTAATCTGTTGATTAAATAAATTCGAAGTTTCATTGTATATCTTATTAAAATAAGCACATAAATGTTTGGCTGATTAAGAATTATATAATAAACTAGCCGCCTTTGGCGACCAGTCGGTTCGCCAGTATTAATGCTCGCTAAAATTTTCATATAATATTTTATGTCGCTGTATCTCATAACAGGTTTTTCACCAAAATATATTTAAACCAAACAAATTTTGATAATCAAATAATTCATTTATAGTATTATTTAGTATAATTTTCTTCAGATGTTCTGTTCATTGTATTACTCATCTTTCTCTTTCTCTTTCTATCCGAGCAATGATTGTCCCGGAATTGATATTTTACTTAAATGGTGGAGGGAAAGGTTTAAAATTCTACGCTTTTATAGAATAATGAGATTCAAATTTTTATAAATGTAAACACACTAAACAAATAAAGACACAATTGGTTTTCAAAAGATGCGGAAGTTTGAAAACAGTTTGAAAAATGCCGCGCTCCGAGGAAATAATGGTGACACACACACACACTCTTCTTTTCTTTATTTTTCTATTCTTTTTTTCTTCCCCTCTGTTATTCTTTTTTTTTCTTTATTCATTACTTTATTATGACTTTATTTTGAGCTGACATAGATTAAATATCCATACAGACTAATAATAAAAGCAACTATTTTCTTTTTTAAACATCCCGTTATCTATGAATGAAAACCAACTGACTTCGCGCATTTCTTTCTAAACAAATGATAATTTATTACTTCCTGCTATCTTACTCGGTGTGGGGGAAGGAAATGAAGATTTTTGGCGGGAAAGTAAGAAAAGTCTCGTTTTAACTATTTTCCTCGCAGTTTTTTCATTTTTTCTCCCCATAAGAACCATCCTCGTGTCTCAACGAAAATATTAAAATAAAAATTAGCCGAATCGGTCGAACCGTTCTCCAGTTTTGCGCTTAGCAACGCATTTCGAGTTGCATTTTTATTAATATAGATAGTCAAAATTGTTAGATGCAATAGAAGCGATAACATTTAAAAATTTTCCCAAGTGATCAAAATATTAGTTTTATTATCGATGTATATATTACAACTTAAGAGGAATAAAGAAAAGACAAATAGTAAAATATTTCGAATGAATGAATGAAACGAGCATTCCATAACGAAAGCCGTCAGCACTCAATGTGTAAAAGTTATGCAATTAACGTAGATTTTGATCCAAAATAGCTGAATTGACATTTAATTTTTTTTCTACCAGAAGATGAGAATTTCCGAATATATCGCCATTCACATGTGCACAACAGTTTTCATAAATCCATCAAAGTGTGAAAACATTCTTTTATCACAACATTTTTTTTTCTGCGTTTAAATAACTTTCATTCAATAGCGTCTAAAAATACCGAAGGCAGAAAACCGACAAAAGGAATATAAATGTTAACCATTTTCGGGTAAGTGGAAATTCTTCCATAAAGACGTCGCCCAAAACCAAGAACGGGAAACGAAAGTTTCGGAATTAGAATAGAAAAAGCATCTCATCTTTTTACACTTTTCCGTTTCGGTTTCCCGAATAATAGAAGAAAATGAGGAATTCGACCTTTGACAGCTTGATGTACGATTTCCAACGTCTGCTACCAGCACAAGTCCCAGATTTTTTTGACAGACGAGTCTTGAGTCTGTTTTATGGTACGGTGATTTATTGCCACAGCCGAACCCAATTCGAGAATGCAAATGCTCAGCAACAATGGAGGGAAACCCACTACAAGAAGCCTTTTGTTCGGATAGTATTTTGTTTTTTCGGCCATTCCACAAACTCTTTCTTCATTTGGGTACGGAAGGTCTTATCCCATGCGAAAAAGTCACGATATTTAGAATTTTATGAAGTTTTCAACGCTTTGTTCGATAGAATATTATGCAAGAAATGAGAAAGAACACATCTTTGTAAAAAATGAAAAGAGAATATGTCTATATTATGAAATCTTTAAAGAGATTCTATAAATAAATGGAGAAATAGATACAAATCGCAAATTATTTTTTTAAACTGACTTTAGGTCTATCTATATCTATTGACAAGAGTCATTCGGTTTTCTCTCGCTTGAATGATGCTAATATTGCGAATAAATATACGAAGTAAGAAATATTTGATAAATTTAAAGGTTTGGAGGATACAGAATTCATTTACAAACTCTACAATAGATTATAAAATATCTATTACTAAATAATAACTTAAATCCTAAAAAAATGCAAGTACAAAAGGAAACCAGTTCCAAAATTCTATTAATGAAAGATATTTGAAATTTTCCCTTTTTTCAAAAAATTTCAAATTTTTACATGAATACAACGAATTTTATGTCGGAACATGATGCTTTGAGCATCAACAAAAGTCCCTAGGCGAAAAATAAAAATTTTATTATCTGCACGAGCATCTCAAAAAAAAATAAGCTTTTAATAACTCGTTGTCAATGCATTTACAAAAGCTCTAATTTAAAAAAAAGTGAATGACTACAGCAAATAAAACCTAGAAAAATGTCATTTTGAGCACGCGATGATATGAAATAAATAGGAAATGTGTCATTTTTTAAGCAATTAATGCGAGACAAAGTTTTTTGGATCGTTTGCAGTACTAAAGTGAATTATTCAATGAAACCATTAAAATGAATAAAAATATAATTTAACTTGCACGAACACGTGGTGCTTGGCCGTTCAAGAAGTGATGCTCTGACATGACACATTGAAATATTTAAAAACAGATTTCATTTTAATCTTTTTTTACCCTGCCATTTTCAGTGATCATACAAGTGAGTATTTACAAGTTAGCTGTTTCGACCACTTGGAAAAGTGCGTATCAAAAATTTAAGAGATTAAGATGACGAGTATACATCAAACGGTAAGTGCAATGTGAAGTTATGTTGTAAAGAAATGACACTCTTTTATTTCAATAATCGTATTTATTTACTTAAACTAAAATTTTTTTTTGCATATAAACGGGAAGAAAATTTATTTCAATTTGCTAATGGTTTTCAGAAAAACACGGTCCAACGTATAATAGTCTTATTTCAACTTGGCTTCAAAATATTTATTTTATTTATCTTGAAAATTTACGATTATGTTTATGTTTTTTAAAAATTGAAAATTATCGGTACTTATTAAACCCGACGAACAAACTTGTCATAATGCAAAATGTACTTCCTCCATGACGAGTATACTCGTCAAAGACAATTAACTGGTTAACATGAAGCGAATTGTAATTACATTTTCAAATCGGAAGTAAATTTAAGTCGAATCTTCTCTACAGTTACAAGTTTGACAAATGAAATTCAAGAACGTCAAAAAAAAATTAAAATATGATAGATAATTTACAATAAATTCAAAAATTAGTTAATCATAATTCTTAGTTGCCTAAACAAGTAAAATTGATTTAAAGAGATTCAAAATATAATTCAACTCCATTTAAATGTTTTATTCCGAATAAAACGTACAAAACTATTCTACAAGTTTTCAATAAAATACAATTCTATTCTATTTTTTTAAAGTGCAAACGATATTTTCCAAGCATGACAGAAGCTTTAATCTTCCATTTGAAAATAAAGTAAAACAAAAAGGAAAGGAAAAATGAAAACGATAAATAATTCATCACAAAGTATCAAAACCACAAGAGCAAACGATTCCAAAAATCCTACCTTTCAAGCAGTGCTTCGGCACCAGATTAAACGGCCCTTGAGCAAGGGAGGAAAGTTGCGGAGTGCTTCGAGCTGGATTCTGGTCCGACGTTTTTAAAGTGAGAGCAAAAAGCGAGCACACTTTCCTCCAATCGAAGCATACGATACTCATTTATCGATAGCATCTTCGCCAGCGGACCGTTGATGAGAAAAAAAACAAGAAAAATTAAGTCGATTGCTTCTTTGCTGACAGAAGTGTGCCACACGAAAACGGTACCTCAAGTGGAACAGCGGAAGAAAACGCATCCGGGTTTCCCACCAGCAGAGTTTTCTGAGGAACTTTCTACATCCGTGTGGTGGGCGATTAAAAGCCGAAATACGTCCACAAAAAGGTAAAAAGGCAGTTCATTTTAGGTTGAAATGAGGCTTTCAAAATGTAACATTCTATTGAAAGTTAAATAATTTTTGAAAAAGCACCACAGGAAGTTTAATTTTCTCATCCAATATTTACTGTAACAATACTTTGAAACGTTGGCTTTTCAAATCAAATTAGTTTCGCATTGAAATTTAATTGCCCCACAGGAAACTTGTTACATTTAACCAAGGTTCATAGGACAACAACGCATTAATTAGTTTCTGCTATACCAAAAACTAATGCAGAATTAAATTAAGTAAACCTGTAGCAAGTGGAATTATAATGTTTAGATTTGGAGTTGAGTTGAATTTGTTTTTTGGCACAAAAGCCATTTTTGGCTAAGCTGTGTTTAGATTTGGAATTGATCATTTTACGAGCTTCAGATTGGCTTATAAACTTTTCCACTCAAGAGCGATGCCATTCAATTTAAAACAAAATTAGAAAAATGAAATTTTCAAATTTTGGGATGGGATCGGGTATAAAATTTTTGATAAACGTTTTAAAATATATTTGCAGTAGAAGAAATGTATAATTAACATATTACAAGCCATGATTTACATCTATTCTCCAAAATCGTCTGATTAATAGATACGAATTGCAGACAAGTCACGTGGCAGCTACAATGTTAACGATACAGAATTAAACTTCCATAAGTGCATCTTGTTATGAAGAAAACTTATATAATTTTATTGTTTCTAATTCCATTTATTTAGCCATCATAAAAAAAATCACTATAAAGTATGGCATATTTTGTAGAATTTAGTTGTTCTCCTGGAGAATACTGAGAAGAAACTGGCCCATATTTGTGTTCCTCCAGACGATCAAAAACATTTTTTCCATTATCCAAGAGGATAAATTTAAACCAATATTTGCGAAGTATAAAAACCATTTATAAACCATTTTCCAAAACTTCAAACAGTTCGTTTTTAAAGTGTGTACATACTAGTTTTTGAATAATGCCGATAAAAAAAAACAATAGAGCTTGTAACTTTCCCACATTCCATGTTATTAAGTCATGTTATACTTTAATCTATCGGGCTTAATGTTGAGTATTTAAAAATATAATTTTATAACATATTGCAAAAAATATGATTTTTATAATATTTATTCATTAATATCAAAATAGAGATAAATTATTTGTTTCGAATGGAATATTTAATAAATTTTATGTTTGTTCTGCGAATTATTTTTTGAAGGATTTAACTGAAAATTCCTCTAGTATTCTTCGATCAACTGTTCTCGCGATACCTATAATCGTTTTCCATCACCTATACCATTTCCCACTTTCAGTTATCTATAACCGAGTATACAGATGATATCACGAAATTAAAATAAAGCAATAAAAGTCGAGCATATCGAGGAAGGTTTCAACTTTTTCCGTGAAGGAAATAAAAAAAAATCGAATATCTGTACAACGATAAAATAACGTAAAATGAACTTCATTCCTTCCAAATCACTGAACCGAATCCTAAAATTTTTACTACCCAAGATTTTATCGAGTTTGCTTTTAATATTTTCCTAAACCGAGATATTAGACGACGATTCCATGTTTTATGAATGAATAAACTTTAGAATTTCTTTTGCACTTTTTTTATGATGCCAGATTTAAAATTTCAGCTATCCTAATGAAACAGGATAAATCCTAATAAAACGAGAAGTGGACAAATTGGCTTAAATTAAGTCAAATGTCAAAAAAAATAATTTATGAAACAGAATTTAACAGACATTTAATATTTACGCTTTCCTACAACTCACGATTTACACGGAAAAGGTTCAAATTTCAATTATTAGGGTTCGTTAAATATTAAAGTTACATTTCATTTCTTTCGATATTCATTAATAAAAATTGAATTTTATTATGTCAGAACATGGTGTTTTGAGAATGAGGTTTGTGGCGTCAACAAAAGTCCCTAGGCAAAAAATAAAAATTTTATCTTCACGAGCATCTCCAAAAATCAGTTTTTAGTAACACGTTGCCATTGCATCTACAAAAGTTCTGATTAAAAAAAATAAGTTAATGACTACAGCAAATAAAACCTACAGAAATGTTGTTTTGAGCACGTGATGAAATGAAATAAATAAGAAAGGTGATTTTTTTAAAAAATAAATGCGAGACAAAGTTTTTTTGGATCGTTGGCAATACTAAAGGGACTCCTTCAATGAAACGATTAAAATGAATAAAAATACAATCTAACTCGCACGAGCAGGTGGTGCTTGGTAGTTCAAGAAATGATGTTCTGACATAATACATTGAAATAGGCATAGCAGATTTCATTTTAATCTTAACTTTAATTCACTTTAAGTTTGTTTTTAAAATTATTCTTAACCCTTTCGATGTCCCGATCCTCATTTAGGTATTTAGAAATATTATATACATAATATTATATACTATCAGGCATACAAAAGTATGTTTTGTATGCCTGATAGTTTAGTTTCCTTCTACATATCAATCAATAGTATATGTAGCAGAAAGTGCATATGCTTTGTTTCTTTAAAACAGAATTCTCATATTTAAAGCCTTTTTAAAATAGAATGAAATACCGTACATAAATTTGCAACTTAGAATGTATAGTAGCAATCTGTTGCTAAGTCTTGCTTTTTATTCAATTCCTACTATTAGTTCACACTCTACCTATATATATATATCTTATTCTATTAACAATTGAAAATTTTAACATTTTTATTCGTCCACTCAAGTTCAAATACTTTTTTAAAACTGGTGGTAGTGGGTGACACTCGAAGTTAATACAAATTTTTCAAATATTAATTAAATTTTATTAACCCTTTGCACTCCGAAAAATTATATGCAAAACTATTCACCTAATACAAAGACTTGTTTATTGCCATGAAAAATAAATATACATAATTCTTTTAAGGCGAATTTGCTTGAAAAATTAATCTACATTTCTTAACCATTATGTAGGCGTTTTTAACAATTAAATAAAACCTCAAAATGATGCGCAATCTTGAATGGTGAGTCAGAGTGCAAAGGGTTAAAATATGAGATACAGTACATAAGTATGAAATTTAGAGTTTATAGTAACGATCTGTTAGGCTACTTTTCAATAAAACGATTTTACTGGTCATTTTATAACGATAAAATTTCTTTAAAATGTCAAATGTTTTTTAAAAATAATTTTAATGTTTATACTGTTACACAATTTGTGGTTTTAAAATTTCCGTCTAACAATTTCACAATAAAAAATTGGCATATAATTAGTTATGCTAAGCGTTCTAGAATGCAGTTGTTTTTTTCCTTCAATTTTTGTTGCATGAAGTTGACGTTTAGGAGTTTCAATAATGGCTTCATTTTTTTAGAAGTATAGAATTTATAGATTTTGTAACTAGCTTGTCAACAGAAATAACTGTTCGCCGTTTTATTTAGATTATGGCGATTTCTATACAAGCCAATTAATATCCTTCGAGCTGAAGGGTCCCTTTTGCTTGATCGGTATGATACTCGGCTTCTAACCATAAGATTCGGAGTTCGGGCCTAGCACTATCCGCTATAATCGCCAAAAAGATCAAGAGTTATTAATTTTAGATTAGAAAAACGATTCTAAAGAAACTTTGTTGACGAAGGAAATTATCTTTGCAAAATTTCACAAAAGTTACACTTTATGAACTAGAATTAATGAATTCTTCCTAAGCGTTTCCCCATAAATAACCTTCATTTAGGTAAAAGAACGTAATAAGTATATTATATATATATATATATATTCCAGCCAAAAATATAAATTGCATGAAAGGTGACAGTTTCATTTTAGGAATGTTTTTACGATCAGCAAGACAAAGATCAGAGGAAAAAAAAATTAGAATTCGATAAAACTTCAACATGCAAAATCATTTTTCTTGCATTAAATGTTATTTAGAACAAATAGTCATGCCCCATCCCCCACACACTTTTAGATTTCCACAATATGGTGGATTTGGGGGTTAAATTCTATAATTTCGGAATGGTACTTATTGACCGATTAGGCTCAAAAGGGCGATACTAGCAGCTGCATTACCGTACAACAGCAAAAAGGGCTCAGGCAATCCAATTGATATATTAAGAGAAAATTGAAAATTCCAAAAATTGTCCTTCCGATTCGAGAGTAATTAAAATCACTGGTTATGCAGCAATACTTTTTAATAAAAGGATCAGCAAAGGTTTTAATAAAGCTATGTTTAACCAAAGATGAATTTTGTATTATAAAACACAAATATGAAATTTGATTGAGCTAATTCGGATTTATAATAATTAATTCGATTCTTGAAGTAACCTTAACTGGATACTTTGATCCACCGGAAGGCATTCAGAAAAATCTGAAAGACGACCCGACATTACTACTGTTGCAGCAGTAACTGTGGTTTAGTCATAAGGGTTATAACTGGTCACGGTACAATCTTTCAACTGCGAAGTAGGTCCCACCATCGATTGAAGGACCCCCCCCCTCCTTTTGGAACCCACCAGGGTGGTGTACTCCCAGAAAGCTCATCTTTAATTACGAGGTGCACCTTGTGGGACGGCCCTTCAGGTAGAATATAATGAATACAAAAATAGTAAACAGAACGCTTGTTAAAGAACTATATTCAACGTCATTTGTATGAGGCTTTTCAAGATTCAAAGGAAAACTTTCGCAGTTCAAATATCCCTTCCATGTTGCCAGAATTTTCCACTGCAAATACTCCCTTCTCCTAAATGAGATGGAATAAAAATCTTCAAAATAATGTATTGTTTAAATCCGAATTAGTTGCAGAAAAGAAGCATCCAATTTGGTTTGGATTTTACTTTCAGGTGATAACTGGTCATGCAGAGCTAAGATATCAAATTCGATTGCGATTAAATGATTCATGTCTAATCGAATTTTGTTCAAGAGGAAATTTTGATTGCTTGTCCGTAACGATATGCGACAAAACTAAACATCATCGATTAGATATCTCGATCTATCGAACGAAATGGCGTTTATAAATTAAAAAAGACGAAGTGGTAGATGTAGATCAATCCATTTTCCCTCCTTTCACGCTTCAGAAAAAGTAAAACCGTTGCAATTAGAAGAGTCTGTGCCCCGATTCGAGACTGGAGCAATTTGAGGGCGATGTTTACTTGCTCCATTTATAGCAGCACGGGCTTCGATGCCACGCTCGCTTGGTTCTCTTTTTCCTTAAAACAAAGAGGCGAACTCATCCGAGGGCCGGGCCATGCCTCGCTTGGCCTGCGAAGTGCAACATGTCCAAACGCGTGATGGGGGGGGGAGGTAAATAAGATTCCTGCAAGATCGCAATAAGCACGTCTTCGGGAGTCCCGCGGTGCACGAAATCGGAACTGGTTCGATTCGAGAGACCATTACTCAAACATCAGGGATTTGTTGCGAAGCAGATTTCGGCAAGAAAATTGTAGTTTGAGAAATGGTCGGAGGCCGTCTTGCAGAATTGATTTCGGCTTGTGTATTACACGCTTTCGAACATCTTTGATCAGTGTAATGGAACTAAAAAGGATAAGCCATAATGAGGTTCTGCTTTTCAGCGAAAATGATGCATTTAAGCAGCTGATTTACAGGTGTAGCAAAATTCTGTCAGGCATTTAGTTGCTTAACTGGAGCAATTTGGTATGACAGATGTAGTACAGCGATAGTGCATTCGCGAGTGCATGGTACAATGATGCGTCAATATTGGTTTAATAAGTTATTTCATTTCACTCTCGTGCAGAATTTTATGAATGCCATTCGCCTTTTCGGGAAAAATGGCATTATTTCGCATAAATAGAAGTTAACATAATCAAAAATTAAAATAGAGTGGCCAGAAGGATTACAGAAGTTTCAATTCCAATTTTGATACCATTCGAGAATGAAATTTCCGTTTTATAAAAGTAAGCACTTCGGGTATATAAATTCGAATCGCTTAATTTTTTTTAGGAATTTCAACCCTTAATTTTTTTTTATTCAGCTAAGTTATTAAACTAAAACAAAATTTGAAATATTTTTAACAAATTTAATCTCAATTCGAATTAGTGCTTCAAATATAAAATAGAATGAAATAAGTTCTATAGTTTTCTTTAAACGAAATTCAATAACTGATTAAATAAAAATCTTATTTGAAACAAATGGGAAAATATAGTTTTTACTTTCTCGATTTCATTATTTAGAGAATTTAATATATTTGAATTCTCAGATTCAAATGTGTTGAAGTTGAGAATAACATCGAATTTTTAATTCAAACATTAAATTCACATTTAGCTGAAAATGCAAGCAAGATGGGAAAATCTTTGAAATTGAAAGAAAAAAAGAATGAAAGAAATTTAAAAGCAATTTATAAATAAACTTTATACAATTCAATTTTTACACAACTGACATTTTAAAAACTTCGAGGCATCCAAATTGCAATCATTTTGCTTTTTGTGTAAATAATCACATCGAAAATCAGCACGGATTTTAATTCATGGGGTTTTGTAGCTACAAAATTCGGTCTGAATCAAATCCAATTTCTTTTCTTAAAGGTAAGGTTGCAAGTGAATGGAGTTTTTCTAAAACTGTTTGTACAATCTCTGACGAATAGGAGAAAAAAACGTGCAAGTTCACGGAAAACTGTTGTAGATTCGTTTTTAACTGACTTTTAAACAACCTAAAATGCGATATGCCCGATACAAAAATTGGACAAGTGCTGTACAGATATAGCGTTACAACCAGAATTACTAAATGTTAGTTACTTGCTTGACGGATAATAGGGGCACTCGAACAGGTTTTTAAGTTTTTTTATATTTTTTAAATCAAAATTGAAACTACTTCAGATTACGTAACTATTCCGTCCACGGACAGTGAACTTTAAATGTTCTAAATAACGAGAACAAGATTTAATAATTTCTTAAGTCATCTTTCAAGAGGCGATCGTTCGAATTTCTATAAAATTCGATTATTTTCAGTAAAATTTCCAAAACTTCATTATTTTAATAGCCAAGATAATGCACGTAGCAAAGATTGATTACTTTTAACTATGCACGTTCCAACTGGTATAAGTATGAGTAAATTTTAAAGTTTACGAACGGAGGAATTAAGCCTTAAAACATTTCGGATTAGAAGATCAAATCGCCTTAATTTTTTTTCATTGAACATAATAAAATTTACTGTGGTACCATCGTAACACAATACCGGAGTGTTAACAAAATTATTATAGTGTCACTGATTATTGCATATACCAGCTAACCAGTGCCGATGAAAAGACTCAAATCTTGCAAGATGATCTCGTTTACTTTTAAATAAAAAAGTTTACATGCAATACATTTCAAAAGATTCGACGTTTAAAAATTTTCTTTTTGAAGAATTCGTTTCAAAACTTATATGACACGCGATACACGACAAATTGATAAAGTAATTCGGATGTAAAACTGCCATTGATTCAATTCCTTCAATAAGTTTATGCTATCAATGACAAGTCATCAGGGATATCACTTTCCGCCTTCCTGAGGCAATTTTAGCCTTCTGATATATCTAGAGTATTTCAATGTGAAACTCGAAAATCGAATCATTTCAAAGAAATTTACAAAAGATCTGTATTATAATAACCTGACCACTATTATCACCTGGTTCACCAAGAATGAATTAAATTTTTAGCATAAAAGCCATCTTGGGTTAGGTTCGCTAAGATTATTGGCCATATTCAGTGTCATTCATAATGCTGAAATTCTCGACTCCCTTAAAAATGTATTACTAGGCATACAATTTTTGAAAAACATTAGAATCATCTTGTTTAATAGACAGATTTGCTTAATTTATCATAGTTACATTACTAGAAGATATGTTAGTACCATAAAAAATCAGCTATCTCGGTAAATTATTAATTACTCATTTTTCATACAATTTCAGATGCCAAAATACTCAAAAAGACGGCTTTTATACCAAAATACTCTAAGAATAAACAATCTTCAACAAATAAAGAAAATCGTGACATGAATTCAACATTCATGAATGTTTCAACAATCAAAATTAAAATTTCTCTGAAACATTGAAGATGCTTGTTACAAAATATTCTTAAAAAGATATTTTAAAGAGAAACAAAATTAGTTATATTATAGAAAAGAATTTAATTTTAGGTGATGTAAAAACCCTCTACGATGTAATATTTTAGGACATCAAGAGTTAAGAAATGCATATCATTATTTTGCGCCTTTAAAATGGTGTAAAAATAATTTTGTTGCAACTGAATTTTCAAAAGGTAATCAAAATTTTATTTTTAATTTTTTTAAACGTCGCGGTAGCAAGTACATTCGTTTATTTCAAAGTACACTGTCATAGCTTTAGGACACGCGCATTTATTATTTTTATTATTTTTCAGTCCTGACGTTTTATTATTTGTTCCAAGATTCCATTCAGACAAAAAAAAATCCGTTTCATTTTTGTAGGAACACTGACCTTATATTCGAAAAGTCGAGATGGATAATAAATTTCTTTGGCAGTGCAACAATTTAAACATCTGTCTAGATAACCAAGTGTTATTCGCAAAATTCAATTTGTATTCCGCCGCCGTCGTTCAAGACCCGATTCATCAGGACATTCATGATCAGATCAGATAAACGGAAATGTTTTCCCATTCAACAATACACTTTGGAATCCAGTCGAGAGCATTGCGCAAAGAGATGCCCATGCGATGACCGAAATTCAAAACCGCGTTGCATCAGCAAGTTTTTGCATTCAAAGCGCGCAGCACTTTTCATTAGCGGGAAAAACACGACTATCGATCTAGTCATTCGGATTTTGTGTCAGTTTTATCTTTTCTAAAAACTGAAGATCAATAAAATTGAATGCCATTTCTCATTTATATAACACATATCTTATTTAGAATTTGAAATTAAATTTAAATACAAAATCATATACATATTTTAATACCTCAGACGTCCTTTATACAAAAAAAATCTGTTATGCATATTTTAATATATCGTATCAGAACAATTTCTTGAACGTCCAAGCACCACGTGCTCGTGCAAGTTAAATTATATGTTTATTCATTTTAATTGTTTCATCGAATGAGCCGCTTTAGTATTTAGTAAACGATCCAAAAAAAAAAAAACTGTCTCATATTTATTGTTTAAAAAAAAAAATTCCATTTCCCATTTATTTCATTTCATATAATCACGTGCTCAAAATAACATTTTTCAAGGCTTTATTTGCTGTAGTCATTCACTTATTTTGTTAAATCAGACCTTTTGTAAATGTAATGTCAAAACGTTATTAAAAGCCGATTTTTAAAGATGCTCGTGCAAATAATAAAATTTTAAATTTTCGCCTACGGATTAAAATGTTTATTTTTCAGCCACAGATTTCTGTTGACGCCAAAAAACTCAACCCCAAAACAACATGTTCCGACATGATAAAAAAAACGAGATACAACATTTAATAAAGAAATAATGGATATTAGCATGTTCCGAGTTGACAGTCAGCAAATAAACAAAATTGAAACTCATAATTGCTTTCATACGCCCGCAGGTTAAGAATATATTTTATGTTTATTAAAACAAATTATTGTTGCGATGAACACTAAAAAGAACATAACAGATAATTTGTTCAAGATACTTTTTTTAATTTACTATACATTGAAGAATACACGCTATTTCAATTTTTTTAGATGATTATAAACACTTGTTCAAAACACCCTAAAGCAAATATTTTACCTGAGATTTAGCTATTAGTTTTTAATTCTTTAATACAATTACATGTCGGCGTCCTGGCCTGTTAGAGGTAGCCGTTTTCCTCGCGATCTGGACGTACCGGTTAAGGCATGGTTGTTCAGTGTACTATCCGAGGTGTGTGAATATGGCCCCTGTAATAAGGGGCTGTGCAAGTATGTGTGTCATCCTCATATAAGCTACTGGGCCCCTCTTTCCGTTTGTAAAGAGGATACATCAATAAAATTACATTTTACTGGTTAGCCAATATTGTGGTGCGCACGACTGTAAATTTACTAATATCTACCTTTATATATTTTGCTAAATAAAATTGAATTGTAACCAAACTATCCAAAATTTAAATCATTTCGAGGAATAAATTCTATAATCCGATTTGGAACTGTATACGTTTGCTTCTTTTTATGCTCTACTGTAGTAAACAAGCAACTGTTGAAATATTGATCGAACCACTTTGTTTATTACTCTAACCATGAAGCATTGTGTATCCAAGTTCAACGAATTAAAACGGGCATAATACTTGAACAACCTATAATGGCCACGTTTGATTCGGAAATTCCATTTCAAATCATTCCAAGTTCAGCAAGATAAAGGAAATCAAACAAATTAAAATGAGCAGTTAACAATGATTATCAGGATTCGAAGAAAAAAATGCACGTAAAGAATACACAGGTTAAGACCCGCGGTCAAACCTTTCTTCCAAGATCTATATTCAGCTTTTTAAAGTAGGATACGAGGTCACATTGGCGCGTCTGAGACTAAATTCTTTATCTTTCATAGAATAAAAGGCTAGTTCGAAAAACTTATGAACCTACTGGAAGCACCGAACAATGGAGGGATGAGGCGCCAAGTCGGCTCTTATTTTCGCCCATCAAATTAGGCTGGTCATTCACGAACACCCTACACCAGCTTCTACACAATCCTTTCCGTCAAAGCCTTGATAGAGAATACGCAAATCCCACCCACCACCGACCCCCAAACTTTCCACTTCCCAGCCACATCAGTGAGCGCCCAATGCAAATACTACTTACCTCTTATCTGCTTTCCCTTTTAATCCAAATGGAATGAGGATATTAGCAAGATTGGATATTCGGCTTTCTAAAGGACATCATGCCGATTCCAAAAATTCCAAAAGGCTTTTCCACATTGTTCATTAATTTTTCGAGCGCTGTCATGATATTGACATGTATTGGATATAATATCAATGGTCAACGTGTTAGAAGATGCGAGTACTATAGCATTAATATTCTTTGTGATGTAAAATGACATGGATATCTTTCGAAAATTGAAATGCAAAATTTAGTTTCTTTCAAAAGAAGCAGTGTGGAGAATGATACGATTCCTAGAAACAGGTCATGTGCTATGAAAGGCGGATATCATGGTCTGTACAAACTAGTGGCAAATAAAATTAATCCCATAAAAAGACTCGATTTTGAAAATGAATATAACTTCAGATTTTAAAAAAGTTTTCGCTAAAAATTTATTCGACCTCTGTTTTAAGTGAACAAATAGAGAAATAAATCAATGCCTTACTCGTAATCATTGGTTCGATTAACTGTTAAGCAGGGATGGTGTTATTGGTTTGCAGATGCACATCCGAGTCTGAAGACTATTTGATTAGAATCAAGCCTGAAATTAATCCTTCTGAAAGATAATGACTCTCAAAGCACTTCCATATTAGGACTCGAGAAACTATTTGCAAAATATTAAATCAAACATACTGCTCGAACTGTAGAGGAATGGCTGTTGAATAATGCATGAAACTTGAACTCAAACTCGAATCAAAATCACTGACCATTTGTAGCATTATCTGAATCGGTAAATTAGAAAACTAAATACAAGCAGAGGAAGTGGTCTCTCCAAAACTTTATCACCTATTCTCCAATGAACTTCTCACGCCTAAGACCAACTTGCATTGCATTGGCTTTTACCAGTAACGTTTGGCGTGAATTTGAGAATTTTATTTAATCTATCGAATGATACTTGGGGAATCATTTGGCTTTTAATCTCTGGTCTATGGTTAATAGTTTACAAAAAATCTAATTTGCGTTTTAAACAATTTTTTTTTGCTTTAATCGGTTGGGAAAAATGTGACAATACAGTAAATGAAGTCAAATATATCAAATTTGGTATAGGATTTTATAAGTCATCTCGTTTTTTAATTATTGCGTTTATGTACTTCTGAATGTACAGACCGACGGACGGTCAATTCCTTATTAGATTCGGCTCAAAATTTTATAGGCGTCTACAATATAAACATTAAATATGTTTATTGAATTTTATTTAGCTTCTTTGTTTTGTTATTATGGTATTAAAAGTTTTATTAGGATAGGCGAATTTCCACAGAATAGATTTTACTCAAACGTTAACATGAATCTGCAAATTTAATTTAAAGACCATAAACCAGCAATCCTAACTTAAAGCTTTTTGAATTATCTTTCTCGTAGACAGATGAACATTTTTTTAAAAAAGGGGGTTCGAATTTAGAGATGTCTGATATATATAGAAAAGTCAAAATATTGAGTTTGACTTTTTTTTGACGATTACCCTTTTTGTATTAATTATACGAAAAATTAACTGAAACTGAATACGGTAAACTGAATACGGTAAATCGCCACTTAAATTTTGACAAAATTAATATTAAGAGTAAAAATAGTAATTTAAATTGCAGGCTACTCATAAAACATGCCCATTTTTAATAGTTACAAAAATTGTCATGTTTTTATCTGAACAATTTGGTGATGCAAAATTAATACCATTTTTAGTTAAATTCTCTTTTAAGTTTAGATTTTTAGGATTTTGATATAAAGAGAATAAGTGAATTTATTTTTCTATTATGTGATATGTTTTCATGAGGATGTTTTCGAATAATCGAAGGCAACCAATAATTGAAGCTCGAAATCGCGTAGGCAATGATCATAAAGGGGAATATTCATCAACATTTTTTATTCGCATGTATATTTTTTACTTGCTTTAACCAGTATTTGCATTATTACTTATGCTTCTTTGAAAGCAGATGCGTTTGTGAAAGGTTGACGTAGAACTATGACATCATGACTGCTATTTTATCAAAATCAGTCGAGCTCGAAGTCCCATAGGCAATGCATAAAGCAAGCATGGCACTATTCAACAACTTGTAAACGTGTCTACTTTTTACTTGCTTTTACCAGTAATGAATTATCAGCTTTCAAAAAGCATAGATAGTAATAAGTTTTAGAAGATTGACCTGCTTTTACCAGCATTGCTTTTTTAAAAACCGGTTTAAACTATTTAATGACTTAAATTAAGACAAACAAAAAATAATAAGGCCATAACATGGCAACTTGAAGTGTGCAACTGTAGATATTTTATATTTGTTATCCCCCCCCTCTTTTCTTCGAAATATAGCTAAGTGCTTTTTACTTAATCTAATTACTTTCTCGACTAAGCGTATACAATTTTACCACCACCATGTTTAAATGTAGGAAGTATATTTTTTGGATCCAAAGCGGTGTTCGGCTTTCTCCAAACGGTGCGACTGCCATTACTTCCAAAAATGTTGAATTTACTTTCGTCACTAAATATAACTTTCTTCCAAGAGTTATCTGTCTTCAATTGATGAGTTTACAAAAACTCCAAACGCTTTTTCTGATATTGTAAGCTTATGAAAGGTTTCTTTCTAGCTACTCGACTGCTATATCCAGCTTATTTAATCACATTTCTCACAGTTTCAGCACTTACACTTCTGCCCATTATTCGAGAAGTTTCTGAAGCTAGTTTGACTGCACTTAGTTTAGGATCAATCTTGATATCTTTCAAAATTTTCCTTTTGGTTACATCGATCAGAATACTTTTGCTTCCTCTTCCACTTTTACTTTCAATTAATCCATCGCTTTTAAATCTTACAATGATTTTCTGGACACACGAGTGGCTTCTACCGACAATTTAACTATTTCACGATAAGAATTTCCTTTCTTAAATAACCTCAATATAAATTTTTTTTACATCAATACTGGTATCTCTTCGAAGACCCATTTTCCATTTAAAATCACGACTTTAAATTCACATAACCAACTTCAAAAGACAAAAGTAGCATTCGAAAAGGTTTAAGATTAAATTGGCCAAACTTAGGCTATTATAGTAGCGAGCAGAAAAAAATCTAGTGGCAGTTAAACAAAAATTTCATTGGTGTATCCTCAATTTTTTGAGGCAAAAATCTGTCTATGTTTATTTCAAATACTTGTGAAATTTTTAATTTTACATATTTTTTTTGTTGATTTCAGTTATTTTTACTGTAAATTAACCCTTTTGTTACTTGTGAAAATAAAAACACGTTTGCACTTCTAGTTAATGTGTTATTTCGATTGAAAGTTGGATTTATCAAGTAAATGTAAGGTGTATCCTCAATTGTTTGTCCCACTGTATATTAGAGAATAAAGATAACCCTTTCACAAAGTTTAGTAAACCATTCGTTGTAATTTTCGCATCCGATTTCACCCATTAGTTTCTTCATCACATTCATCATTTAATTAATATATTTGTAGTTGTGTTATTAAATTTATATATTTAATTAACACATTCAATTAAAAATTTTAAATAGACAAAATAAGATATAGAATCCCGAGAGGTATAAATATCAGAAATGTTTTCTACTTTACACCCTACGGTGCATTTATCATACGAATTCTTTGAGTTTTAGCTTCGTAGCATTCAAAGTAGAATCAATTATGGAATTAAGGCTTTCTTTCGCGAATTGAATTCAAATACTCAAATATTCCATATTCACTGTCAAATAAGTATGCCAAATATCATCCTGTTGGCACACGAAAAGACTAACAGACATTAAACGATTTTATTTTCTTTCGAATGTTGACACATATAGAATCCCGAATACATTTTTTTTTTCATAAAATCATTCACTAATTCCATGGGCAGACAGCTAGATAGAGTTATCATTATTATCCATACACAAAAAAACAACTAAAAAATGAAGTTTCTTCCTTGTCTCTAAAAAACATTTTTGATAATAATACTTTAATTGTTAAAAAGTTAAGTCCATTTTCAAAAATTTAAATATAAAAACTTATTCAGTATTCTCTTTTTAAGATGAACTTCGAAGAAATTTTTTCTGAAAGTGCAAAACGTAACTCATTTTGTTATGCTTCGTTAGTTTCAAATCAGCAGCAATTCATCAAATTAAAAACGGGAAAAAAAATCGATTTTTGCAATTTTCGATAATTTTTGTTTTAAATAAAAGCTAAATGGAGAAATGTCCTTGAAGAGGCTCAGCACAATTACCAAGCATCCATTTTCTCAAAGAAGATTCGTATAAAAAATGCAAGAAAAGCGAATTAGCACAGAAATTCTTGGAATAGAAGCAAGGAAGGAACGATCAACGACTTGCAAAATTGGATACTTTCCCTCTCTGTCATTAATTCAAGATCTTAAATAAACCTCGCGCTGGTACTGACAGTTGCATCCAAATGTAATTAAGAGTTGATTAGCCAGCTTCTGAGCCCGTACTGTTTTACTTGGTTTCGGTCAAATAATTCACGATCGAGAGTAAAAGGTTTCTTTCTTTGCAAAGAGACATCCTATTTAACGTAACCGAATACTAAAACAATTCAAAAATTTCATATGCATTGGTGATTTTATCAGATCAAAAAAAGAAATGAGAGTGATTTCCTGGTATCGTATTTTAGGCCTAATCAACGAAGAAAGTTGAAGTGACATAATCGATCAAGATTAAAACGGACAAACTTCCCCCACCGAATTCTTGGTCAGAACGGAAGAAAACGATCGCAATGCCCCCTCAGGCGGCGATTTTCATTCTCTTATTTGGATCAGGTCAAACGGACCGCACCGTTCGGAATGTGTGGGCCCCAAGAAAAGGGAGAGAGGTAATCGACACTCCAGAAATCTAGTTCGCCTTTGACGTAATAAACCTGGGTTTATCGACCACAATATTCTTTTTATTCCTTCAATACGAGTTCTAACCGGCGATATAAACACCCCCCGGGATGTATACTAAGCCATTCAAGGGTAAGCAGGCCACTACTATTAATGGCGGAAAGACGATCTAAAAGGTGGAGTTTTGTCCCATCGACTTTGTCTATTCCCTATGATATTGGGATTACTTGGGAGTGTGCGATTCAAAAGGACGAAGCCGAAGTGGTATGCAATAAAATATGTGCAATTGGGCTGTTAAAAACTCCAAATGTAGTCAAAGTTGCCTTTTCTAGTGACCAGTCCGTCAGCGTGGCAAGAATGGTGACACAATTTAAGAAGTTCCTCGGTGCTTTCAACATCAAAACGTATAAACTGGCTTAATTCAGACAATTAATCAAATATAATGTATATCGATCATACAAAAAAAAAGATTAAAAGGAAATCTGTAAATGCATATTTCAATGTATCATATCAGAACATCATTTCTTGAACGGCCGAGTACCACTTGATAGTGCAATTTAAATTATATTTTTTATTCATTTTAATCGTTTCATTGAATGAATCACTTTAGTATCGCTAACGATCCAAAAAACTTTGTCTCGCATTTATTGTTTATAAAAAAGATATCGCATTTCCTATTTATTTCATTTCATGCAAGCACGCGCTCAAAATGACATTCTTCTAAGGTTTTTTTTGTTGTAGTCATTAACTTGTTTTGTTTTAACCTTTTGCACTCCGATGATGCCTCGGACTCGCCATTCAAGATTGTGTATCATTTTGGTGTTTCATTTATTTTTCAAATTTAATTGTTAAAAACGTCTACAAAATGGTTAAGAGATGTAGAATAATTTTTCAAAAAATTTCTCCTTAAAAGAATTACGTATATTTATTTTTCATAGCAATAAACAAACCTTTGTATTAGTCGAATAACTTCGCATCTAATTATTTTCGGAGTTCAAAGGGTTAATCTGAGCTTCTGTAAATGCAATGGCAACACATTTAAAACTGATTTTTTTAGATGCTCGTGCAGATAAAAAAAGTTTATTTTTCGCCTACGGATTTTTGATGACGCCACAAACCTCATTCCCAAAACATCTTCCGACATGATGCAAAAAGTGATCGTTTAGAAAAACTATTTTTCCTCTAGTGGATTTCTTTTAGAATTTAATAAAACATGCACATTTTGAAATGCATCATATTATGAAAGAAATTTGATCGGGGGACGTATGATGAACCTCTCTTTTGCAAGATTAATATACTTGGCCTTCCTAATCGGGTGGAATCGCGTTTTCAATCCTCCTTTCGTTTCTGTCATAAGTTTCAGAAAGTTACCGCCGTGGCAAAATAGGCGCTAGGGGCACCGGCTTTACGCCTCCAACCAGTAGTTTGGTAAAGGTTGATAACAACCTGGGCGTAATATTTTTTTCTTGCCTTTTGATTTTTTTTTAATTTCAAATAATGATAAGAGCATACAAATATTTTGTTCTGATGGCACTCTATAAGACTAGGACCCGGTACAACCAATACCTTTTCCCCCCAGGTTCTTACATTACTTAATTAACGAAGTGACCCTTATTCCGTGCCAGATTCTCATGTTAGCGATCACCCTGGGCTATTTTCTTCCGAAAACTCCGCATTTTAATGTTTTTATAATCATACATAAACATAAGCCCCGCTGTTTAGTACGGTATCATATTTTAACTCCTCGTTACGGGTTTTCACGACTCACCTTTACTCTTCTAGACATTTGGAATTTGTAGACATTCCATGTTTCGATTTTATAATAAATTGTTACAAATATTTAAATTTCCTGAATATGGCTCAGCCTAGCCAATGATGGTCTTTGTGACGTCTTTGGGCACCATGAAACAAATCCAAACTCATATTAGTAAGCAGAAATATGAAAGAATTTTTTTAATCAAGTCAGAACATGTTTTTGGAATGAGGTTTTTGATTTCAACGTAAATCCGTAAGCGAAAAATAAGAATTTTACTATCTGCACGAGCATCTAAAAAAATAAATAATTCAGCTTTTAATAACGCGTTGCCATTGCATTTACAAAAGATTCGATTCAAAAAAATAAGTTAATGACCACAGTGAATAAAACCTAGAAAACTCATTTTGAGCACGTGATTATATGAAATGAAATAAATAGGAAATGTGATATTTTTTAAAACAATGAATGCGAGAAAGTTTTTTTTTGTATCGTATGCTGTACTAAAGTGACTCATTCAATGAAACGATTAAAATGAATAAAAATATAATTTGACTTGCACGTGGTGGTTGGCTGTTCGAGAAATAATGTTCTGACACGATACATTGAAATACGCATAGCAGATTTCACTTTAATCTTTATTTTTAAATTACATATATAGACCAGAACTTTGATGTTAAATCATGAAATAATGCATCGCTTCAGTGCAAACGCTCTGTGTAAAAATTTACGAAAATCAAGAATCTTTACAGACAACCGAGGTAACGCCACTTCAAAATACAGTAGCCTCGACTATCCGGTCTAGTTAATATAAAAAAAATCACGAAACAAAATGAAGGAAATAATTTACTTTTACAAGCTTTTAGATATTTTCAAGTCTAAAAATTCTCAGTTTTGACACATTTTTTGATCATTGAAATCACTAATCACCAGTACAATAAGATCAACAAAAACAAGCAAGACTACATCCCCCCCCCGTTTTAAAAGTATATGCTCGTACTGCATAGTGGTCATAATTTTGTTTCCTGTAATTTAATTAGTAAAAAAATTTAATACAATGCGCACAGTGCTTTCATCCGTTGCCAACTTTTCAAAGTGTAAAACTTAAAATTTCAGTTAATTAAAAATTAAAAGATTTTGGCGGTTATATCTTTTTATACCATTTTTAAAAAATTACTTTAATACTACTATTTTCACATCCGTATAATAGGAGATATTTATTAAATATAATTTCACTCATAGCGCTTATTATAATAAATTTAAACATTTTATCGTTTCATCCAACAATATATAGTCGCTCACTTTTATCAGTGTAAAATGGAAGTGAATCACTTTTAGTTATTACGTTCAAAGTAAGGCTTTTACTTAACTTTTATTTCGAAGTATGTATAATTAATAATTTGCGCGCCAAAAAATTATTCACCCGATATCATTAAATTCATAATTTTAAGTCTTTTATAACGGGATGAAGTTTTAATAAACGCTTCCCGTTAAATAGTTAAAACTTAGGATAACAAACATTCTGAACGGACAAACTGGTCATCGAAAGCGGTAAATTCATTAATAAACGCACAATTTGAAAAAGTTTAAAGTAATAAATATCCGTTTGAAATTTAAAATTTATTGATGAGAAATTTTGTGAGAACTTTTGGATTTTGATTGAATTCTCAAATTATTAGTTGGTATTTATCTGAGTATATTTGTAAATTACGATAATGGTAAAATACAAAAAAACAATATTTTTTCTGAAACTAACAACTTGCACAACAATCAATATATTCGTGGGGAGGGGGTCACCATTTTGAATAGTTTAAAAGTTGCTTAATGAAATTCACTAATTATATTTGATTTGAAAAATAATGTTTGCAAACTTAACATTAAAAAATTTATTCAAAAAAATTCAAACTCAAAATTAAATTAAATTTTTCTCCATTTCTCTAAAAATTTAAAAAGATTCATACAGATAAGAAAATATCCGGGTTCTTGAAGTTAAATTTCCTAGATTTGTTGGATTCCCCCCCCCCCTACAATCTTTCCGATCAAAATTATAATTCACAAAAAAGTCCGATTTTTAGAAAGATTTTTGAAATAAAGGCTTTTTCTAAAAATGAATAAAAGTAATCCGATAAAAAAAACCCCATTTGATTCGAAAACGATAAAACATAGTATCACATAAAACGCGAACATTTTAGCTCGTTAAAATGGGGGGGGGGGGAATTTTGAATAGAATTTAAAATTCGATTTTTATATCGATTTTGAATGAGATCGAGTTTGGGAATGTTAGCGATTACACATCGACCCTTTTTAAAATTCACAAGAACAAATAAATATACCAACTAAGGAATTTAAATTTTGGCAAACAGAATAATCCGATGAGCTAAATAGAATATTTATTTTAAGACATTTCTGTTATTCGTTTTTTATATTGAATACGTTTTGAAAGGGAAGGGAAACGTCATTGAGATTTGTGTTTGTTCATTTGTAATTATTTTTACATTATAAAAAACGAAATTCTACCAATCTTACAATTCTAGCATGAATTTCCACTATTTAAAATTTCAGTTTTATTTTTAAATCTGACATTTGGGTTTTCCCGCCGTTTTGCGGTTTCGAATACAATATATACATTGAAAGAAAACATTTCCTCGGGGTTCCAAAAGATAGTCAAGTTTTCTTGTCGACAAGATAGATTTAAAAGTATATTGAACGCAAAGCGAAACGAGCATATTTCAATAGAATGATTTAAACATTAGAAATTTCGATGCGAATGCAATTCTAGTGGAACAAAGTATCTTATAAAGAAATTAGATAATTACTACCATTTCACATTTAATACGCCATAAATTTGGAAACTTGAATGCCGGAATATTAATCCTGAAACGCTCAAATATTCTTTTTCTGAAATGCTTAAAAATATTCACAATTACTAAAACAATGAACGAACAAAAAAAATGCGAATTTTACATTAATATGGCTTTTCCGATATTTAAGACATTCTTTGCCAAAAATAATTACAATTAGGTTTACCGTGTTAAATGTCCGCATCAAAATTTAAGTTTTCTGTAAGAAATGAAAGAACAAGAAATTCTATCTTTTTTAGCACAAATTATAATAAATGTATTTAAGAAGAACGGGTTTTCATACATGAAATCTTCAATTTTTTTGATAAAATTCAGTCCGAAAAAAGGAACAAAATTTATCAGACAATATGTATTTTTTTTTCGCTCTTGTATATCGATTTTTTTAAACAGAATTTATAAGCGATACGAAAGAACAAAAAAAAAAAAAAAAAAAAAAAAAAAAAAAAAAAGAAAAAAAAATCCTTTCGGTACTTTTATGGAAACAATCGCCAAATTCTATTTTTATGTTTCACGAATCATCAACCCCACGTTGCAGCTGACCGGTCATATTGAAAAGTCGCAATTTGGAAACTGTCAATCAAAAATAGCTTCAAACAATGCACGATTTTATTCCACACATAAATTGAAATAATAATAAAAAAACGATATAAAAAATCCCGCTCCTCCGATAATTTTTCTTATCTCACCGATTAATGAGGTCACAGAAATAGACCAAACTCCGAGTAATTAAAAATTAGAATAAATATCCGATCAACTTACTTTCGATGTATCAGAACCGCTAGCTGTTTGCCGCGTCTGCAAAATCGGAACGTCTTTCGAACCACCAAACAATATTCGCACGTGAAGTTGAACTCGTCTGACAGCTCAGGGTTGCTTTATTTAAAGACTGTATTGTCGCCAACGCGAAATTTCCACCTGATTTTTCAGCCAATCTCTCTTTGAATATGACTATGGGATCGCCAAACTGAGAATTTTGGTAAAAACAATAATGACGTAATGGATCACGTCTTTAAAAAGTAAGCAAAATTCTCAAGACGGTGATCTATTTTTGAACATCCGTTTTCGCTAGTGGGTGGTTTGTTCCCAAAATTTAACACCATTTCACATCTTTTAAGGATTAGAATGAACCCTAAGCCTTTGTTATAGCGTTCAATAAAAATAAATTATTTTATGACGCATCCTCAAAGCCATTTCCCTACGCGGTAGGTTTTAAACAGAAGGAACGAAAATCAGGTCGCACTTGTTTATTTTTTTAAGTTTAAAAAATCAAGGGTTGTACTTAATAATTGAGTGACAAAAAAAATATTTAAATTCTACTTGTGCTGTGGCGGGGGTTATCTATATGATTCTATTTTGTTGTATGATTTGTTGTATGATTCTAAAAGTTTTGTTTGCATTTAAAGCTTAAATTTAGACCACCATTTCCATTAGCAATTTCCATTTGTATAGGTAAAGAAATAAATAAGTAGAATAAGCAATTATCGTTTTTTGACCTCATATTGTGTTAAAATATGCTTAACGCACGGAAAAACCCTATGTTTTGGCCACTTAAATAATTGGATTGGAAATAGTTTTCAATAGTATGGTTATGAAACCAAAATCTAAAGTTTCAGTTCTTTTCTTAGAGAATCTCTTAAGCATGTGAATACTTATTGACACGAAAAGATATGGTCGACATATTATAAGGTCTCGGTTTGAGGCCAAAGATTCCAATTTCCTAAAACATGAACATGATTCCATTAAATGCTCACCGTGCATGGAGGCATGGTGCATGTTCAAACTGACATTGTAAACCCAAACATCCTCCCCTTCGTGTGGCGCTAAAATTTGAAGAGGGATCGTCAGCTCTGGTGTCGTCCTCGTCATCGAAAATGGGTTCAAAATTACCAGATCCGTTCTGAAATAGCCTTAGAAGTCATTCCAAATGGAATTCTAATAAATAATTAAATTAAACATAGACATTTAAAAAAAAACCTACATACTTGGGCGAGCACTGTGACAAGGACTACTGGGTTCAACAGGGCATGAATTATAGTGATGTATTTGGTAGAATATATATTGAGCACCAAAACAATACTGAATATTTTTGTTCTCGCCTTTAGTCAAAAATGTAAAAATAAATTTAAACTCGTTGCCTTATTTATTTTGAAATACATCAACGCTCACGAACGAAATACTCATTGCTTGGATTTTTCAACTTTAGGTATATGTTTTGCAATTTTTATTCACATGTTGATTTTTTTTTGCTCCAATATTTAATCTTCTGCTGATTTTCATTTAAATATTTTATTTCAAACGCTGGCTTGGAAAGAGGTAATTTATTTTCGGATAAATTCCACATTTTATGTATTTTATATTTTTCTGTCTTATCCAACAGCAAAAGTGAAATTTTAAATAAACGCCTGCTTTATTTATAGTTTGATATTCAAAAGACTCAATATTCAGTGTGAATAAGTTGGTTATCAAAGGCGATAATAAATGATTAAAAGAAACAATATGACATTTAAAATAAAATCACTTTATATAAATAATTTGATATCCAGGAAAGCCAGCATTCCGAGTAAACAAACTTGTTGCCAAAGGCGGCTAGTAAACAATTAAAAGAGGTGGTGTGAAATTTTAAATGAATACATTCTGAACTAATAGTTTGACATCCAAGAAAGCCAGTATTCTGAGTAAACAAGCTGATCGCCGAAAGCGGCTAGTAAACAATTAAAAGAGGCAGAGCAGTAATAATCTTTTAACCTAATGTTGTGTCTGTTAGATTATGCAGTAAAAACAAAAACAAAAAGAGATTATGCTTAGTCACATATTAATAAAATGTTTTTAAATTCTAGTTGCAAAAATTGAAGAAAAAAATGTTATAAAACATTCCAAATATTAAAATAGATGTTCAATATATATATAAACTCTTCATTGATGATAAATTATTGCCCTAATGCATTATTCTGATCATAAAAAAATTAGAACGAGGTGTTTTTAATGGCACCGCAAAGTAAGTAAACAGAAAAAATACAGATGATTTTTTAATGCTTTTCAAGTTCCTTTGAAGCGGGAATAATAGGAACGTGGGAAAATCAATAATAGACTTTAAAGAGTGCAAGAAACACGCAATCCGATTAAAAAAAGAGTTTTATTTATGAAAGAAAATAAACTCAATACATGAATAAATGTGATTAATGTTTAATTGGCTCGATGTAGTACAAAATAATACATTATTAATACAGGTTTTCTAAATGAGCATGTCTATAAAAATAAGAACTGTACAGTTCCTCCTGGTACATTACTTTAATTAAGAATGACCTTTAATATAATAGATTGCTTTTTTATGTGGGTAATATATTGTTATTGATAAAAAGTTCACACACTTATTTAAACTGTTGTTAAATATTTCCATATAATATTGTCAGAGTTGAGAAGTAGGTCAGACGATTTTATTTGTATCAAAGATTCGTGATATTTTTTATAAGAATTGTTCGTCGCTGTTTTATAAAGAAATGCGAATTCATTCTATATGTTAAACAATAGTATTTGCATCCTTTGTAAGACGTAAAAGTAATGTTGCTAACAATAGAAAACCGAAAATATCCAAAATTAAAAGGAGCATGTGAAAGGTGAAAATTGCGTAGCTACAAAAACTCTCTGTGTAACTGAAAGAACAATATTAGGAATTCAGACGATAAAATACTTTATACTCTTAACGAACATAGAGCTTGTTAAAAGAATATACCCGTTTTATGTGTATATCAAGAAACAGTTATCGTATTTCCAGATATTTAATGAATATTTTATAATAAATATTTAAATGAGTAATAAAGCAACCATTAATTTAGGTGAACCAACTTATCATCAAATGCGGCTGATAAACAATAAATATTTTGACGGCAAATTTTAATTGTAAAAAGTTAATTTATATAT